>JANAVB010013598.1:11197900-11212900 GCA_029216955.1 Iris pallida | reverse complement strand
TAATTTGGCGAGGTTGATAGCTTGCTCTCTCTTTATGTTGTGGTGAGTGTAGATGACGCTCTTGGAGGTATTGATCTTTTGGCCTGAGCATCTAGAGTACCTCTGCAGGGTGTTGTGGACTACTTCCACCGCTCCTTCGTCCCCGAAGGAGAAAATGAGTAAGTCATCGGCGAAAGCCAGATGGGTTATGATAGGGTATCCATTGGATGTGTGGAAGTGCTAGAAGTTTGGGGTGCTGACCATATTGTTAAGGTTTCTGCTCAGGGCACGTACTGCAATGATGAAGACAGTAGAAGATAGAGGATCGCCCTGTCTAACCCCGCGATTAGATTTGAAAAACCCTTGTGCTTGACCATTGATGACCGTAGAGAACCATGAGTTGCTGATTGATCTCCATATGATGTTGGTCCAGGTCTCCGAGAAACCAAAAGCCCTGAATATCCAGATCATGAATTGCCAATCTAGTCTGTCATAAGCTTTCTCCATGTCGATTTTGACCGCTATGTTGCCCCCTCTTACTGGAAATTTCATGTAGGTGATTAACTCTTGGGCTAGCATTATATTGTCCTAGATGTTTCTCCATCGAACAAACCCGCTTTGCTCCTCGGAAATGATCTTGGGGAGAATCCCAGCCATTCTGGTTGTGATGATCTTAGAGATGATCTTGTTGTATATATATATATATACACTAACAATTTAGTCTTTAACCAAAAATTATGACAAAACATTTTGAAATGATAGTAGTACAATAGGAAAATTATTAGAAGGTAATCCTTAACAGATAATTTATAGGAAATATATATTTAAATTAGATAAACTTTTTATAAAAATAATTAGATGTCAAAATTCATTTTTGGACCATATGGAAGCAAGTTATTTGTAAAAATTCACTATGTAATCGTTTATATACAAGATAATGCCAGTAAAATAATATGAATACAAATTTCTATTTATACATTACAGAAAGTAATATACCCATATATCTAATTTTTATATAATACTAGTCAATATAAGTGATATATTATAATTGGACCATGTCCCAAGCAGTATGTACCATACTGTTCATAATAATATAAACCGAACATGACTCTTCGATCCACAAAGGGTCAAGCAACGAATCTTCGAATTACGAAGGGTCAAGCAGTAATTCTATCAGTTTTGAAGAGCAGTACTCTCTTCTTTCTTTAAAACAAAGTGGTCACAAGAAAAGACGAAGAAGAATGAGATCGAGCGACGGAAAAGGGTGCTCACCGCTGCTGACGACCGGAGAGCGGAGGTAGAGACGACCACAGAGGCTTCGAACAGACAGAAATGTGATTCTTCGAGTTCGGGAGAGACTAACAGCACGACGACGGTAGGATGTGAAGGCGGCGATCGATCCCGACGAGGATTGGCCGCTGAGCTCGGTTAAGCTCAGTCCAAGGAGGCAGTCGATCACGAAGAATCCGAGGGGCGGTAGGGCGACGGTGTCAGATCTGGACAATGGCTTCTGCCGATAGAGATGGCTTGTTCGATCGACCAGATCTGGTCATTGACACCGGGAGTCGATCGGACTTGAGTGGAGATCAGGGCAGCGCTGGCTCCAAGAACGGCGACGTAAGGCGACACTGACCTTGGTGTCACCACCGGAGGTCGGCAACCAGATCTGGACTGGAGGGCTTGGCGTTGGCTGACCTCGGCCGGGACGGTGGCAACACAGTGCGGCGGAGGACCCAACAACGAGCGGTGGCCACTCAGGTGAGCGATTATGTGATTTGGTGGTATTGATAGTGGTGTGCTGGTTGGTTGTTTTGTGGGGCACAGTCGAAGTTGGTTCGGCAGTGGTGGCGATGGAGAACGATGGTGGTGTGCTGGTTGTGATCGAGGTGGCAGACGAGGTGAGGGGTGGAGACAACCGGCTCGGTGATTCGTCGGTATCGACGGTGGTGGAGTGGATTAGGATATTGGCCATAGATGGTCGGAGTTGAGGGGATGGAAAGGAGAGACAGGGAGGAGACAAAATCTACTGGTGATGGTTTCTTGGAGATTGGAAGGATTTTGGCGAAGACGCCAGAATCGTACGGCGGAGAGAGAGAGAGAGAGAGAGAGAGAGAGAGAGAGAGAGAGAGAGAGAGTCTACTAATTTGTCAAAAATTATTGTAATAATTTAATAACTGGGAAATACCCCCAGTATTTATATTAAAATAGTAGTTTTCTGAGACTCATCTCACTGTATCGGTATTTATATACGGATACGTATTTTTGTACTATATTTTGTATTTTTTTGATTTTCGGAACGCTTTAAAATTTTCCCAACTTATAGATTTTCTCCTTGATCGACATACCGCAAGTATACCAGTGTATACCGACGGCATACATGTCACTCCTATTTTCTGTTATATGTATTTTCAGTATACATATACGGATTTCTGATATTTGCCAGGTGACCCGTGTTTTGACTTATCTTTTTTAGCATTGCCATGGTTTAATCTTATACTTAGTTTATTTTGGTTTGGTTCAACTTGGCATGAGTTGGTTTGGTTTAGTTTGGTTTGAGATGAGAAAGGTTTTATATAAAAACCAACTTCTCTCTCTCTCTCTCTCTCTCTCTCTCTCCTCCATTCTTCATTTACTTTTAATCTTCTTCTTCTCCATTTACTCCTCCAAACCTAGGCAAGTACATCTTGCTAAATCTTGACAATGTTATTTTTGTTTGTTTTATTCTCTTCCTTTCATGATTCTAAGCCCCTTTAGAACTTGAAGTTATTGGTTTTGTAGCTTATATTTTTATAGATCTAAGTTTGTAACTTTTTCTATTTTTCTTGGTTTTGATCTCTTAAACTTTGTTATTTTCGAAAACTAATGGTTCCATGTTATAGAAAATTTCATTCTACCCAATTTTGGCTTTGAACTACTTGATTTCGATTTACTTTGAGAAAGTTATGCCATTTTCTTGTTTATGGATTTCCCACACCTTTTGGTGCTGTCGGGACGATGAACAGTGCCGTGCGCATTGCAACTTGCGCGGCCGCGTGCCCGCACAATTTTCTGCCGCGCGCCCGTGTGCCATGCTTGCGCGCAATGTGCGCCGTGGGTGTTTTTGTCCGCACGTAATGTGCAACTTGTGCGGTCGCGTGCCCGCACAATTTTCTACCATGCAATGTGCGTCGTGCTTGCGCACAACGTGCGTCGTGGGTAGTTTTGCTCACGCAACTTGCGCGTAGGTCACTCCAAATGACTGTTTTTGCCTCTTTGAGCTGTTTTGTAGCTAAAATCTTGAAAAACTCAAAATATGAAAGTTGTAGATCTTTGTCTTGGCTTCAAGAATCTTCTTGTTTCACTTTAATCAGAGTTTATATGCTATAATTTCAATCATAGTTTTGATCTTTTTGGCATATTTTCTGTACTTGACGTTTTTGAGGTTTCCTTCGACTGTAATAAATTCTTATCATGATTAGATGACTTTGTATAGTTAGAAAATGATTGTACACCCTTTGTACACCTAATACTAGCACATATTCAACGTGCGTCGTAATAAATTCTTATCATGATTAGATGACTTTGTATAGTTCTCACATGCTCTCATGCTCTAGTTATCCCATATGCTCACATGTTCAGTTATCTCACAAGTCATACGTGATCCCTATGCTAAGTCAACATGCTCTCATGACCCGGCTGGCTCACATGCTCACATGATCAATTGATTTTACATATTCTCAAGCTTTCGTTTACTTAACATGACTACCCTATACATTATGTCATATGCTAATTACTTTACGTCACATGATGCTTTACTTATTGTCTTTTCTATTATCGAAATAAGTGTATTGGTAATGCACGAGTCTCGATCCACATCTACTTATTTATATCTCTAACCATTGATGCGTTAGTTATTGCTGGTTTTAGTTCATAAGTTTGGCTTCCTTTGTGGTACTTGCTATTTGGGGTCTGACCCTACTGGTTTTGTTTGGCCAGATCTGATAGAGGAGCCCAGAGGATCTTCTATACCATCTACTCGACGGTGACCATCTGGAGCACCAGAGTACCTGAGTGGGTTTCTTGTTTCATTGTCCCATTTGATATGTATATTATTATTTTGTGGCGTTTAGCCTCCGAGCACGTATTTAGCTCATATTTTTGGATCTTGACATTTAGCCTACGGGCCAAGACATGATGTGCGTATTCTAGACTATAGCTAGAGCTTATCATGTATGACTATTACTCTTGCTAGTTCTCTATTTTGGTATGACTAGCTTCATGATCATCCATGTATAAATAGTTTGGGACGCTTTACTATTGTATATTTGATGATCATACTTCTTGTACTTTGTATAATTGCCTGTGATTGAGATACCTAGGATTGCTTGAACTAGGATCGACTGTTAGCTTGTAGAAGTAACCCCCATGTTTTGACAACTTATACGTGATTTCAGAGTACTGGCGTACTTTGGTATCACGTAGCTGGCCTTGTCTGTCCCTACCTACCAGTATTTTGGTTCTGGAGCGTGACACTGGTTTTAGTGGTAGCCCATGTAGGTCTGATTTATCAAATATGTGGGGTTACTGATATAGTTATCTCAGTCACAATTATCCTTTGTTGATATCCTTCATATTATTCTCTATCTCTGATCCTTTGACCTGATATCTGCCTTGATCGTTGATCTCTTCTGTTCCCTCGATTTGATCTTTGTGTCCTTTAACTTTCAGGGACACTGTTCCTAATCCTTCCGATTACCTTGTTTGGGTTCTGCCGATGGTAGGTTAGCAATCTTTTGTTAGGCCAATTGTGGAGATCAGTCTCAACATTTAGATACAGAGTCAAGAGTTAACTCGAGGGCAGAGATGTCAGTCTATCCCGATCATCCAATTGTGTCCGTACAGTCAGCAGTCCGAACGGAGGTAGTTCCAGATCAGCCCGATGTACCTGCACTCATAGGGATTATCAAGGAAATAATGGAGTCACAACAACGATGAGATCTTGTTCTCCAGCAGAGTATCCAGATATTGATAGACCGTAGTAGACAAGGAATACCAGAAGTATTTCAAGCCGAGGACTTACAGCCAGAGGGAGTACAGATTGGAGCCAAGCTGTACCAGTCATCCAGCCAGAGGGAGTACAGATTATGATCCACTCGAAGCCACTACACACATACCACTAGTGTGCCACCCAATTGAGTCCACATGTGCTACTTATACACAAAAGTCACGAAAGGCACATTTTTAGACTTACGTCACCTATTTAACCAACCCGACTCGAAACTAGCCCATCCACTTAGTTAGAACCTATTCTATGTTACCCTAACCCAATAGGGAGGGTCTAGATTGATTCTACTAGATTTTGTCCAGCCAATAAAGATTAAACCCAAGATTCATTCAATATAAAGTTCCTCTGCAGGGCTTTGTTCGGAGAGAGCAAGACTTTCTGCCATTTGTTCTCCTTTAAGCTTTTTCAGAGAGAAATTTCTTCATCTTTCTTAAGCCAAAAAAATAAACCCTAGTTTTTTGCTATGGCTCCCAAGAGATCGAGAGCCCCTAGAGGTCTCAAAGCGGTTGCAACAAGTATGAAAAAGGCCTGTAGGAAGCGGCCGGCCTCGGAGGCTGTTGACGTAGATGACTCTCCGTTCACTGATGCCAGAGTGCACGGGGACATGCGGCCGCCTGTTGCAAGTAGGTGTTCAATGAGCGTCGACGCCTGATTTTGCTGATGCACATGAGAATTTACTTCTCGGAGTAGCGTCTTGAAGATGTGCTAAAGCTCTTCCTGCTGATGCGCATGGGCACTACTCTTCGAAGTAGTGTCTGTAAGATGTGCTGAAGCTCCATCTATCGATGCGCATGGTCGTTACTTTTACCAAGTCCTCACTATTGCCCTGTTATAGACTACACTAGTGGATATCCTATTATCGTCTACGGGCTAGTCTTCTAATTCGACGGGAGTATGCTAGTATATTCGCGATATTAGTTGACGCTAATATCACTCCTTACCTACCTGCGATTCCAAAGTAGTCTTCAAGTGCATTACACTTAGATGGATAGTTTACCTTGTCAGTTATATTCATGTTAATGTATATTACTTTTAATGCTCATATTATAGCTAGTTGTTGTAACACCAGTTTTCCAAATGAGGGTAATTTTGAACTTTTGAAATTATAATAATTATTTATTGATATTTATATCACATTATGATTTTTGGTAATTTTTTTAATCAATTTAAAATTTGTTTTAAGTCATGACTTATGATTTTGATGTGATGCCAGTGAAAACCTAGAGACTGTCTGACCTAGAGCCTAATCATGTGATTGGAATATTTATTTATCATTTTTAGCCTAGGGGTAATTTGGTCATTTTGACTTATTAGAATTATTTGATTGATGGTTGTTAATTTTGACTTTTACTAGTTGTGACTTAAGAGACCAACCTAGATGTTGACTCTAGCTATGGTGACTTAGTTAGCATGGTGTGACCCTAGTCTAACTTAAGTCAACCCAATTTTAGTCATATAGAATCAAGTTTGAATAGGAGAAATAAAGACTAGGTTCATGACTTATGACTTATGATTTTAATTCCATGACTAATAAAACTTGGCCCATAGCCCATTAGTGAAACCCTAACCCTAATTCTTTCCTTTATGACCAGCCACATAGGGATCCCCACCCTATATAAACTCTCATTCCTTAGTTCTTGCCTCTTTTGGGTCATTCTAACTTTTAGAAAGAAAAGGTAATTCCCATCTTTTCTAATTCATATTAAATTCATTTTAATTCTTTTTGATCCAAATCTTTTGCAATAGATTCTAATCATCCTCTATTTGATATTCATGGAGAGTAATTTCAGTTTGTGAGCAATTTGGAGGATTTGGCTAGCAACGGGAATCAATTAATTTGGGGCTTTGTTTGGTCATTATACCTATAGGTAAAACCCCTTAAATTGAGTTATTATTCTAATTTCTTTGCATAATAGGCTAGATCTAGGTGTCCCCTGGCTGTCCCTCAAATTTTGTAGGAAACCGTATCCGTTTGGTTTCCGTATCAGACACGTGTCTATGTGTATGTGCAAGTATTTGTTAAAATGCCACTATAGACTGTTTGTTCTCATTTTTTAAAACAAATTTTAGATTTAGGTAGCCCTATATATGAGGATTAATTATATATATAATTGAGCATGTTTTTGGACACACACGCACGCACGAGACACAGCACGATTACTGTGCAGTCCTCTGCTGTTCGAACACAATAGCGGACACGATACGACACTTCATAACACGATATTTGATGGACACGTGGCCCTAGTGTCTGACATCACACCCATAAAATTTTGTGGGTCCTCGTCGACTGTGCGCGAAGGAATCGAGGTTGCACTGATTCTCCACTGTCACTGCATACACGAAAATCTCCCTCTGGTACGCCCTAATAACTCGGACACAACATGACCGTGACTCGATTCAGGCACCCTAAGACCTAGCCCTAGACCTACCCTAGCCACGTGTATGAGCACGAGACTTCTCGTGCCACGTGTCGAGCACTATCCTCCTCGACATCGCTGTACGAGGCAGCCTCAACTGCCAGTTCTGGCAGAGTGGGCATTTCGATTCTTGGACACTTCGTGTCTATTTGCATGGACACGAATACCCCCCAGGACACATACTTATAGAAGGAACACTTTGAACCCACTGAATTTGGATTTTAATTGGGATTTAGTTTTCGATTTGGCATTCTTCCTGTCATTTTACTGTTTTAAACTGAAACTTGATATTTCAATTTTGGGTTATCGAGCTTAGGTTTTCTTTGTATTTAAGGTTCAGATTTGATATCAGAGTTGATGTTTAGGCTTTGAATGGTTGAGAAGTGTCCTGAGATCAATGGATATATGGTTGTAATAATGTATGTGTGTATATATATATATATATATATATATATATATATATATATATATATATACATACATATGTGTGTCGAATAGAGATCAGTTCAGTCCCTGTTTCCTGGTTCCCAGTTTTGGTTTAAGTAGTTGGGATTAATTCCTGTTCCTGATATTGAATCTGAGTTTTTAGTTATCTATATATGCTTTTATCTATATGTATATGATTCTCAGTTTTATCTTTTGGAGAGATTAGAGTGTGTGTGTGTGTGTCTCTATATATGTTCAGATTGTGAGGAGGTATCAGAATTATAAGTGTGGGCAATAGGCCATTTGGCCATTTAGTCTAGGAGAGTTTCAGTTAAGAGTGTATGTGGGTTTGGAGACACTTGAGAGTATAGCTCATGGGGTGGTTTGTGAGTTCATGGGCTGCCTCTGGCAGTGGAGGCTAACTGGTGTAAAGAGTGAGCATGTATCAGTTATGATACATATGTATCAGAGGTTAGAATATGGATTAGTATTAGTCAAGGGGTGGCAATGTGAACTTTTGGCCATTTGGCCACTTGACCTTTACATGTGAGTTTGTGTGTGTTAGATTTAGATTTGTGTGAGTTAAGTGTCAATACTTGTACATATGTGAAGGTGAACCAAGTCTTTTTGGAAGTGAGTGTGAGTAGTTTAATGTGTCATCTAGCTTCCTAAGTGTTTCTGTGTATCAGAAATTGTGAGTGTGTGTACTGTTCTCAGTAGCTTAGTTAGTGGGTAGGGATAAGGTTCTTCCTGTGATGAGTAACAAGAGTTCAAGATTTAGATGAGGACATATGTGAGTGTATGAGGTGTGGGTGTGTGGCCATGTTGTATCAGTGGTGCTTGGTTAAGATACATGTGGGTTAGCAGTTAAAAAGAGTTTAGGGTGAGTTTGATAACTATATAGGTAGGTGGCAATGAAGGTAGATGTATAATTATGCTAGGATGTGAGAGTATTTTGAATGTTGTATGTATAATGTCCATATGATTTTAGTATAATTATGCAATGTGTGGATAATACATGCAATATGCATGTAGGATACATTATGCAATGTATATGCATGATATCTAATTATATGCATTGTAAATATGTATGCATGTAGGTAATCAAATGCATTGGCATATAGGTATGTATGTATATAGGTATGCATGTAGGTAATACAAGTATGCATGATGTGAATGTATACATGTAATGTAGGAATACAAGTTGGTAATGTAGAATATTGACATGTATATATAATGTGTGTTGATTTGTAACTTTGTGATGGTGCTTGGTTGTTAGTATAGGCTTGGTTAGGCCTAGTGAGACTTGACTGGACTAGGATGGACCTAGTTGACTAGCGTAGTTGACCAAGGTTGACCAAATTTTGACTTTGACCTAGTTGACCTAGAAATCATGTAGATTGTATTGTATCTTTCATTTTTTGTATTTTACATATCATGACCCATACTGCTCTATTTAGGACATTGTGACTCCGGTACAGATATCTATTTTCATCAGTTGCACAGGGTATCAGGCGAGTACATTCTCTGATAGGTCTTTCATTTAAATGTCAATTACTGTACTTCAGTTGTAGTTAGTTCTATTTGATTCTCTATTACAAACACGATTTGATATTACTGGATCCATTTTATGCGACAGTCATTTATTCATGTCTGGCCTCCATTTCTGGAACCACTACTAGAATCATCTACTAGAATCACCCTGGAATCACTTACTGGTATCATTCATGTTCTGGTTGGACTTGTACTTATTCTCATGTCGGGTTATGGATTCACTTGTGTTTGTTGGACGGGGAAATATTAGAGTAGACATGTGAACATACCCAAATACTGGAACCACTCCCTTGGAATTATACTGGAATGATAGCCATCCCACACTTGGCCGAGTGTACGGTGTGCCGTATTACCTACAGCCGTTCACATGTCGATCTCGATATTTTAAAACACACTATTAGAGTATAGTCTGGACTCACCCTGGAACCTTTGATCACTGACTGGACTCAACTTATACTGGACTCATCTTGTACTGGAATCACCTGGTATTAGATTTACATTGTCTGGACTCATATTGGGATTACACTTGACTCATATTATACTGTTTGAAACTTATATCATGTTACTCTAGTTCAGCTAGATTATATTTTACAGTCTTCATTGCCATGCTTCTCTTCTTGTTTAGTTACTTTACTTTCCTTGTACCTTAACTATTTCTCTACATCATTACTCATATAAACTGCTATGTTCATCAATACAACTGTCTACAACTGTTATAGTTCTCTGTCATTTACTTGGGATTTCTTGATGAGTTGTACTCGTTCCTGTCCTGACTGGACCTATTGAAAATATTACAGATGCTTGCCCCGAGGACACTTGCCCTACTTACTATTGACCAGGAGATGGCTTAGCTACCTTTGGCCCCGACACTCAGGAGTGATCGGGAGACTAGCTAGTTGACTTGGTTTAGTTTTCATGGTTTAAAACTTGAATTGTAATAAGTTGAGATATTATTTGTTTTGAGATTATTAATATTTAGTAGTTGGTTGTTGTTATTTAGTCTTAGTTATAACTTCTGTGTTATCGTATCGTGCTTAGACTGTGATTGAGATTTCATTATATCTATACTTGTCCTCCGTTCGGAGTTGAGATTGACAAGTACATTATATAATTGCGTGAGTTGTTGATTAGATAGTAACCTAGGACAACGTTCTACCGCCGATACTGTGGCGTAGGCTGGACGTACCCACTTCTCGTGCCCCTATACTGGGTGCGAGTCGTGACAGTTGTTGTATCTTCTAATGTCCCCAGCGGACCTGGTTATTTTCCAGATCCGGATGAGTACCTTTATCCAACAGTTTATAGACCAGGCATCGAGCCCGAATATCTTGCAGAGGACCTGAAGGTTGTACCTGAAGAGTTTTTCTGATCCAGGGGTTGATAGCTGATTAGAGTCATAGACATTTTATCTAGCTAGCTATGTCCTGACTATTTTTTATCTCCGTATTTTACTATTCCAGCATTGTACTTTATTTCAGTGGATCTATTTCCACCAGACTTGATTATCTCAGACAGATCTTGTATTTGATTATTTCAGACTTATATTTTATTCCAGTCACACATTTATTATATTCTTTTGTATTGATGTTATGGTACATGACACCACTTCTTCGACCATTTCTTCTTCGTTGACGTTCATCATGAAAGCTTGTCCATGCTTCTTCTTATTTTTGTTGTTGCCCTGACCAGCCTTCTGTGCTTGATGGAATTGATGCGCTTGGGGTGCTAGGGCTGACCTCTGCTGGTATCCGGTAGGTATGCGAGCTTGAGTTAGAGGTGCTGCATGAGTCATAGGCCTTGGCCCATTCATCTGAAGTGGAGGTCTTGGTCGAAATCCTTGCGAATTATTCTGCACCTCAAGTCTTCCAGTGGCTTGTCGAGGACACTGTTGTATCTGATGTTCAGACGACCCACATCTGAGACACCTTCCTTGAAGCTTTCTACAGTCATTCCTTGTAGGTCCAGGCTTCCCACAATATTTGCAGTTCTGACGATTTTTATTTTGTTCAGTTTGGATATATTTTTGTTGTCCCTGCCCTGGGTTCCTATCCTGAGGGGAGCTAGTTTCTATATTTCACTTTTGCCCTCCTATCTTCGAGTTAATCTTATCATTTTGCATCCTCTCTTGGTTTCTAGCTGCTTCAACCACCTCCGCATAAGTATGACATGCGTAAGGTACGACCTTCATCTTTAATTTGTCATTTAGTCCTTCTCGGAATCGAGCTATCTTTGCCTTTTTCGTGGCTACCATATGGGAAGCATATCGACTAAGTCTTGTAAATTCTGCCGCGTACACATCGACAGAGGTCTTATTCTGCTTCAAATATATGAATCTCCTTTCTAGCTCGATCCTGGCGCTGGCGAGAAAGAACCTTTCTTCAAATCTCTTTTTAAATTTCTTCCAGGATATAATCTTATTGGAGTCTTCGGGGTGCTAAGCGCTCCACCAGTGTTCAGCCACATCATTTAGTTGTATTCTTACTAGAGACATCACATCATCTGGCACGATCTTGGCGCCCTTCAACAATCCTTCGATAGTCTTTAACCATTGAACCGCTTCCAAAGGAGTTTCAGTCCCTACGAAATTAGGTGGATTTATATTCCTAAAGTCTTGGATTGTTCCAGTTTTGTGTGTAGGGGCGACATCAAGCCTTTCTAGTATTCTAGCTGATGTGGCTTGAGCAAGTTGGATTTGCTGGGCATTAGTCTCTAGGACCTTCTGGAAAATTTTAAGAACATCAGCCGTCCGCGGTTCTGAAGATTTAGGTTGCGCCGACTTTTGAGTTGGAGGAGAAGACATTTTCCTAGATATTAAGAATTTACAATTCTTAATATGAGGTTAAAAGAATAATGACTCAGGAATACTAAATTACCTATTAAAGGAAGATGAATTTGCAAAAATAAGATCAATTGCAAATCAGAAAGATCAGATATAAATACGCATACTTTTATTTATTTCACAAAAGGACAATATACTTTCAGGGAGTCATCCTTACATACTAACACATTTCTACCCTTTCTAACCTTATACAGAGCTATTTTCATCTGCTGATTTACAAAAGTGGTACAACAGACAAAAGGTTTCCCTTACTAAGTCATTTCTTTCTATTACATGCATTCTTCTTCAAGCACTAATAAAGTCAAGTACCTTATCCTAGGGTTATTGTTAGACTTCCTAAGAATACAACTTAGGATCTCAACCTATATAGGTCTCTAAATCTGACCTGCATCGGTATTATTTGATTCTGGAGCAACTCACTCATTTATATCTGCATCTTTTATATCCATGTATAATATAATCACTCAATCCCTAGCCAAAAATTTAAAAATCCTTACGGGTAATGGTATTGTAGAGGTTAGCCGAATACTTAGAAATTGCCCAATTAAATTGGGAGGAGAAAGCTTCAAGGCTAGATTACTAGTATTTTCCATGAATAACTATGATGTGGTATTTGGGATGGACTGGTTAACCTTGGCCTCAGCAATTATAGACTGTAGGCAAGGAAAGGTGCAATTTTCACTACCCGGTAAGGATATACATGAATTTATCAGAGATCAGAAGGAATTTGATGGAAAAGAATTAGAAAAATTCAAATTACCATCAGGAAGAAATTTTCAGAACCAAGTAGTAGAATGGCCCAAGATTGTAGACGAATTTAAGGATGTATTTTCTGATGAACTACCAGGATTACCACCTGATAGGGTCGTTGAATTTTGTATTGATCTAATTCCTGGAGCCGCACCTGTTGCAAAGAAAGTTTATCCAATGAACAAGGAAGAATTGGTTGAATTGAATAAACAAATCAAGGAATTGTTGACTAAGGAATTTATCAGACCTAGTGGATCTCCTTAGGGAGCACCTGTGTTATTTGTAAAGAAGAAAGATGGAAGTCTGAGGTTAGTAATAGATTATAGAGCCTTAAATAAAGTGACTATCAAAAATAAATATCCGTTGCCAAGGATTGAGGAATTGTTTGACCAGAGCAACAGTATTTTTCAAAATTGACCTCAGATCGGGATATCACCAGCTGAAGGTCAGAAATGCGGATATACCGAAAACAACTTTTAGAACCCGTTATGGGCATTATGAGTTTCAAGTTATGCCTTTTGGACTAACTAATGCTCCAGCCATATTTATGGATCTAATGAACATAATATTTTATCAATAAAAAATAAGAACTCGGGTTCACCGACCCCTTCGGTGGAGCAACTCTCAACACCGGAACCATGCAATATAATATTCCGGGTTCGCCGACCCCTTCAGTGGAGCAACTCTCAATACCGGTAACCACGCAGTTATAATATATAAGAAATATTGAAATAAGGAATTTACTTCATACCTTAGCGAGCTAGCTATCTTATTTATTTGCAATAGTGTTCTTTTGGTTCTACACAAGCTCAAATACACAATTTTTAGTATAAATTATATCGGACAAGTTTCTAAGCACAATCACATAATGAATAGATTTCCAAATTCAACTCTAATATGTTCAAAATCAATCTATACTTACTATGTAATATAAACTAGATTTTAGGAGCCACAAAATAGCTATTTTAACTTGAAAATTTATAGGTTGGGTTACCTTAATATACTGGTACCTATAAATACCTATTTTAACCAAGTGATCACAACAAAATATGTCAAATAAGTATAATTTCAAATCTAGATAGAATTAAAATATTGTGTTAAATTGATAAATTATCAAACTTACATATTTCAAGACTAAACTAAATATAACCTAGTATATACATATCATACTAAGTGTGTATAAAACTCGTAGTATGTAGATTTCTAATTTATAATATATATGTAAGTTGTATCCCTAAATTGTGTCAAGAAACATATTTATATACATATATAGCCATGGTATATACGATTCCATAAGTTGTGTCCATACATCTCTATATATATTTATATACATATAAAACTAGTTATATATATATAGGAAATTAATTAGGCATATGCATTCATGAACATTATCCTTTTCTTTATATACTAACAACCATCAATCTACGCATATATATATATATATATATATATATATATATATATATATATATATATATATATATATATATATATATATATATAAATAGAAGTGTCCATTTAGTGTCCTATATATTGTGTCAAGATACGTGTCCATGACATATACATAGATTCCTTGTTGTGTTCATCCATATTTGTATCTATTCCTAACATCAAGATTATAATTTCTAATTTAACCAAATAATGATAAAGAAAAATTGAAGGAGAAGCTAGGATGAGGACTTGCCTTTGTTTGATGAAGACCTAGGTGTTCTCCCAACCTTTTCCTAACATAACCCAAATCAAGTATTTAGATTTTATATATACACATTCATATATAATTAACCTAATTTTGACCTAGGTTTGGAATTGGGGAAGAACATGTTCTTACTTGGATTAAAATTAGAGGTGGAAGGAGTTGAGTGGTGGTGTTGGAGGGTGGTAAGCCGGCGGCGGCGGGCGGCGTGGCCGACGATGTCGGTCGGCGGAGGCAGCAACAGCAGTTGTAGTAGTGGTGGTGGTGGTGGGTTGGAAGAAAATATGAGGAAGGAGAG
>JANAVB010013598.1:10790400-11192900 GCA_029216955.1 Iris pallida | reverse complement strand
TGAACGTGCGGTCGGATATTCTTTTGCAAAGGAATGATCCGCCTATGAAATATAACCTCCTCCATAAGACATGAGAAATACTCCATCACTAGAGTAAACAAATATGGTGATAGTGGGTCTCCTTGCCGAGGACCCCTATTACTCCCCAAGTATCCATGCAGAGTTCCTTTGATAAGCACAGAAAAAGTAGTAGTGCTGATACATTCGTCTACCATATCAACCCATGCCTTGTCGAACCCCAGGGCGAGCATGATATGACAAACGAATTTGCGGTTCACCGTACCATAGGCTTTCCTCAAATCCAGTTTGATGCAAGCCCGTTGCCCGCCCGACTTGTTGAAATCTCGTACCAATTCATGTGCGAGTAAGTTATTGTCAGCAATAGTTCTCCCCTTTATGAATGCCGCCTGATAGGGTAAAACCAGGTTTGTCATAATACTCTCCATTCTTCGACACATAAGATGTGTAACAATTTTATAGAGAAAATTGCAACACACGATTGGCCGAAAGTCTGCCAGCGAGGTAGTACCATCCTTCTTTGGGATTAGAGTGAGGAAGGTATGATTAAGTTCTCGCAGCAGTCTTCCTTTTACAAAGAAATCTTGCACCATATCCAGCACTTGGTACTTGATATCCTCCTAGTGAAGCTTGAAGAACTTGCTACTGAAACTGTCTGGGCCAGGGGATTTGTTGGGGTCTACAGCTTTGACAATCGCCTCAATTTCCTCCATCTCTATCGTTCGTCGTAGCCGATGGTTGCCGTATGGCAAAACAATTCGTTTGCAAATGATATCTGGGAAGTTAGCCGTATAATCGGATTGATTAAATAGCTCGAAATAGTACTTGATGGCTTCTGTTTGGAGGTCTTTAGTATTCGTTGTCTCCATCCCGTCTGGCCGAATCAATTTATCGATGTGGTTCCGGTGTTGTCTAATGCGTACTACGTCATGGAAGAACTTGGAACACTTATCCCCGTCGCGAAGCCAAGAACATTTGGCCTATTGAGCTGCCTCTATCTCCTCTTGAAGACAAAGTCGATGAACCTCTTTGATGAGGCATTTCTCCATTTGTGCCAACTGCTCATTGCCAACATCCACTTGTGGTTGCTGTTGGACCCCAATCAAGTGGTTTTTCGCTTATTTCAATTTTTGCACCGGCTTGGATTTGTTCCTGGCTTTAAGTTTTGCTTTAACTAGCTTCAAACGTTGAAGAAGTTTAAATTGAATGTTTCCTTGTATGTTCGCACACAAGCTGCTTCTAACCGCCTCTCCGTAGCCATTATCCAAATACCACTTATTGTTGTATCTGAACGACCTGGCTTGTTGTTGCTTGGGTGGAGCTAATCGAACACATAGAGGAGAATGGTCACTAGTTCCTGCAACCAGCCCCTCAACTGATGTATCTGAAAATTTGTGGAACCATTCCCTGTTACCTAGAGCTCTGTCCAACTGGCACGCCACCCTTTTCTGTACTGCCTTATTGTTCCATGTCCAAATGTGCCCCCTCCTATCGAGATGATGCAAGCCAGATTTGAGAAGACACGATTTGAACTCTTGTAGGATGGCGTCCGCAACCGGTCGTCCGCCTACTTTCTTGTGGCAATAAAGGAGCGCATTAAAATCTCCCATGATAAGAAGAGGCAGCTTATACTGATCCTTGGCCCTCTGTGCAACACGTATGAGCATCTGCCATAGCTCCTTCTGCCTATTTTGGTCGTTATGACCATATACCGCACCAAACATAAGTTGTAAGCCTCCTTTGTTTGTTAAATGAATCACCATAAGTTGTTCGGAAGTGTGTTAGTCCCTTGGCGAACAATCGATGGAAAAACTCGATTTCAGAAACAATTGTAAAGACAATATTTCCAGCAATAACACCCTAAAGAAGGTGATGTTGTATTACGAGAATCTAAAAAGTTGTCGTAATTATTCTCGAAGGCAACTGAACCGTATAACTTCTAAAGAGAAGCCACAGTATTCTCGAAGGCAACAGAGGAAGAAGAAAAACTGCTGGGGTGAAAGATCACCGGCGCTCAAAGCTATATCCGCCTTACGGACAAGCCTCCAGGAACCAGCAAGTTCGAAGAGAACTTTAGAACGCTGGCCAAAAATGTCGACTCCTCGGAATAGCAGCAACACATCTCTCTCTCTCTGAAAAAAATTCTGAGTATTTTCTGTTACCTTGGAGAGAGGAGATGCTTCTGATATTATAGGCACGAGATGGGCTTTTCAAATTCTGAACGCACGCCCTGGTTTAATGCCAGATCCGGATTTTCTGGATCTGAGCCATTTCCGGATCTGAGCCCACAAGACCCGCGGACGTTACATAATTTGAACAGCCCACTCGACCCGTACGTCTCGTACGCTCAGTACGCCCCGCTCGCCATGCAGGGCCGCGCAGAGGCTCGCGCACGAGCACAACTAAAGCGCACAATGCGCCTTACGACGAGCTGTCGTGCTAAGTGCAAAGTGCCATCAAAAAGCCACATTAAGCCTCAAAAGCCCATTAGCCCAAGCCCAAGCCCAAGCCCGAGCCCGAGCCCGAGTCCGAGTCGCTAAGCCCCTTCGGGGCTTAGCTCCAATAGATTTAACTCTATTTTTATTTGGCCAAAAGTTGGTTTCTTATTCTCACCTCTATGTAAAATCCCCCCACATGGCACCCTCCATTAGGCCTCAACCCATGTGCATCTCTCTATTCCTTCATAAGTAATATATAGAGATACATATTGGTGTGATTTTCTGATGTGGGACTATCTTTTAACAATAGAATGTTGTGAACACACAACACATAGAATAAAATACCAACAATCTCCCATATATCTCTATATATATGAGTTAAGCATTCCATATAATAACTGTCCATTATGCATTAGGATAGATGTCGCTGACGACTTGAATCTTCCCGCATGGGTTGAACAACAGTATGATACAAGAATGGACTACGCGTTGAATTCTATACCATAGCTGTAATTTTTTTCACTCACATAATGTAGTTATCTGTGCTTCTGGCTGCACATTAAAGGTCTTGTGCCAGCCTGGATTTCAATGTATGTATTTTGGGCATCTACAAATTTACCCTCAAGAGACGGCCTATTTTTCTGTCCATACATTATAGGTGAGTTCTTTATAAAGAGTCATGGCATGAAGCATTGCGCTCCTTTGCGGTGCTACGCCGCTATGACATGGCTCAACGCCGAGGCTTTACCCCACCTGGGTACCTCATCGTAGTGTCATACTACTGTAGCATGAGGTCACAATCCTCTTTGTAGTGCCAAACTACTCAGCATGAAGCCCTGCGCTTCCGTGCGGTATTATGCCGCTATGACATGGCTTGCAAAGTTGAGGATTACCTGGTACCTCTTCGTGGTGTCATACCACTGTAACATGAGGATACCGTCCTCTTTGTAGTGCTGTCTACACCTCTTTATGATTATGCAACATTAGGCTACCTGCCTATATGCGGTGCTACGCCGCTTGTGACTTGGCTAACAAAGCCGAGGCATTACCCCTACCTGGGAACCTCATGGTTGTAACACTCCTTTGTGGTTGTTGCGACACCATACTTTCTGTAAAGCATAACAGACCTTCACTCAGTCTGAGAACTCATTAAGGCATTATGCCATCCTTCCCACAGGATCAATTTTTCGTAGAAAATTCATAGTAGACAACAGTGGTTCTGGGTCCGAAACCCTTCCATGTTCCGCAGAACAAGTACCCACTGTTAACTAATATTTTTCTAGTCAATAGTCCTCCCTTGAATCAAAAAATTAGATATCTAGTAGATTTCTCTTTGAACCAATAACATAAAATTTATTGATAGGATTATAATGACACAATATTAGAATGCCTTTAAACCCATCTTCCTTGCTGTGTCCTCGACCAGCTGTCATTTGAGGCCTTTCGTGAACGGATCCGCCAGGTTCTCCTGACTCCGAACATCGATCACTGCAATGACGCCTCGTTTGATGAGGTCATTCACTGCTCTGTGCTTTAACCGCACAGTCCTCTTCTTCCCGTTAAAGAGTTCATTTGATGCTACTGCTGCTGCCGCCTGGTTGTCACAGTATATCGGGATTGCCGGTATCTGAGCTCCAACCACTGGAAGATCATACATGAGCTCCCGAAGCCACTCTGCTTTATCTGCAGCAGCATCCAATGCAAAGAATTCAGATTCCATGGAGGAGCGAGATAACATTGTCAGCTTCTTCGATTTCCACGATATAGTAGCTCCGCCCAAAGCGAATACGAATCCACCTGTAGAATACTCGCTCTCCACCTCTGAACACCAGCTAGCATCACTGAAGCCTTCCACTACTGACGGATCTCCGCTGTAGTATAGTACAAATGTCTGAGTCTTTTTTAGATATCTCATAACACGCTTCACAGCGTTCCAGTGTTCAACGCCTGGGTTGCTAGTGAACCGACTCAGCATTCCCACCGCAAAAGCTATGTCAGGCCTTGTGGCAGTAGTAGCGTACATCAAGCTTCCGATGATGCTGGCGTACTCCAACTGCTTGACGCTCTCTCTCGAATTTGGCTCCAGCTTCTGATCACTCCGGTACGGTGTATCAATTATAGGAAGATCTTGATACCCGTATCGAGTGAGCATTTTCTCAATGTAATGAGATTGTGACAGTGCTATTCCCGTGCCTGTCCGGATGATCTTGAGCCCTAAGATAACATCGGCATCCCCCAAGTCCTTCATACTAAACTTCCTTCATACTAAACTTAGTCGAGAGAAATTTCTGTCTTTGTGACACAGCTTAAATCCGTTCCTAGGATTAGCATGTCATCTACGTATAGACAAACGATAACTCCTCTTCCGTCAGCAAACTTAGTATAGACACACTTGTCTGTTTCACTGACTTTGTAGCCATTTGACCTTATCACTTTGTCAAACTTCTCATGCCACATTTTGGGAGCTTGCTTCAAACCATATAGAGACTTCATCAACTTGCAGACTTTGTCTTCCAGACCTCTGACAACAAATCCTTCTGGTTGTTGCATGTAGATCTCTTCGGTTAGTTCGCCATTAAGGAATGCCGTTTTCACATCCATCTGATGTATCACTAGTTTGTGTATTGCTGCTAGAGCAATTAACAATCTGATGGTTGTCATCCGAGCTACTGGAGCATAAGTATCAAAATAGTCGATCCCCTGTTTTTGAGCAAACCCTTTGGCCACTAGCCTGGCCTTGAATTTGTCGATGGTTTTATCTGCTTTCATCTTCTTCTTGAAAATCCATTTGCATCCGATGGGTCTTGCTCCTTCTGGCAGGTCAACTAACACCCATGTATTATTGGAGGTGATTGAGTCAATCTCATTGTCTATCGTCTCCTTCCAGAATACAACATCTCTGGTCTTCATCGCTTCATCATAGGTAAGCGGATCTGCTTCCACATGATAGGTGACGAAGTCATCTCCGAAGTCTTTCGGTCTCCTTACTCGCTTAGTTGACGGCTCAGCGAGTTCTGGTTCAACTGGTGTCTCTTCGACAATAGCTTCTTCTTGGACTACTGGTTCGTTAAGGACTTCTGTCTGCTTTGCACTCTCATCATTCTCCGGAAGATCCGCGAGAATAATATTTTTGTGCCTTGCAAACTTATCTTCAAAATATTCAGCATCGCGAGATTCAATGATATGATTTGATTCTATATCAAGGAATCTTCGAGCATCACTCTTCTCGGCATAACCCAAGAAGATAGCCTTAGTAGTTCTAGTCCCCAGCTTCTGAATCTTCAGATCTGGGAGCTTCACATAAGCCAGACACCCCCACACTCGAATGACATTCAAGTTAGGTCTGACTTTGAACCAGAGTTCATGAGGAGTTATGTCCGAAGTTGCATACGGTACTCTATTGAGAATGAAAGTAGCCGTTAATGCAGCTTCTCCCCAGAAGCTCTTTGGAAGACCCGCGGTCAACAACATAGAGTTCATCATCTCTGTCAACGTTCTGTTCTTCCTTTCTGCTACTCCGTTGGATTGAGGAGAGTACGGAGCCGTCGTCTCATTTATGATTCCATGTTCTTTACAGAATGATGAGAAATTATGAGACCGATACTCCCCGCCTCGATCACTCCTTAGCCTTTTGAGTTGTTGTCCAGTTTGCCGTTCAGCCTCGGCCCTGAACTCCTTGAACTTCTCGAATGCTTCGTCTTTAGACTTGAGCAGGTAGACAAAAGCATACTTTGAGAAGTCGTCGATGAAAGTAATAAAATACTTTATCCCGACTTTTGTAGAGAATTGCTTGAAATCACAGATATCTGAGTGAACCAACTCCAGAAGATCTGTGCTTCGATGGACCCTGTGAAAGGGTTTCCTTGTGATCTTCGTCTGAGCACACACTTCACATTTCTCTACCTTACCCCCACACTTGGAGATAAGTCCTAGGCTAAACATTTTGTTAATTTTTTTACAATGAACATGTCCTAGCCTATTATGCCATAACTCAAAAGAATAGTTCAAAGTAGAAATAGCATTAATATCATTTTGTTGGGTTACAACAAGCTGAATTTTGTACATTCTTTCAGTCTGGAAAGCTTTTCCGAAGAATGTACCCTTCTTGGACATCACCATCTGGCCAGCATTGATGTCCATCCTCAAGCCTGCGTTACAAAGCAGGCTCCCAGAAATCAGGTTCTTAGCAATTGTAGGAACATGCTTCACTCCTTGAAGCGTCAGAGTGTTCCCCGATGTGAGTTTCAGCTCCACCGTCCCGATCCCCAATACTTCAGCTTGTGCCTGGTTTGCCATTATGACTTTCTCGAAAGTTGGCTCATATGAGTCGAACCATTCCTTGTCTGAGCAGACATGACATGTCGCACCAGTATCTATCCACCAGTCCGAGTCAACCCCCACATTTGCAACCTGTGCTATCATTGCAACCAGATTAGTAATCTTAGAAACTTTACTAGGCTCACCTTTTTCTGGTTCCTTCCAGTCACTTTTGTAGTGGCCCTTCTTGCCACATTTGTAACAAGTCACATGGGACTTGGACTTCTGATTCTTGAATGAAGGACTCTTCACTTTCAGATTAGTGAAGTCCTTCTTCTTCTTATGAGGAGAAGCCGCCTGCTTCCCCTTGTACTCTCTGGTTTGGACCAGATTTGCTTTCGCCAGTTGTTTGGACAGAGAATCCATCTTCTGTTGAGAGCGCATCTCGTCCTCAACATGGATCTCTTGCAGGAGATCTTCCATACATATGTCCAGCTTCTTGCGGTGCATCCTTGCATAGAAGTTGCTCCAACCCGCAGGAAGTTTAGAGACGATTCCTCCAACGACAAACTTGTCGACAAGAGGCATCTTCTCGTCATCCAATTTTTGGCGCAGCTTCAGAAACTCCTTTACTTGGGGCAGCATAGCCTTCTCATCTTCGAAGGTCCACTTGTGGTATCTTTCAACTAAGAAGATCTTGGACCGATTTTCGTCATCTTCATACAATTTTCCCAAGGAGTCCCAAATCTCTTTGGCAGAATTCTTCTTGGAATAGGACTCTGCCAGAGAGTCTTCCATGCTATTGAGAATCAATAGTTTACAGATACTGTTTTCTCTAATCCATTTTGCCTGCTTGGACTTAGCAGCGGCAATAACTTCTGCGGTTCCGGTTGTTGGAACGATCGGTTCTTCCTCATTCAGCACGTGGTCAACTTCTACGAGTTGAATGTTTAAGGTTACTTTTCGTTTCCAGATTTAGAAATATTCGCCGTCGAATTTTTCTAACTTGTTAAAGTCGGTATTGACGAGCGATGCACGTGAGTTATCCATCTTTTCGATATAGCTTTGAGATTGTTAGTCCCTTGGCGAACAATCGATGGAAAAACTCGATTTCAGAAACAATTGTAAAGACAATGTTTCCAGCAACAACACCCTAAAGAAGGTGATGTTGTATTACGAGAATCTAAAAAGATTTCGTAATTATTCTCGAAGGCAACTGAACCGTATAACTTCTAAAGAGAAGCCACAGTATTCTCGAAGGCAACAAAGGAAGAAAAAAAACTGCTGGGGTGAAAGATCACCGGCGCTCAAAGCTATATCCGCCTTACGGACAAGCCTCCAGGAACCAGCAAGTTCGAAGAGAACTTTAGAACGCTGGCCAAAAATGTCGACTCCTCGGAATAGCAGCAACACTTCTCTCTCTCTGGAAATTTTTTTGAGTATTTTCTGTTACCTTAGAGAGAGGAGATGCTTCTGATATTATAGGCACGAGATGGGCTTTTCAAATTTTGAACGCACGTCCTGGTTTAATGCCAGATCCGGATTTTCTGGATCTGAGCCCACAAGACCCGAAAGCCACATTAAGCCTCAATAGCCCATTAGCCCAAGCCCGAGCCCGAGCCCGAGTCCGAGTCCGAGTCGCTAAGCCCCTTCGGGGCTTAGCTCCAATAGATTTAACTCTATTTTTATTTGGCCAAAAGTTGGTTTCTTATTCTCACCTCTATGTAAAATCCCCCCACATGGCACCCTCCATTGGGCCTCAACCCATGTGCATCTCTCTATTCCTTCATAAGTAATATATAGAGATACATATTGGTGTGATTTTCCGATGTGGGACTATCTTTTAACAATAGAATGTTGTGAACACACAACACAAAGAATAAAATACCAACAAGTATCACCTTCCCTTCCCAGCTATGACTATCCCACTGGACCCAAATGTGTCTATATGACATAGCGACAGATTATGGGCTTGATGCCAATGTGGCAGTGTCCTACACAACAACATCTTCTCCGACTTGATTTTCATCTCAAGTTGAGAACATACACTATATCGACCTTTTCTGATGGTCTGAGTGATCTTCCTCCACTGACCCAACGAACACGCCCCCGTATGTTCCAACTAATAAAAGATATTTATAAATTAGTGGGGATTCCAGCTACATCCTGAGCGTTACCCCCTAGAAGTAGGGTTAGCTCGTCTTCCTCGTGCCCTCCAGGATTTCCTGGAGTGATCTGTACCTGACTAAGGTACTTCTCTCACCATCGTCGGTTCTCTATATAGACTTCTTCTGGGGCGGCCCCTTGTACATGGGTCGGTCGACTAGCATCCTCCTTAATAGCTCCCGCTCTCCTCTTTCTGCTACCGCTGGTCTCCCTCATGATAGCCGATATGTTTAACCACGTACCTCATTTCTCCTTTTTTTGCCTATTTGTAGCCTGACTTGTGCTTGTTCAATTTATTATTAGTCTTACTCCTAATGGACCCGTTTTGTCCTGCTCTGAATGTAATCCCTTGGCCACCATTGTATTCCATCAGAGATGCCTTCTCATTGGTGATGTGAATAGTGGCATAGCTAATATTATTCTCCCTGGGGATACATACTATCGCATTGTCTTGCTCTAGTTCCATACCCTCATTTGGGTCCGGTAGCTGCTTACTGTGATTTGACTCCGGACAGGCTATCTCCACATTCCTGCTAGTAGTAACCGCGCCTTCGCCATGTTGGTGAGTGTTGCCATCAGCTTCCTTTCCAGGTACTTACCCTGTCTGGTTCTCTCTTGGTTCTAATTTGCACTCCTTCGAAGGATGTACGAAGCAGCGACAGTATTTACACATAGGCGGGACCCACTCATACTCTACGTCCTGCATATATACCTCGTCCGTTGGAACTTCATACTCCAGTTTAGATGGTACCTTGTACCCCGCTTCTATCTCAATAAAGACCCTAGAGTATCCCATCATAGATCGATCGGTTGTCGCTACATCTGCCTTTATTGGTCTCCCAATAAAGCTTGCAAGCTTCATCATAATCTCCTTACTCCAATAAACCAGTGGAAGTTTTGGGAATCATATCCATATGGGAACCGACTTTAGTGCTTCATGCTCGCATCTGGTTTCGGGTGTCCACTCTTTCATGATAATTAGTCTGCCGTCGAATGTCCAGGGTCCGTCTTGAATGATTCTCTCCATGTCTTCTTGTATGCCAAATCGCACGAAGTAGAAACCATTACTTTGTAAGAAAAACTCTATGCTGCCTTTTGGTTTCCAGACTCGGTTGACGTAGGTACAAATATGTCCATAAAATGGTCGGTTTCCCAACACATAAAGGTTGATGGTGTTTTTCTAGTACTCCCTAGTTATAGCCAGATCCTCTGTCGTAAACGATGCTTTGAAGCTATTTCCAACCTTCTTCGGGGCAATATAATACATCTGCACGCTTGTATCGATACTCCCTGATCGGACAAAGTCTGCCCATGTCTTGTCCCTTACTTTATCCACCATAGGGGCCTTACCCTTGTCGTTATCTTGTGGCGGATTAGGGATCGTCCTTTGCTGTATCCCACTTTGCTGCTGTGTTGGCCCTCACATCATGGTCGGCGTTGTCGTCGCCGCATCCCGCCTCCATCCACCAAGGTGACTCAGTCCCCTCCCGTATGTCTGTTCGGTGCCGCTTCGATTGTTAGACCAAGCATGATCTTCATGCTGCGGTATTATAGGAATCCTTGCCTTGGCTTGTGGTAGCCTCCGCACGGTCGTCCATCCACCTTTATCCTCCCTTTTGCCCTCGTCCTTAGCCTCAACCTCACCTTCTCCGTTTAGCAAGCGGCCGAGATCTCATATGGGAAACCCTAGATCGTTGTCTCTTGCCGTCGATTGCATGAGTTGAGAAATATTCTATAAAAGTAACTTTATATATATATATATATATGGGTTCGGATCGGGAGTTCCGTTTTCGGAGCCATGCCGAAGCTTCGTGCCCCTTGGCCGTGGATCGTGCAGCATCGCATCGGCCTCGCATGGGCCCCGCTCGATCCGATGGTACAGGGGGGACGAGACTTTGGCAGAGCTCCGCGAATGAGTCTTTTGATCCGTGCCACACACACACACATATATATAAAATAAAGGTAATTACATTCAAAATTAGGGAAAAGAAAAATTGTACAAACGCACGATCTCTCCTTGCTAACAACCAAAAGAAAGCTCTTAAGATATCAATCTAAGCTCACTCAAACTAACAACCATTTTTAGGCAGGTGATGTCTGCATTGATGTTTCTCAGAGTGGTAGCAATCGAGTGAGAATCTTGTTTGAAGATTCTTCTGTTACGTTCTCGCCATAAATGCCATACAATGGAATGAAGATGAAGCTTCGCCATTCTAAGCCAGATAGGACCTCGCCTTCGATGTTTATCGAGCTCTTCAAGGTTAAACTTTGACATCTCCAAATAACTGAAGCATGGTCTTCTGGACTTGCCATTGTGTTTGGACATCGGGCATTCGAACACCAAGTGATTTGCGGTCTCGCGATCTCTGCAGCAGAGTGTGCAGAAGGAAGAAGGGGTGTGAATGCCAATTCTGTTCAGGCAATCCAGAGTCAGGAGTCATCCCTTAACCAGTTTATATATACAGTATTAGGTTTTGCTCGATGCTCCTTTGTACCATATGTAGGAGTGCCATACTTCATGTTGAGAAGGATGTTTGACCTTTTTATAAACAACACCTACTTTGAAAGCTTCATTTGTATTATCCTATCTCCAATAGTCAGTGCCTTGATCGGCTTCAATAGTAACCTGCTTGATCACATTTTGAAGGGGACGAAGGATGCCAGAGGAGCCCAAGTTCCACATTCCCTGGGAGATGATCTTGCATAACTTGTCTTGGGACCCATGAGGATTGTACCAAGATGTTCCAAGCCTGTCCTTGATGCTGCTGTAATTTAACCATGGATCATTCAATAAGCTCGTGTTCTCGCCCGAGTGGATAACTCTAGATATCGACTGCTTCGGTTGATGTCTGGAGAGCAAAATATTCTTGTAGGTCACAGAGAAGTTGGGGTCAATTTGTTGTTTCCAGAAGTTGTAGTATTTAGGATATCTACTTCACATCCAATCAGTCCATAGGGATTAACCATGCAGGAATCTCCACCCTAGTTTAGGCTAGCAATATTACGAAGAGTAGACAAGAAGAAGAGGCCAACTCCTCCTTCAGATCTTGGCTTACATAGGTCATTACAGGCAATAGCTTGGACTCCTCTGCGCCATATAAATGCAGCGCACATATGATCTATTCGATGGAAATACACGTAGGTAATATGATCGTCTGTAACCAATATATGAAAACTGCAGTAATAACTGAGCGAATGAGTTCAACCCGACCACCAAATTATAGGGTTATGGCTTGCCATCCTTTCAGCCGACACTGAACATAGTCTATCAGGTTAGCACAGTCGATTGCCTTGGTGTAACACACAGAGAGGGTACCTTACTCCATGTTGAGCAGAGCCGTCCACTCGATCTTCCTGTTGTAAAACTTGTTGAAGTAGACTTTGTTCTTTTCTTGATTCAGTCGTAGCCCGTCTAACTCCCCAAAGTCTTTTAAAATCCTATGGATCAGATGAAGGATGAACTTTTTAGTAGGAGATAAGAACACAAGAAGTTCATCTGCATATATTAAATGAGTGTAACACACAGTTTCTTAAATGAGGGTATTTTTGAAATTTTGTATTTATAATCATTTTTATTTCTATTTAAATCATGATATGATTTTTGGTAATTTTTAAATCAAATTAAAACTGTTTTAAGTCATGGCTTATGATTTTGATGCTTGCTAGAGTAACCTGAGAGACTGCCTGACCTAGAGCCTGACCATGTCATTGGGATGATTTATTTTACTTTTGAGCATGAGGGTATTTTGGTCATTTGGCCTCTTTGAATTATTTTATGATTTAATGCATTGGTGATTGTTAATTTTGACTTTTTGCTAAACTGTGACTTAAGAGACTGTCCTAGACTTTGACCTTGACTTTGGTGACCTAGATATCATGGTATGGACCCTAGTCTAACTTAAGTCAACTCAAGTTAGGTCACTTAGGATCAAGTTTGAAATATGAGGATTGGTGATTTGGTCTATAGGCTTGAGACTTAGAAATTGGTTCCATGACTAGTGCAACTAGGCCCATAGCCCATTAAACTAAACCCTAACCCTAATTTTCATTTTATTTCCAGCAACTAGGGCTACCCCCTTCCCTATAAATATTCTCCTAATTAGTTCTTGCCTCTTTTGTATCATTCCAACACATAGGAAAAAGAAGGTTTGTCCATTCTTCCCCAATCCATAGATTTCTTATTTTAAATCCTTTTTAACTCTAGTTTCTTGCATTAGAGCCTAATACCCTTCTATTTCCTGTTTATGGAGAGTAATTCTAGATTTTGAGCAATTTGGGGATCCGAGCTGCAAGGAGGAACACTTCATTTTGGAGCTTTTTCTTGCTATTTGCACCTATAGGTAAAACCCCATAAATTACATTATTATTCTGATTTCTTTGTATATTAGGCTATATCTAGGTGTTCCCTAGATGTTCCTAGAATTTGGGTGGATTTCGTGTCCGTTTGGTGTCCGTATCGAACACGTATCAATGTATGTACATAGGTGTTCGACGAAATGCCTCTTAAAACTTTTTGTTCTTGGTTTTCAAAATAAATTATATATTTGGGTAGCTAATCATATGTAGATTATGTATGTATGTGACTGAGCACGATTCTGTGGAATTTTTATGTCCAAATCGGACACGCACCACACGCACTAGGACACCGTGCACTGTCCTGCTGTACGGGCTCGACACAGGACACGACACGGCAACTTAGGTCGTGATTTTTGGTGGATAGGTGCGGGCAATGACTGACACGACACACACAAAATTTGAGGGGATTTTGTCGAGCGGATTGGGATATATCCCACCCGTACTGAAATTTCAAACACACACACGCGCACAATTGTTCACTGATACGGGGTTATAACTTGGACACGACACAGGTTCGACCCAGGTTAGGGTATGGGAATCCTAGCCCTAATATGGATGAACCCATATGCACGATCTTGACCCACCTCGAGCCCTGTGTCGAGCCCACGAAGGCTCGACACGCATGCACGAGGCCTGCTGACACTGGTATTCCCTGATACTTGGTTTTCACCATTTGGACACATCGTGTCGACTTCTGTGGACATGACACAGCCTGTACAACACCATAGCATGTTCACACACGTTTACCATTCTTAAATTTGAAGTTTTATTGTAATTCAAATGTGAAATTGGGTTTTTTGAATATGTTCTGATAAGGTTCAGTTCATTATAATTCTCAGAGTTTTACGAATTCAATTAAATGTTAAATTGTGATAATTTAATGTCTATATGTATGTACATGCCTGAGAATTAAGCCTACATCTCTAAGTTCATAGGATATGCATTGGGTTCAATTTTGGATTTGATTTTAAGTTCAAATGCACACTGAAACAGGGATAAACCTAAGAAATTAGAACTGAACTGAGATGCAAAACTGAGAAACAAATGTCATTTCAATTGTTTGATTCACACACATAATGCTATTACACACACTCATGCATTCAGAAACCTATAAATCTGATTTGCCACACACACTATTTTCTATATATGTATCACACTTCAACCACACACATATGTATGCACACTCATACACATGAAACTGTTCCTGAATTATGAGATTGACATCCTTCTTGTTAGTTTACACACTATCTAAAACTGAGAACTATGGATACACTTGCATACATTGATATTATCGTACACACACATCACTGTTCAGCCACACAATCCAAACCTGAGATGCATATTACTGTCCCATTGTACACTGATATCCACATCACTGATTTTGTCACACAACCTACAACCTGTGACCTCCTAGCCTAAGCTGTTCACATACACATTTACACACACCCTCCCTATCTAAACCAAGAACATGGTGTTCTCCTATACACACACACCCCCACAAAACTGAAACCTATAGCCTTGCATCCCTACAGTACATTGCAGTCCCATATACTTCCATTATTGCCTTGCATTCAGTTCATGTGAAGAAGAAAATGTGAGGTTATGCCTTAAGGGTTCAGTCCTTACATTACCTTCTCATTCGAGAAATTCCTCTTCTAATTGTTCAATCCTTTACTTCTTCAGTTAGTCGATGTCCTGCATATTAGAGTATCTGCCTATATGGGTTTCAGTCGAGCTATGTGCTGTCTACATTCCTATTTGTTCAAGTCTTATATTCCATATTACCTTGTGATGTCTGTCCATTGCTAATCCTTGGGTATCAGTCATGCAAGTGGTGAAGTAAAGGCTCGAGAAGAGCTTGGCATTCTTAGTTTGGTCATTCCTTCCTTTAGGGCATCAGACCATGGATTAATATCCTGCATATCCTTACTGTTCAGATGAGAACAGATGTCTACATTACATGTAAATGCCAGTCCCATATCTTATTGTCTTGTATCTTCTCCACATCTCCTTGCAAGGTCTGTCCCTAACTCTTTTGTTCAGTCATGAATAACTATTATAGGATATTGTCCTGTTCCTCATCCTTCTTTGCAATGTCCTGCATAGGTGTATTGTTTGTTCATTGTTCAGTCCAACTTAGTATGTTGTTTACTGCACTTCACCAAACCATTTCTTGCATTCCACTCATCCCATATCCCTGCATACACCCAAGCAAATTGCTGCCTACCATGTTCCAGATTTACATATATATAGGTGGTTACACACTTTTATGACTCACATGTTTATATTATGCACATATGTGGGTTATGTCTGATATATAGGTATGTGGCTATTATATGAGAGGTTAGAGTTATACTTTACATATATATATATATATATATATATATATATATATATATATATATATATATATATATTTATGCTATGGTATTATGATTGGGTTATCCTAATAGCTAAATATTGAATATGGTAATATGGTTTGATACCCCATTAGCTTAACCCTAACTAGTATACTAGCCAAAACTTTAAGATTTAGGCAAATTGACCAATGGTTGACTAGTTGACCAAGGTTTGACAATTTAGCTAGATATTGACTTGGTTTGACCCAGAGTTGACCAAGAGTTGACTTTGACCTATTTTGACCTAAAACTTATGTAGACTGCATTGTAAACATCATTACCTTGTCTTAAACACATTATAACATGTATTCCTCTGTTTAGGACATTGTGACTCTGTTGCAGACATCTGATATTACACTACTCTTTTCAGAGTATCAGGCGAGTACATTCTCTGATAGTTCTCTCATTTAATTGTCAATTACTGTACTTCAGTTCTAGTTAGTTCTATTGATTCTTGTTACAAACACGTATTGTTGTTACTGAATCCATGTATACGACACACATACCTTACTCGTCTTGCCTCTATTATTCGAATCACCATTCGAACTATTCGAACCGCCTATTCGCATCTTCATGTGCTGGTTGGACTTGTATTCGTCTTATGAGTTGGATTATGGATTCATTTGTATTAAGACTGGGCGGGGAAATACCAATTAGACATGTAGACATATCTCCCTATTCGAATCACCCCTCTGTGAATAATATTCGAACGATAGCCATCCCTCACCTGATCAGTATGTGGTGTGCCGTACTATCTACAGCCGTTTACATGTCGATTTCGGTATTTTAAAACATACTATTAGAGTATAGGCTGGACTCACCTTGGAATCATTGATCACTATGACTGGAATCATCCCGTACTGGATTCATCTTGTATTAGATTCGTCTTGTACTGGACTTACATTGGAGTTACACTTGTCTACATTTACTGTCTGGACTTATATCATGTTACCCTAGTTCAGCTAGCTTCTACTTTACAGTCTTTATTGCCATGATTCTTCTCTTGTTTAGTTACTTACTTTTCTTGTACTTTATCTGTCTCTCTCTATACCATCACCTGAATATAAATTGCCATGTTCATCAATACAACTGTCTATAACTGTTTTATAGTTCTCTGTCATTTACTTGGGTTTTCTAGATGAGATTGTGCTCGTTCCTGTCCTGACTGGACCTGTTGAAATTTTACAGATGATTGCCCTGAGGATACTTGCCCTACTTATTATGGATCAGACGAAGGATTAGCCACCTTTGGTCCCGACACTTAGCAGTGATCGGGATACAGTTTTAGACTTACATTAGTTCTTATTGGGATTGGTTGTATAGATTTGAGACTTGTGTTGCATTTCAGATTTTTGTTATGTAGTTATTATTTCAGTAGTGTGGTTGTCTTTCTATTTTTTTTAGTTATTCTTCTGTATTATCTTATCGTGCTTAGACTGTGATTGAGTTACAATATCTTATACTTGTCCTCCGTTCAGAGTTGATTATGATGAGTACATTATATACTGCATGAGTTGATGGTTAGTTAGAGACTTAGAACAACGTTCTACCGTCGACACTGCGGTGTAGGCTGGGCGCTGTTGCATACTTGTACCCTCACAGTGGGTGTGGGTCGTGACACATTTTTAGTGGTGGCCCATGCAGGTCGAGAGTCACATTAGTACGACATCGTGGTAGTACAGCGACTTAGTTGTACTGCTGCAAGCCTACGATAGGATTGAGAGATAGGCTTTAACGGAGAGGTACTCAATCACAGTTAGGAAAAATTCTACTTCAATTCATACCATCTATACGTCATGCTGATTCGTCTTCCTTGAAAATTAATTGTCCTCCCTTGATTTATCGCTTCTATCCCAGTATTGATTCCTTGTTTGATCTGTCTCCAGGATGGTCGAGACTAGATCTCATCGCTCCGAACTGAGGGACACTGCTGAGAGGTCTGCCACCTCTCGTCTTGTGCAGCCAGCCCCCGATACCGCAATACCAGTTCAGCCAGCTGGGGTAGGTGTTTCAGCTGCCTTTGGAGGAGCCCCTCCACCAGTGCACAGACAAAGCCAGGTGATTCCAGAGATGCTCCAACAGCAGCAGCCACCTTCAGGTACAGTTGACGCAGTTCAACTGTTCTCATTCTTTCACCAGTTCATGGAGGCCCAGCAGGCCCAGCAGCAGCGTCAGACTGCGGAGTTTAGTCGGGACATCGACCTGGCCTTGACAGTAGTTGAGAGGACAGCAGCTCAACCTTCGATAGTTTAGCAGCCACACCAGCCGAAGGAGAAGGGCATCCAAGACTTTTAGAAGATGCAGCCGAGGGATTTCAGGGGCACGGAGGGCATCTTGTATGCAAATGAGTGGATTGAGCATATTGAGGAGATCTTCCGGCTAGCAAAGATCCCGACGAGGCTTCAGATCGAGGCAGCGGCCAGCATGATGCAGGATCTAGCCCACACTTGGTACCAGACCGACCCGAGGGTTGGTACTCCAGGGCAGACTTGGACAGCATTCAAGAAGCTATTCAAAGAGAATTTTTCCCGGATGCAGCGCTAGGAGCCCTCGAGACCCAGTTTGAGGCCTTAGTCCAGGGTAGTCAGTCCGTAGAGGAGTATGCCGGGGTGTTCTGCCGTCTGGACAGATTTATCGAGGGGTTATCCGAGGCGACGAAGGCCCGGAGATTCAGAAAGTGACTGGTCAAGGAGGTGAAGTCCTATACCAAGAGTGCCCACAGTGCCACTTTTGAGGAGATCTTGGTAGGTGCCTTGGCAGCAGAGGATGACCTTGAGCTGAGGCTCAAGAGGGAATGGGACGCTCACGGTACCCGCAGTGGCGGAGGCCAGGCCAAGAAGCCTCACGTGTAGATTCAGCAGATACTGGCACCAGTGAGAGTACAGCAGGCACAACATTAGCCTAGAGGACAGGACCACAAGGTGCAGGCTTGTGCTTAATGCAAGAGGGCAGGACATGTCTGGGAGACTTGTTATAGGAGGCAGATGGTTTGTCTGTTCTGTGGATCCACTGTTCATCAGGTTAGGGATTGCCCTACTACACCCGTATATGACGGAGCATCGGGTCAGAGAGAGGGAGCTAGGCCACCTGTAGCTCAGCACCAAAAAGGTGGAGCTTTTGCGATGGCAGTCGAGGAGACTGACGTTACAGGTGATGGATTAGCAGGTTTGACCTTCTTGTTCTTTTTTTCCACTTTCATGTGTGATTTCCATTAGTACCTGCCAGGATATTTCTTGTGATATGCTAGATAGTATAGCTACCCTGATCGAGACTGTGGAATCACGACCAGTAGGATTGTGTTGCTTCGACTTTGATTGATTGGAGGTTTGACCTAGGAAGGGTGCGCTCATCTTAATTTCGAGGACAAAATTTTTCTAAGGAGGGTAGACTTGTAACACCCAGTTTCTGAAATGAGAGTACTTTTGAAATTTTGTATTTATAATCATTTTTATTTCTATTTAAATCATGATGTGATTTTTGGTAATTTTTAAATCAAATTAAAACTGTTTTAAGTCATGGCTTATGATTTTGATGCTTGCTAGTGTAACCTGAGAGACTGCCTGACCTAGAGCCTAACCATGTCATTGGGATGATTTATTTTACTTTTGAGCATGAGGGTATTTTGGTCATTTGGCCTCTTTGAATTATTTTATGATTTAATGCATTGGTGATTGTTAATTTTGACTTTTTGCTAAACTGTGACTTAAGAGACTGTCCTAGACTTTGACCTGGACTTTGGTGACCTAGTTAACATGGTATGGACCCTAGTCTAACTTAAGTCAACTCAAGTTAGGTCACTTAGGATCAAGTTTGAAATAAGAGGATTGGTGATTTGGTCTATAGGCTTGAGACCTAGAAATTGGTTCCATGACTAGTGCAACTAGACCCATAGCCCATTAGACTAAACCCAAACCCTAATTTTTATTTTATTGCCAGCCACTAGGGCTCCCCCTTTCCTATAAATAATCTCCTAATTAGTTCTTGCCTCTTTTGTATCATTCCAACACATAGGAAAAAGAAGGTTTGTCCATTCTTCCCCAATCCATAGATTTCTCATTTTAAATCCTTTTTAACTATAGTTTCTTGCATTAGAGCCTAATACCCTTCTATTTCCTATTTATGGAGAGTAATTCCAGATTTTGAGCAATTTAGGGATCCGAGCTGGCAAGGAGGAACACTTCATTTTGGAGCTTTTTCTTGCTATTTGCACCTATAGGTAAAACCCCTTAAATTGTATTATTATTTCGATTTCTTTGCATATTAGGCTAGATCTAGGTGTCCCCTAGCTGTCCCTAGAATTTGGGTCGATTTCGTGTCCGTTTGGTGTCCGTATCGGACACGTATCAATGTATGTACATAGGTGTTCGACGAAATGCCTTTTAAAATTTTTTGTTCTTGGTTTTCAAAAAAAATTACATATTTGGGTAGCTAATCATATTTAGATTATGTATGTTACTGAGCACGATTTTGTGGAATTTTTTGTGTCCAAATCGGACACGCACCACACCCACGAGGACACCGTGCACTGTCCTGCTGTACGGGCTCGACACAGGACATTATACTGCGAATTAGGTCGTGATTTTTGGTGAACACGTACGGGCAATGACTGACACGACACATATAAAATTTAGGGGGATTTTGTCGAGCGGATTGGAAGAAATCCCACCCGCACTGAAATTTCAAACACACACACACGCGCACAACTGTTCACTGATACGGGGTTATAACTTGGACAGGACACAGGTTTGACCCAGGTCAGGGTGTGGGAATCCTAGCCCTACTATGGACGAACCCATATGCACGAGCTCGACCAACCTCGAGCTCTGTGTCGAGCCCACGAAGGTTCGACACGCACGAGGCCTGCCGACACTACTATTCCCTGATACTTGGATTTCAGCATTTGGACACGTCGTGTCGACTTTTGTGGACACGAAATAGCCTGTACGACACCATAGCATGTTCACACACGTTTACCAATTATTAATTTGAAGTTTTATTGTAATTCGAATATGAAATTTGGTTTTTTGAATATGTTCTGATAAGGTTCAGTTCAGTACAATTCTCAGAGTTTTGCAAATTCAATTAAATGTTAAATTATGATTATTTAATGTCTGTATGTATGTACATGCCTAAGAATTAAGCCTACATCTCTGAGTTCATAGGATATGCATTGGGTTCAATTTTGGATTCGATTTTAAGTTCAAATGTACACTGAAACAGAGATAAACCTGAGAAATTGCAACTGAACTGAGATGCAAAACTGAGAAACAAATGCCATTTCACTTGTTTGATTCACACACATAATGCTATTACACACACTCATGCATTCATAAACCTATAAATCTGATTTACCACACACACTATTTTCTACATATGTATCACACTTCACCCACACATATATGTATGCACAATCATACACATGAAACTGTTCCTGAATTCTGAGATTGACACCCTTCTTGTTAGTTTACACACTATCTAAAATTGAGAACTATGGATACACTTACACATATTGATATCATTGTACACACACACCATTGTTCAGCCACACACATCTAAACCTGAGATGCATATTGCTGTCCCATTGTACACTGATATCCACATCACTGATTTTGTCACACAACCTACAACCTGTGACCTCCTAGCCTAAGCTGTTCACATACACATTTACACACACCCTCCCTATATAAACTAAGAACATGGTGTTCTCATATACACACACATACCCACAAAACTGAAACCTATAGCCTTGCATCCCTGCAGTACATTGCAGTCCCATATACTTCCATCACTGCCTTGCATTCAGTTCATGTGAAGGAGGAAATGTGAGGTTATGCCTTAAGGGTTCAGTCCTTACATTACCTTCTCATTTGAGTCAATTCCTCTTCTTATTGTTCAATCCTTTACTTCTTCAGTTACTCGCTGTCCTGCATATTAGAGTATCTGCCTACATGGTTTCAGTCAAGCCATGTGCTGTCCACATTCCTATTTGTTCAAGTCTTATATTCAACATTACCTTGTGATGTCTGTCCATTGCTAATCCTTGGGTATCAGTCATGCAAGTGGTGGAGTAAAGGCTCGAGAAGAGCTTGGCATTCTTAGTTTGGTCATTCCTTCCTTTAGGGCATCAGACCATGGATCAATGTTCTGCATATCCTTACTGTTCAGATGAGAACAGATGTCCACATTACATGTAAATGCCAGTCCTATATCTTAATGTCCTGTATCTTCTCCACATCTCCTTACAAGGTCTGTCCCTAACTCTTTTGTTCAATCATGAACAACTATTATAGGATATTGTTCTGTTCCTTATCCTTCTTTGCAATGTCCTGCATAGGTGTATTGTTTGTTCATTGTTTACTCCAACTTAGCATGTTGTTTACTGCACTTCACCAAACGATTTCTTACATTCCACTCATCTCATATCCCTGCATACACCCAAGCAAATTGCTGCCTGCCATGTTCCAGATTTATATATATATATAGGTGGTTACACACTTTTATGATTCACATGTTTATATTATGCACATATGTAGGTTATGTCTGATATATATGTATGTGGCTATTATATAAGAGGTTAGAGTTATACTTTACATATGTATATATATATATATATATATATATATATATATATATATATATATATATATATATATATATATATATATATGTGTGTTGAGGTAGTTGATTTTGAGTATGTTATTATATAAACCATTCATATGTGTGTATACTCATAGAGTTAGTAGTAGATAAGAATGGTGGGTAAGGTATGCTATGGTATTATGATTGGGTTATCCTAATAGCTAAATATTGAATATGGTAATATGGTTTGATACCCCATTAGCTTAACCCTAACTAGTCTACTAGCCAAAACTTTAAGATTTAGGCAAATTGACCAATGGTTGACTAGTTGACCAAGGTTTGACAATTTAGCTAGATATTGACTTGGTTTGACCCAGAGTTGACCAAGAGTTGACTTTGACCTAGATTGACCTAGAAATCATGTAGACTGCATTGTAAACATCATTACCTTGTCTTAAACACATTATAACCTGTATTCCTCTGTTTAGGACATTGTGACTTTGTTGCAGATATCTGATATTACACTACTCTTTTCAGAGTATCAGGTGAGTACATTCTCTGATAGTTCTCTCATTTAATTGTCAATTACTGTACTTCAGTTCTAGTTAGTTCTATTGATTCTTGTTACAAATACGTATTATTGTTACTGAATCCATGTATACGACACACATACCTTACTCGTCTTGCCTCTATTATTCGAATCACCATTCGAACTATTCGAACCACCTATTCGCATCTTCATGTGCTGGTTGGACTTGTATTCATCTTATGAGTTGGATTATGGATTCATTTGTATTAAGACTGGACAGGGAAATACCGATTAGACATGTAGACATATCCCCCTATTCGAATTACCCCTCTGTGAATGATATTCGAACGATAGCCATCCCTCACCTGATCAGTGTGTGGTGTTTCGTACTACCTACAGCCGTTTACATGTCGTTCTCGATATTTTAAAACACACTGTTAGAGTATAGGCCGGACTCACCCTGGAACCATTGATCACTATGACTGGAATCGTCCCGTATTGGATTCATCTTGTATTAGATTTGTCTTGTACTGGACTTACATTGGAGTTATACTTGTCTATATTTAATGTCTGGACTTATATCATGTTATCCTGGTTCAACTAGCTTCTACTTTACAGTCTTTATTGCCATAATTCTTCTCTTGTTTAGTTACTTACTTTTCTTGTACTTTATCTGTCTCTCTATACCATCACATGAATATAAACTGCCATGTTCATCAATACAACTGTCTATAACTATTTTATAGTTCTCTGTCATTTACTTAGGTTTTCTAGATGAGATTGTGCTCGTTTCTGTCCTGACTGGACCTGCTAAAATTTTACAGATGATTGCCCTGAGGACACTTGCCCTACTGATTATGGACCGGACGAAGGATTAGCCACCTTTGGTCCCGACACTTAGCAGTGATCGGGATACAGTTTTAGACTTGCATTAGTTCTTATTGGGATTGGTTGTATTGATTTGAGACTTGTGTTTTATTTCAGATTTTTGTGATGTAGTTATTATTTTAGTAGTGTGGTTGTCTTTCTATTTTTTTAGTTATTCTTCTATGTTATCTTATCGTGCTTAGACTGTGATTGAGTTACAATATCTTATACTTGTCCTCCGTTCGGAGTTGATCATGATGAGTACATTATATACTGTATGAGTTGATGGTTAGTTAGAGACTTAGAACAGCGTTCTACCGCCGACACTGCGGCGTAGGCTGGGCGCTATTGCGTACTTATACCCTCACAGTGGGTACGGGTCGTGACAATGAGTGATAACATGAGTGATCTGTTTAAACAGAGGGGAGATGTCTTTCCTGTTAGCTTCAAGGTCGAGCATGCACGAGAGATATTCTATAACGACTGTGAACACATATGGTGACAGTGGATCGCCCTATCAGGCCTCGATTGCTCTTGAAGAAACCAAATGGTTGGCCTTGGATTAAAGTGGAGGAGGGGGTCATGATGCATTCTCTTATCAAGGCAACCCACCATGATTCAAAGCCCATACAATTCAAGCGATGACAGACGAAGTCTCTGTTTACAGAGCATACACTTTATTTAGCTCAAATTTGATGCAAAGCTTTGTCTTTGCCTTTATTGTTGAAACCTCTGACCATCTCATGCGACATGAGGCAATTCTCTGCCATGGATCTTACATGGATATCTGTAGTCTAGTTCTTGGAGATAAGACCAACATGATGTCTCTCATGCGTTTGCACATTAAATTTACAATAATTTTGTAAACAAAATTGCAGCAGGTGATAGGTCTGTAGTCTGCTAGAGAGGATGCACCTTTCTTCTTTGGTATCAAGGTAATGAAAGTATGGTTGAGTTCGCGGAGCAGTTTCCCTGTCTTGAAAAAATTAGAAACAATATCGAGGATAAAATCTTTGAGGGAAGAACAGTGTACGTTGAAGAATTTGGCACCAAAACCATCAGGCCCAGGTGATTTTGGAGACGTCAGCATCTTTGATATAGTCCTCAATCTCGTCCACGGAGACAGGGTGGAGGATGGCAACATTACCAGCCTTTGTCACAAGCCTCTTACATACAAAGTCTGGGAATGAGGTAGGGTAGTCGATTTGATTGTATAGATTTTTGTAATAGGCATCAGCTTTTGACTAGATGTCGGATGGGTCAGAAGCAACATCTCCATTAGGCTTGATAAGTCTATTAATGTTGTTGGTGTGAAGCTGGGATCTGATCATGGTGTAGAAAAATTTAATACCTTTTTCACCAGACTTCAACCCGTTACATTTGGCTCTTTGTTGGAGGTGAAGGAGTTCTTGCAGTTAGAGCTTGTGCACTTTCTTGTTGAGACGTTTCTCATGAGCAACCAGCTGTGTGTCATCGAGGTGGGTCTGCAGTTGCTCTTGCACTCTCTTAGGTCGTCCTCTTTGCTACAAAGAGGTAAAAAAGGCTACCTTTTGTGCCAAGATTTGAGGCCAGCTTTGACCTCTTTTAATAACCTGTACAACCGATATTAGGGATTGCCATGGACAAAGATCTTTATAGCTTCCTAGACCATGTCAAGATAACCATCCATCATGTGCCAAGCGTCGGAGAATGATCGCTTGTGTTGGGGGCCAGACATTATGCAGCCGATGAAGTGAAGATTTCAAACCACTTGCTATTACCGATGGATCTGTCTAATTGACAGTAAATCTGCTTGTTAACGGATTTGTTGTTCCAAGACAACACATGCCCAGTTCTGTTTAAGCAGGCCAGACCAGATTTGAGGATGCATTATTGAAACTCAGCAAGAACAAGAGTAGGGACCTTTCTACTACCATGCTTCTCCCAGTCATAGAGGATGGCATTGAAGTCACCTGTTAGCAACATGGGGGAGGTGTTGTCTACTTGATGGCAGAGCGTGTCGATGTCATCCCACAGTTGGAGCTTATGAACTCAATCGTTGTGGCCATAAATGGCACCAAGGATAAGTTTGAGACCCCCTTTGTTATTGAATTCCACAAAGGTAAGCTATTCAGAGTTGAACCTCACCAGCCCGTCACAAGCATTTTTGTCCCACATAATCCAGATTCTATCTATATTGCAGTAGAGGAGGTTATGAGCGTGACATCAGCCCTTGGGGAGTCTCTCGGAGAGCTTGGGCTTAGACTTGATCTTAGATTTAATGATGATGACAATCAAACACTTATGAACTCTAGCAATTTTGGTAAGTTCTCGCCATCAAACTGCATAGGACACACCTCGTACGTTTCAAGCAATAATGGACATTAATAATGGTATTTGTTTTCCTTCGTAATCCTTGAACTTACCCGAAGGGGATTAGTAAGTTCATCTTGAGCATTGGTATGATTGTCTACTTCTATGTCTGTTCTGGCAGTAAGAGCAATACCTTCCCTCCCCATCAAGGCAAGCCATCTAGGATTGTCTTCAGTAAGAGAGACTTGTTCGGTTTGATTGGGATAACTATTTGTTCTGTTCAATGTTAGAGTGGTAGCAGGTTGCTTGTTGTTGGTGCCTGTGCCTTTCTTCCTGGCTTTCTTTCCAGGTCCTCCACTCTTCTCTCTAGCATATAAAACATCTAGCATATACCAGTCTCAGCCGTCAGGGGGTTGGAGCATCCATGCATAGAGGGTTACCTACAATGCTGACAATCTTCATAATGGAGGAAGCACTACAGAGTTATAGACCGGAATAAATATCACAAACATATTTGGTATAAAAGATATGTCTAAAAATGTATACCCAAAAGTCTAATTCTGGATACAGGAGCAAAATCGTAATTTCGGGTCAAAATGATGTCCGCCGTTGGACTTGCTTTGCACCAAAAAATATGTCAGAGCATATAGTCTCTAAAGTCAACAAAGTATATGTTTACAAATCCGTTTTGATGATACGAACCCAACGTATGTCCAAAGTTGGATTCCGATGGGCCGTGCACAAATTTGCCTGTTAGATCGGGTCGCGGGGCCGCTAAAATAGCGTTCCGATCAACCTTCTCAGAATCAGACCAAACTTGGCATACAAGACCAAAAAAATGACACGGTCCTGTTATCGCAAGTTTTGTCTTGAGATGACGAACGTACACGAAGTAATTGACTAGTTTACAAAGGGGTCGATACGGGATATTTTAACGGATATGCCTCGATTTCGTCGCGTATGCACAGTATAATCGAGTTCCGTCGAATCCCACACTTCGACAACATCTATATGTGTCATTTGATGCATATGCGTTACGACCACGTCGCCCGGGTTGTCGGGGCGCACGCCGTATCAGAAAAATTCCAAGTTTTCAAAAACAGTTTTTATGATTTTTCTTGATTTTCAAATTAATTTCATTCACTGGATAATCAACTAGAATTAAAAGTAATAATAGAGTTTTAATCCTAGTTATGCCATCTATAAATTTGTTCAATTAGATTTCAAGAATTCACTATGGTTAGACCTAATTTTGCCTTCCTAACAGGATTCATGGAATTAAACACTGTCGACATGCTATCATGATTTTTCTCGATTTTCTTAGGGTCTTTTCTAACAATCCATCGCAACTAAATTAAAACTATTTGATAGAAGTTGAAGAGGGTCATATTGTGAACATAATAGAGTTGGTAGTTCAAAATATAATCGAGAAACGTGGAAGAAAATGAGGTACAAAGTAGCCTTGCCAGCGGTTGCTACTGTTGCTGCTACCACTGCTGCGGCTGCTGTTTTGTGCTGTCCGGCAGCTTGCCGGCGGTGTATGGTTGCGCGGGGAGGTCACACGGAGGCAGAGGGCTGTTGGGCGTAGGTTTAGATGGTGCTTAGGGTTTTTTCCATCCCTCCCTCGACATATATACGCAACAGAGGGGGGTCTATGTGCGGGTTCGTAGCCCCCTTTGGGCTCGGCTGAAGGCCTTTGCTGTTCCCGCAAGGGAACAGTAAAGGTTCTTTGTTTTGTTTTTTTTTTTTCTTCTTTTATATATATATATATATATATATATATATATCTTAGAATAAAATACAATTAATATTTACTAGAAATTTCTAAAATTGTAACCAAGTGGTTATAGTCTATCTTTACCTTTTTTTTTATATATAATTTCTATTATTTATAGGAAAATGTGTATATAACAAACTTCTTAAATACTAATATACCTATTTATGCATTTATTTAAAATAGGCACACATACAATTATATATACCTATATTGTCTAATACCCCCAAAATGCACAAGGATATCTAAGAAAAAATATATATTATATTTTCCAAGGTCAATAGGAATTAAAATAGCAATTAATGCATATATTATATTTAATATTAAATTTATAGAAATTACTTACTAGACTATAAAATGAACACACACACACACACACACACACACACACACACACACACACACACACACACACACACACATACACACACACACACACACACACACACACATATATATATATATATATTTATTTTATATATATATATATATATATACATGGACGTCGTTGGTCGCACCACATGACCACCTGAAAATATATATATATATATATATATATATATATATATATATATATATATATATATATATATATATATATATATATATATATATATATATATATACATGGACGTCGTTGGTCGCACCACATGACCACCTGGGGTCGGGTTGGGTTCGGGTCAAGTCCGGGCTAAATTGGGTACAACTGGGTTTTCTAAAAGTCAATGATCTTAATAATAAATAATTAAATTACTTATAGGGGTCACGTCATAACTTAGCCTGGTTTTCCTAGTTAGGACACCACTATGGCTCGGTCGTCCCTACCATGGCTAATACACTAGCCAAAGCACGCAACTGCATTATACGTGCAATGATTTCTAGTCATCTTGCACTCTAAATCTTATCTATGACTAAGGCCTTCCATAATAATAAATAAATAATTAAATATTTATAAAAGTCCAAAAACACCATTTTAATTCAAATAAAAATAATAAAATATATTTTTCAAAATTTCGGGGAGAGAGGTTACAAGTGGGAACGCTCAAACCGCATGAGTCTAATGATCATAAAGTACGGTATTCCAGAGGCATTCAGGGGTGTAGTATGTAATGAGGTTACTAATGCCAAACTATTCCTTGCTGAAATAAAAAGACGATTTGCAAAGAATGATAAGACGGAAACAAGCACACTTTTGTTGTGCTTGATTACCATGAAGTATAAAGGCAAAGGTAACATAAGGGATGGAGATGTCTCATATTGCTTCAAAACTTAAGGCACTTAAGCTCGACATGTCGGATGAATTGCTCGTTTATTTGGTATTGCTCTCACTTCCTATCCAGCACAATCAGTTTAAGGTCAGTTTCAATTGCCAAAAGGAAAAATTTACTCTAAATGAGCTTATTTCGTACTGTGTAGAAGAAGAAGAGATAACGAAACAAAATAAAACTAAAAGTGCTAATTTGGCTACCACCCCTAAAGACAAGTATAAAGGCACTAAGTGAAAGAATACAGAAGCTACTAAGGGTCCAGTGCAAAAGAAACAACAAACTGAATCTAATGATTGTTTCTTTTGTGGCAAGTCGGGACACGTAAAAAAGGAATGTACAATGTACCACACATGGCTGTAAAGAAAGGGTTACCTGATCTACCGAAAGCCAATTGATGGTGAAAGACACATCTATATGAGTGACGTCAAATAGGTAGAAGTGGAAGCAATAAGATAATTTTAGGTTATTAGTTATTATTGGATTTGATAGACAATTTTTTTAAAGCTTTTACTGTACCGTCTTTTAGACGAAATTCAGTTTCAGTTTACTTATTTATCATTGTTCATTTGGGAACAATAAAGTTTGATCTATCTTTAAATTCAAAATATTGTTGGTATTTTTTTTAAATGTTCATGACAAGATATATTCGTTTGAAACTATTGTGTCCTATAAAGAAACCTTGCATATGGAACCACGTGGTACTAAACAGAAAAATAAAGAATTTTTTTGTGAGACGATAAGTGTAATATTTTTCAGGATGTTGAGTTTGGGGGAGAAATAAAGTAAAAGACATTGTCTTTGAGGAGGAATCGATTGCGATTCCTACTATCACTTTTGACGATGTACAAGATTTTGTACCTGTCATTGATCAATAAGTAAATTCAGAGCCTCAACAAGACAATGTCAAATTACCTCTACAAGTTGTTGATGAGATACCTTGACAAGATAATATAGCGGCGCCCCCATTCAAGATAATTGTTTCTGAGGAACAAACTCAATAACCTCAAGAATCATTGCCATTAAGATGGTCCACTAAAGAAATGAGAAATATAATTTCGGATGATTTTTATTTTTTTTTATTTCTCCAGGAACATGAGAAAGACTGTAGAATATTAGAAGATTATCTAATCAACTTTCGTCGGGCCATAGAAAGTTCCAATTCTCAAAAGTAGATTGAGGCAATGAATAAGGAGTGTAAGTCTATGCAAGACAATAAAGTTTAGAAACTTGTCACATTACCAAAAGGTACAAAATCTATTGGTTACAAATAGATATTTAGAACCAAGAAGGATTCGAAGGGTAATATGGAGAGGTATAAAGTGCGTCTTGTAGCTAGTGACTTTACTAAAAAGTTAGAAATTGATTTTAAAAAGACTTTCTCTTCGGTATCTTTGAAAGACTCTTTTAAAACAATCATTGCAGTTGTTGCATACTTTGATATTGAGTTACATCAAATGGATGTCAAAATGACATTTTTCAATGGTAACATTGAGGAAACAATTTATATGGTGCAACCAGAAAACTTTATGTCGAAATACCCAAAGAATATGGTTTACAAATTGATAAAATCTATTTATGGACTCAAACAGGCTTCTCGTTAGAGGTACTTCAAATTTTACCACGTGATTATCTCATTTGGTTTTGAGATAAATACTGTTGAAGATTGTGTGTATCACAAGTTCAGTAGGAGTAGATATATTTTTCTGGTTTTGTATATCGATTAAAGTATTAAATGCAAACCAGGTGACACATGTCGCTAAAGGAGATACGTTTAGTCTCAATCAAGTGTCCTAAGATTAGCCTTAAAATTAAGAAATACAATAGATTTTCCGTTCATGATCAGTTATAGGGAGTCTAATGTATGCTCAAGTATGTACGCGTCAGGATATTACGTACATATTCGGATGTTAGGAAGATATTTAAGCAAATATGGATGGATCATTGGGTAGCAGCCAAACTACTTAAGTAATTAATAGATAACAAGAAATTATATGCTCTTTGTAGGATATCTGATAATTTTGGAGATCATAAGGTATTCTGACTTCGATTTTGCTGGATGCTAATACAGCAGGAGATCCACATCAGGTTATGTTGACTAGTGGAGATATATTTTTGATGAGTGTCAAATAGGCACTCATAATTTCTTCCACCATGGCATCAAGGTTTATAGCATGCTGTAAGGCATCCATTTAGGGAATATAGTTATAAAATTTTGTCACAAGACTGTGCCTATAGGAGGATGTTGAAAGACTACTCAAGTTATGGTGTGACAATAAATCAGCAGTACTGTATTCTAATAACAACATGAACTTGTATAAGTCAAAGGATATTGACATAAAGTTTCTAGTTGTGAAGGAAAGAATTCAGAATGGTTAAAGTGTCCATATAACACATTACGACAAACTCCATGTTAGCGGATCTGCTCAGAAAAGTATTATCACCCTCATTTCCGTATTTTCCATATTTTCCTGTATTTCGTATTTATACTCGTATCTGGATTTTGGCATGTATTTTTTTATTTTTTTTATTTTTCTCAGCTTGTGGGATTTCGGTATTTCTCGTATTTGGGTTTTTGGCTTGGCTCGGTTTTATTGGGTTGGTTCATTTTGGTTCAGTTTTGAGCATTGGATCACCCTAGCCCTATGCTACACCCTCATCCCCACCACAACTCCTCCTCATTAAAAACCCACCAACCTCTTTTCTCTCCTCATAACTTCCTCCATTAATTTTCTTCTTCCTCTTCTTCTCCTTCCTCCACAACTCTCCTAACCCTAGGCAAGTGCATCTTGCCACTACATGAGGACCCTCTTTTATTTGTCCATTTGCTAGTTTAGGACATAGAGATCAACATTAGTTCTTAGGTTTTTATGATTTGGAGTCTCTGTTGATGTAGATCTAAGTTATTTCTATTTTTGGATTTTGCATGGTTTGAGCTATTTATGTTGGTTTTCTATGAGTTTTGATGTTTCCATGTGGAAGAGCATTCAGTTTCACTCCAGTTGGAACTTTGGAAATCCGGATTTAGAGTTCGGATGACCAAGTTATGTTGTTTTGAAGTTTGGGTTCTGCCATGGTGTTCTTGCTGTTTGGAGAAGACAGTGAGCAGTGGCAGAGCTTCTTAGCTTACGCCACACAGCCTTGAGTACGCTTCCTGTTGGAAGCGTGACTCACTTGAGCGTGCGTGACTTTTCACGCAGCTGCTCTCTTGAGCGTGCGTGACTTTTCACGCAGCTGCTCCCTTGAGCGTGCGTGACTTTTCACGCAGCTGCTCTCTTGAGCGTGCGTGACTTTTCACGCACACTGTTCCCTTGAGCGTGCATGACTTTTCACGCAGCTGCTCCCTTGAGCGTGCGTGACTTTTTACGCAGCTGCTCTCTTGAGCGTGCGTGACTTTTCACGCACACTGTTCCCTTGAGCGTGCGTGACTTTTCACGCAGCTGCTCTCTTGAGCGTGCGTGACTTTTCACGCAGCTGCTCTCTTGAGCGTGCGGGACTTTTCACGCACACTGCTCCTTGAGCGTGCGTGACTTTTCACGCACACTGCTCTGTAGCGTGCGTGACTTTCACCTACGCTGCTCCTAGAGCGTGCGTGACTTTTCGTACGCTGCTGCCCTGACCCCTTGTTTAACCCTTGACCCTTAGAGTTTTGGTTTTATTTCTTCAAGCTTGGCTTTTCTATGACCCTGTATAATGATATTTTATTAGATATTTTACGCTCATTTTATATCCTTACGCCTTTTGTCATGAACTTGATTTTACTTAATATGTTTGGAATGACTATTGTACATGGTTTGGTATGGCAAGGAACTTGCATAACACGACAGTGACCCGTAGTGGTGCACTCCTGACATGACCGACCTGACATTATAGTGGCCCGTCGTGGCGCACTCCTGACAAGTACCCTGACATGATTTATTTTAATGCTGTTACTTGACCTGTCTTGACACCGTGGGTGGTTCTTTCTTGCTTGCTTGTTAAATCCACTTGTCCTCTCTTGCATCATGTCTAGGATGGGACTCCTGAGTACCACGGTCAGGAGTGCCTACTGAAATGGATTAAGGTTAATAACTAGAATAACTCAGTAGTCATGAAGAGATGACACAGCTACAGGCAATCCCGTTACCTGGACGCTCTTGGGATCTGTAGCCTGCCGTCGAGTAGGGCACATTTCCAGCGCACCGTCGAGTGTTGCACCCTCTAAGTCACCTAAGGGTACATTTGTCTTCTGGACGATGTACCCACCTGAATTCAACCCTAATCTTTCGACCTGGGTAGCCTGGATGGTCTGCAGGGCTTATGGCTGTGGAACAATCTCACTGCATCTTGTTAGTAATTAGGCCTGTGATAACCCTAGTTAGTTAAAGTAATAAGCCGTAGGATCTGCTTGGCCGTGATTGATTGAATGAGGTATAACCCGTTTAGCCATGTCTTGATCCAGTACAAGCTTGCTTCCTGTCTTGATTTCTTACATTACTTATCTTGCCGATAAATGGTGGAAAACCAAGCTCTGTTCAGATGAAGGGTTACAACCCCGGTCCTTGTTTGGTTTACGGGTTGTAACCTGGCTATCGGAATAGTTCCATGGTTATCTTGTCGTATATCATCCTGACATATTTTCGTAATTATAGTTTTAATATTAGATTTTCTGTGCTGATTGCTGGCTTTTGTTCTTATTTCGTGGCCCCCTTGTGGCACTTGCTCTTTCTGGGGTTGACCCAGCTGGTTTTGTGTGGCCAGATTTCGGAGCAGCTCCCGAGGATCTACCAAGCTTCCAGCCCAATGGTGGCGACTAGAAGGAACCCGGGCTACGAGTGGGTTTTCTATTTTGTTTCGCTCACTCTATTGTAAAGTTATTCTTTTGAGGCGTTTAGCCGACGAGCACCTGTTAGCTCGATGCACTTTTACTTACTGTCTGCCTACGGGCTGTAAACATGATTAACAAAATCCTAGGGTTGATCATGTATGACTTAACACTTGCTAGTCCTAATATTTTGTACGACTAGCTTCATGATCAGCTGATATGTAATATTTGGGACGCCTTTTATTGTATATTTAATGATCATACATCTTGTAATTATATTACTTGCTTGAGATTGAGACAATAGGCTTGACCTTAAGAGACTGTTGGCTTGTAGTAAACCCTCATATCTAGACAGCCGTGACCGTATATCGAGGTGGTTCCCATTTCAATATACGTAGCTGGCTATGTCTGCCTCCGCTCTCCAGTATTCTGGTTCTGGGGCGTGACAAGTATTATCACCCAATGTCTTTCATGAGGATACTGCTTATATGGGTGTTATCTTAATTAAAAATAGACAATATAGTAGGAGTTTGTATTTTATGGGTGCTATTTGGCTTTGGACATTGTTCGCCATTAAAATCTTTTGATTGCAATTTCAATTACAAACAGAACTGTGTTACAATGTAGGACTTAGATGTAGTCCTAGGAGTACACTTTTGTTTATTTGGGTCCCTGTGTCGATGAAGCGAGTGGTAATGCATTGACTCCGTTGACGATCTGACGATGGTTCTCGGTTCTCTGAAGGTCTGAGTTGCTCTGGGTGCTGGAGCTTGCGGAGAGGAAGAAGACGTTGAGTGTCTGTATCTGCCTCTCTCACTGTGTGTATATAGGTCTCTGTTCGTAGGTGTCTATGGAAGAAGGAAATGATCTCTCTATTTATAAGCAGCAGGTTGGGCTGCTCATGCGCGCATATGTAGGATGCGCCTGTACGTGGGGAAGCCACGTGGTTGAAGCTGTGGGAGGCGCATGGACGATGCACCATCATTTGTGGGTTAAATTCTTCATGCTGCTTTTATGGGCTGGCACGTAGCAGAGGAGAGCATCTTTCTGTTGCTGAGATCTGTTGACACAAAGTCACAGTCAACCAAATATTGATAACATTGACTAAATAATACTTGTGATAATTCAATACGACACACGACGACTATATTCTGCTCAAGCCAGACGACAGCTCAGTTGTGCAAATACAAGTCGTTTTCGCGTCTGTACTTTTATATTTATTGAGTTTAGAATGATCGTAAGCTGAGTTATGCTGGGTTCTTGAGACTCAACCCACAACCTATCCAAAATCTATAAAGCTCCACATCCAAACTTAGCCCATTGGACCCTTGGACCAATTCTGTGCTCTGGAGACAGAGTTCGGGCCGAACTCTGCCTCCACACAGAGTTCGGGCCGAACTCTGTCCCCTAAAAATCAGCATCCTAATTTTTAGGGTTGGCTGGTTGCTAGTTGTCCAACGGCCAAATTTTTGAAAATTCCTACCAGAATTCTGGCCGAATTCTGCCTGTTAAAAACCTATAAATAGGCCAAGAATTCTCTCATTTTCAATTCATCCAATCTTCTCTTCTCTTCTCTCTTAAGCTCAATATAAGCCATACCCTTCTTCATCTACTAGCCACAAGTTTCCTAAGTCTCGAGTGCTCAGCATCTCTCAGTTAGGAGTCTTGTGCAAGAGTTCAAGAAGTCGCTTGGAAAAGTCCAAGCATCGCCACTGCGATCCATTGTAAGAAGTTGACGTGCTCTTCTGAAGAAAAGACACGGGGTGTAACTACTATTTCACAAATAGTGGATTTAATCCTGAGCTAGAGTTCTCAGGCCTGGACTAGTCCTCCACGAGGGAAACCAGGTTAAAATCGGCTGTGTTTGTGTATGCTCTCTTGCTCCTTATTTATTTTCCGTATTTACTCTGATTAATTTTAGATTGTGAAAGAGTTGATTTTTAATTGGTTATTATTACTATAACTCTATTCACCCCCCCTCTAGAGTTGCCATATGTTCTTCAATTGGTATCAGAGCTCTGTTCTCTTTACAAGGACTTACATCCTAGAGCTGATCCATGGAAACCACACAATCCTTGATTTCCAATCACTGTGAAGAACAGTCCACTCATAGGCCTCCCCTATTTGATGGAACTAACTACACGTATTGGAAAACAAGGATGAGCTTTTATCTCAAGTCGCTAGACTTTGACCTGTGGACTATCGTCACTGACGGTTACAAAAAGCTCGCCAGAATAGTTGTCAATGGCGATCTCGTTGAGAAATCACATGAAAAATATTCTGACGAGGAAAAGAAACAGGCAAGTCTAGGCACGAGAGCTATTAATGCTTTATTCTATGCTATAGACAGGAATGAGTTCAACATGGTATCTACATGCACCACATCCCACGAAGTATGGAAGCGTCTAGAAGTGACGCATGAAAGAACCACCCAAGTCAAGGAATCAAATATAAGCCGTCTCACTCAAGAATACGAGGCTTTCAAGATGAAGCCAAACGAGGCGATCACGCAAATGTTCACAAGATTCCTCGACATCATCAACCCCCTGTCTTCGCTTGGGAAGCAATATTCAAATCACGAGAAGATTCGCAAGCTACTTAGGGGGCTACCAAAAATTTAGAACCCTAAGGTGACAGCCATCATAGAAGGAAATGATCTCACAACCATGTCTATGGAGACCTTGATGGAAAAGCTAATGACTCATGAGCTTGACCTCAAGGACTTCGAAGAGCCTGCTCCTAAGGCTAAGGAGATCGCACTCAAAGCTCACCGACGGAGGGCTTAACCCGAAGAGACGGATGACGACAACTCAGAAGATGATGATCAAGCCCTCATGGTTCGCAACTTCAAGAGATTCCTTCGCTTCAATCGAAGAAAGAAGGAACCACAAGAAGATGAAGAAGAAGAGCCAACTTGCTACGGTTGCAAGAAGACGGGACACGTCCGAAAAGACTGTCCATTCTTAAAGAAGAGCAACCGCTATGAGAAGCCACACAAGAAGACCTCCTCAAAGAAATATGCCAACACAAGCATTTGGCATGAAAGCAAAGTTAGTGACTCGGAGGAAGAAAAGAACTCTCCTCAAGATACGGCTAATGTGTGCCTAATGGCGACGTCCGACAAGGTATCAAACGAAACTCTTGACGACTTCACTTTTGATGAACTTGGCGATGCTTTCACAGATTTACTTAGTGATCACAAAAATGTCATTGGTAAATACAAACATGCCAAGGACAAAATCAAAAGTCATGAAGTCGAAATACAAAGACTTTCTCTATTACTTGATAATATTAGAGACACTACACCCACGGATGTCACTGATGAGGTATCTAAGCTTAAAATAAGCTTACATGATGCCGAGGCACGTATTGAGCAACAAACACAAGAAATCACAACACTCAACACGGAGCTTGCAGAAGAAAAGAGCAGACACAAGATTTCTATTACTAAGATGCATTGTTTGAATGCTAAGATTACTGAATTGCAAGCTGTCTCTAAGAAACTAGAGACTAAATTGGGAAAACAGGTTTCTCAACCTCAAACCCAATCACATGAGACACACACAAAGCATGACATCACTCATACTAGTCAACCACGTCATCCTCATACTGCTCATAATCATGCTTACATGTACACACATTTTCACAAAGGACACAAACCACATGCGCGTAGAAATAATCATCATATGTCACAAAATCATCATAGATATAATCATCACCATGTTGCACAAAGACACAATCAACATCACTCTACATATAGAAATCAACATGTCATGCCATATAGACAACATCATCATGCCATACCATATAGACAATATCACCATGCCACTCCACATATTCATCATCACCATGCTGAATCTACATATCATCACTATTCTGCTTATAGACATCATCAGCATGCTCCTAATGTAAATAGGAATGCTACATGTACTTATTGTGGTTTACATGGACACATTTCACCACAATGTAGAATTAGAAGATTAGTAGATAGAAATATATATGCATTGTTTCCAAAAACTAACTCTTCAGGACCCTCAAGAACTTGGGTACCAAAGGTCACATCTTGTCACGCCCCAGAACCAGAATACTGGAGAGCGGGGGCAGACATAGCCAGCTACGTATATGAAATGGAATGCATCTCGCTATACGGTCACGGCTGTCTAAATACATGAGGGTTTATCTACAAGCCAACAGTCTTTTAAGGTCATGAACAAGCCTAGTGTCTCAATCACAAGCAAGTAAGTAAAAGTCACAAGATGTATGATCATTAAATATACAATAGTAAGGCGTCCCAAACATTACATATTCAGTTGATCATGAAGCTAGTCGTTACAAAATGTCAGGACTAGCAAGAGTTTAGTCATACATGATCAACCCTAGGATCTGTTAATCATGTTACAGCCCGTAGACAGACAGTAAGTAAGTGCAATCGAGCTAAACAGGTGCTCGTCGGCTAAACGCCTCAAAAGAATATTTTTACAATAGAGTGGGAGAGCCAAAAATAACCCACTCGTTGCCAGGGTTCCGTCTAGTGGCCACCATCTGGCTGGAAGGTCGGTAGATCCTCTGGTGCTGCTCCGAAATCTGGCCACACAAAACCAGCTGGGTCAGACCCCAGAAAGAGCAAGTGCCACAAAGGAGGCTTCACTTAAGAACCAAACCACCAATCAGCACAAGATATAAATAAAAGTAAGAACTAGAAATAAAAAATACACCAGGATGATATACGACGAGATAACCATGGAACTATTCAGATAACCAGGTTACAACCCGTAAACCAAACAAGGACCGGGGTTGTAACCCTTCGTCTGAACAGAACTTGGAATTCTCACCGTTTATCGGAAAAATTAATACAAGCATTCTGGTCATTCAATAATCTGGAACAGGATCAGGGAAAGACTAGACTGGTTAGACTCCGTCCAATCACTTCACGGCCATGCAAGAATTACGGCTTGATACTTTAACTAACTAGTGTTGTCACAAGCCTAATTACTAATAAGATGCAGTGAGATTATTCTACAGCCACAAGCCCTGCAGACCAACCAGGTTACCCGGGTTAAAAGAATAGAGTTGAATTCAGGTAGGTACATCGTCCAGGAAATGAATGTACCCTTAGGTAGCTTGAAGGGTGCAACACATGACAGTGTGCTGGAAATGTGCCCTACTCGACGGCAGGCTACAGATCCCAAGGCGTGCCCAGGTAACGGGATTGCCTGTAGCTGGAAAATCTCGTCATGACTAATGTATTAATCTAGTTATTAGTCTTAGTCCATTTTAGTAGGTACTCCTGACCGTGGTACTCAGGAGTCCCTGTCCTAGACATGATGCAAGACAGGACTGGTTTATTTATACAAACACAATCGCCCACGGTGTCCAGATTAATTATACAGGTCATGTCATGTCAGGTAGCTGTCGCAACAGCTATTCGAGAAAATCCTGTCAGGTTATCATGCCAAGTGTACTAGTCAGGAGTGCGCCACGATGGGCCACTATCTGGTCATGTCAGGTTATTATGTCAAGAGTGCACCACTACGGGTCACTATCACGTCATGCTCAGTTATCAATTCCAAACATATCAAGTAAATTTGTGATTATCAAGTTCAGGACAAAAGGCGTAAGGATATAAAATGGATGTTAAAGTCAGGCTACGCTAAAGTCAGGCTACGCTCAAGCCAGGCTACGCTCAAGCCAGGCTACGCTCAGGTCAAGCTACGCTCAGGTCAGGCTACGCTCAGGTCAGGCTACGCTCACGTCAGGCTACGCTCAGGCCAGGCTACGCTCAGGTCAGGCTACGCTCAGGCCAGGCTACGCTCAGGTCAGGCTACGCTCAGGCCAGGCTACGCTCAGGTCAGGCTACGCTCAGGCCAGGCTACGCTCAGGTCAGGCTATGCTCAGGTCAGGCTACGCTCAGGTCAAGCTACGCTCAGGTCAGGCTACGCTCAGGTCAGGCTACGCTCAGGTCAAGCTACGCTCAAGCCAGGCTACGCTCAGGTCAAGCTACGCTCAAGCCAGGCTACGCTCAAGTCAAGCTACGCTCAGGTCAAGCTACGCTCAGGTCAGCGTATGCAGGACATACGCTTCCAAAAGGTAGCGTATGTACTCCATACGACTCATCTTCAAGGCAGCGTATGAGGTCCATACGACTCCTTGTCAAGGCAGCGTATAAGGTCCATACGACTCCTTGTCAAGGCAGCGTATGAGGTCCATATGACTCCTTATCTAGGCAGCGTATGCAAGACATACGCCTCCAAAAGGCAGCGTATGAGTCAGACTGCGCTGCGCTAAAGAGCACGCGCAGCTCAGTGGAGCAAGCTAAAAAGCTCACGCACTGCTCACTGTCTTCTCCAAATCAGCAAGAACTCCATGGTTTGAACCCAAAGCTTCAAAAGTCCATAACTTGGTCAAAATAAGTCCAAATCCGACTTTTCAAAGGTCAAAATTGGGTAGAATAAAATTCTCTACAACATGGAACCATCAAAACTTGAAAACAAAGAAGTTTGATAGATCAAAACCACTAAAATCTGAAAATAACTAATTTCTAGATCTACAAAAATTAAAGCCTCAGAATGGAAAATGACAAGTTCTAATATGTCTTAGAAACATGAGGAGAAGCTAATGGAACAATAAAAATAGGCTCTCTTGTGGAAGCAAGTTACACTTGCCTAGACCTCTCTCTCCCTCTCTTTGGTAGGTGAAGGGAGTAAATGGAAGAAGAAGAAGAGATTAATGAAGAGCGAGAAGAAGAATAGGTAATAAATATGAGTGGTGGTGGTAGGTTGGGGGTTCACCCCTTGGTTCATGATGAACCAAGAGCAATCCCAAACCGAATCAAGCCAACCCAAACCAAGAATAAACCAAGCCCATGGAGGAAATTAAGCAAGAAAATCATGCAATACAAGAATAAATACGTACACGTATTTCAGAAATACGTAATACGAACCACAGGCATTACAACTCTACCCACCTTAAAAGAATTCCGTCCTCGGAATTTAATCAAGAGGCTAGAGGAGCAATGACAAGCTACATTAATCACATGCAAGCTATAACTAGGCAGACACTCACTCATTTAAGCAAGGAATCGAAGGCATGAGGCATAAGAAAGACATTATACCTCACGAGTCAAACAAGTCGGGATATCGCGATCGGATATCATCCTCACGCTCCCACGTTGACTCTCCCAAAGAGTGATGACCCCAAGCAACTCGGACTAACTTGATAGTCTTGTTCTTGAGGATCTTCTCTCTTCGGTCCAATATAGACACGAGCCTCTCCTCATACGACAGGTTGGTACCAACAACCAATTCCGAATGATCCAGGATGTGGCTCGGGTTCGAGATATACCGTCGTAATTAGGATACATGGAACACGTCATGCACTTCGCTTAGCGACGGTGGAAGAGCGAGACGATAGGATACATCTCCTACTCGCTCCAGAATGTCAAACGGTCCTATATACCTAGGACTAAGCTTGCCCCGTACGCCGAAACGAATGACGCCACGGTTAGGCGAATTCCTCAGGAATACATGATCGTCGACCGAAAACTCGAGAGGGCATCGATAAGAATCGGCCCAATGGCGCTGGCGATCTTGGGCAACTCGAAGATGATCTCTGACTCGCCTGACCACTTCAACTGTCTGGGCAATCATTTCTGGACCGAGCATCTGTCTCTCTCCAACATCATCCCAGGCTAGCGGGGATCTACACTTCCTACCATACAGTGTCTCGAACGGTGCCATCTGGATACTGGCCTGAAAACTGTTGTTGTACGAGAATTCTACCAGGTGCAAGTGATCTTCCCATGAACCACCGAAGTCAAGTGTGCAAGACCGTAACATGTCTTCAAGAGTCTGGATCGTGCGGTCCGACGGGCCATCTGTCTGCGGGTGATATGCTGAACTAAACTGGAGATGAGTTTCCAAACTCTCCTGTAGGCTACGCCAAAAGTGCGACGTAAATCTTGAATCTCGGTCCGAGGTAATACTGACTGGCATACCGTACAATCTGACAATCTGCCTGAGGTACATCTCTGCTAGCTGAGCCATCGACTGACCAACTCTGAATGGAAAAAAGTGAGCCACTTTCGTGAGCCTGTCAACTATAACCCAGATAGCATCTCTACCAGCTGGGGATCTAGGTAGTCCAGTCACAAAATCCATGGTCACATGCTCCCACTTCTATTCTGGAATGGGCAAGGGCTGAAGAAGTCCAGCCGGTCTCTGATGTTCGGCTTTAACTTGTTGGCAAACCAAACACCGAGAGACAAACCGAGCTATCTCCCGCTTCATACCATTCCACCAGAAATGCTGCCGGATATCACGGTACATCTTCGTACTGTCGGGATGGATAGAATACTGCGAACTGTGCACTTCTGACATGATCTTTTGCCGGACATCTCCGCTGGGTACACAAAGACGCTTACCATGTCGAAGTGTACCATCCTCATGAATGCATAACTCTGGTCTTCGTCCTGCCTCACACTCTGCTCTGAGTCGCTAAAGCTTGGAATCTGCCGACTGCGCCATCCGGATCCTCTCGACTATAGTGGACTGAACTTGCATACTGGCCATCAAGGCCACAATGGAAGGGAGAACAACTTCAATACCCATCTTCTGAAGATCTGCTAACAGCTCTGGTTGTGCTATTAGAAAATAAACTCCCGCTCTCCTGCTCAATGCATCCGCAACAACATTGGCCTTCCCAGGATGATACTGCAGGTTGACATCATAATCCACAAGAAGCTCCACCCACCTTCTCTGACGCATGTTAAGATCCTTCTGGGTGAAAACATACTTCAGGCTCTTGTGGTCGGTGAAAATCTCCACCCTGTCTCCATACAAGTAGTGCCTCCACAACTTAAGTGCAAACACCACTGCTGCCAGCTCCAAGTCATGGGTTGGGTAATTTCTCTCATGATCATGAAGTTGTCGTGATATATAAGCTATTACCTTCCCATGCTGTAGGTCCTAAAAAATCAAGTTGCACACATCAACAAAGTCAAAAAATCAAGAAATAAATCTTTCAGATGAAGTGCGCAGACATCAGATTGCACATCCTTCAGATTGCACACGATAGATTGCGCACACTTTCAAGTGCGCAGGCTGACGTGGCAAATCACCATCATTACCTGACACAAATCAAATCTTCTGACAGCTGACAGCACGGAGAATGAGGCGACCGTTCGTTTAATCGTACAGCACGGCGCTCGAGGACAGCTGGCAGCGTAATCTATGTTGGCGCAATCCATGTTGGCGTAATCCATTCCTGTGCAGTCCAAGTCTGCGTAATTCAAAACCAGTGCAATTCAATGTGCGCGTTCTATCAGTATAGATGATAAAATACACGTGGCATTCATGCCATCAATTGCTCATTTTGTGGCAACTGTCTATGCATGATCATGCGTATTTCAATCAAATGATGCCATGTGTCCAAGACAGTTAGCCTATGATCCAGCAACTGCCTGTGCAGTCTATTGCTACGTAAACCAATTGCTGCGCAATCCATCATGCGCAGTCCAGAATAACTAAAAGTTAGTTATTTCTCAGAACTCTATAAATAGAGTTTCAAGTCTCCATTCAAGGATCAATAATCAATAATCAGAGATCAGATTATAGAGAGATCAGACTTCAAAGTTCAGAGAGTTCAGGAGTTCTTGCCCAAGTGCTGCTGCATTCTTTCGAGGCTTTTGCCTTCAATCTTCGAGGCTTTTGCCTTCAATCTTCGAGGCTTTTTGCCTTCAGTTCCAGAGTTGTTTTCAACTTCAGAGGCTTCGTCTTCAAAGTTCACATCGTCCAAGGGATAAAGCAATCGTCATCTAGATTGGATTCCTAAAGTTGTACCATTCCCAGAATTCAAATTGTAATCTTTTACAAAGTTTGTGTTAATAAAGTTCTTCAACTTTTGTTTTTGCAAACAAAATGGCGACTCTGCTGGGGACGACTTTCTCCTCCGATGAGGAAGTGACAACTCAATGTGACGTAGCGTCTATCAGAAAGACGCAGAAGACACTGGTTGTGAAGATCAACCAGACAGCCTACGAGTCTATGATCAATTCCAAGATCACTCCTCACACTGCAACCACTGCTGCCACAAGCAAAGTGCGCCTAGTTTGGGTCCCAAAGACTGCTGCACATTCTGTTAATGCTGCCAGCAAGACTTCTGTGTAGTCTGCCAGCAAGCCTGCTGCGCAGTCCGAAGCTTCTGTCATCAAGCCTACTGCACAATCTATCTCTGCTTCTGCTGCACAATCTGCTATTGCCAGTATATAGAGTACTTTATATGCTGCCATGGCTAAGTATAAAACTCCTATGCCCCTGGCGCAATTGGCTGCCAATCTTCCTGCATAAACCAACACTCCAGCAACCAGAGTCCACCCTAAGCATTCTGTGGCAAGAACTCCTGATGCGCAAACCACAGTCTCTGTGGCCAGAACCAGTGTGCCATCAACCCATGCGCAAAGCATGCCTGCGCAATCCAAGAGTGACAGCCTTTTGGCTAAACTCTCTTCTTCTCATAACAAAGGGAAAGATTCTGTTCCTCCTCTCAAACATTCTATTGCTCCTGCGCAATCCACTGGGGGTAGTCCTTTGGCTATTCCTCTTCCTCTTCAAAACAAAGGAAAAGGCCCGTTGGCCTTTTTTCAAACTTTCTTGTCCCATGACTTGGAAGACAATAGAGGAAAACGCTCTTTAGCTAACCCTTCGTCCTAAAACAAAGAAAAAGGCCCTTTGGTCTTTTCTCAATCTTTTTCAATTTTTACCAAAGAAGATCAATCTGAACGTGCCTTGGCACCAATCAGTACTAGAACTCTTTCAAACAAGGATTCTTCTTTCCTTTATAACAAGAGAACTTGTACGGACCAAAGATGTATTCTGCCTACCCCGGTAGCAGAATTCCAGGACCTTTCGACTCTCAAGATTTCCCGTTCCAGACAGAAAAAACTGTTAGTGTCTCAGACAGAAACCCCTGGGGGTAAATTTGTTGATCTTAGAACTTATCTCAACAGACCCACTTCAGTAAAACGCAAACAGCCAATGTCGAAGATCAAACATCATCAAACACAAATCTCCAGGGTTAAAAATCCTGACACTTATGCCAATGAAGTGAGCACTTCCCTGTACACTCAAGGGACTAAATATTTGAAGGATCAGAATCATGTTCCGAATGTTATCAAAGAACAGATCCCTCAGAGTTTTTCTCGTCCTGTTGTTATTTCCAATCTTCGAGAACATCTAAGACAAAAACGAGACAATGTTTCAACATCTTCAATTCAACCATCTGATCATCATTGCAACCACAAAGTCATCATCCAATGTTGTTGTCAAACAACAAAACGATCTGTCTTCGAACGTCTGACTTTTGCTAAATCTGAACCTATGTCAGAGGAAGACGAAGTCTTGTATCCTTCTGTTAATATGGCTTCCCGAGACACTGGGGGTAGACTGTAACGCCCCAGTCCCAAAATACGTAGGACTAGGAACGTAGACATGCCAGCTGTATTCATACGAAGTATACTCCAATATATGGAAGCCTCGTATAAATACATAAGCTGTAAAATGTAGTAGAACCAAAACTAATCTCATCCACACAAAATAAAGGAAATAAAGATGTCATATAATGAGAATAACTTTGTCTTGATACAATATGTTGGACGGAGACAAATCTACTACCAACAAAATAAAGAAAAGTACATAGAAAATGAAATGAGTGGCGAGCGAAGCGAAGACAATCCAAATGCAATCATCCTCGAAAAATAGCAATGAACACGGCTAGAGCGAAAGCACCTGCGAAAGACAATAGCACACACCTGGCAAGACAACCAGGTCCTCAGAGGGACGTAACAAGACACATAATAGCATGCCTTATAAACTGAATAAATATTGCTCAAGTAAATAAGTAAATTGAATTATAACATGTTCCAATACGTACCTACTGAACGAGAGTACCATCCTCCCAACCAAACAAGGACAGGAGATGGTAATCTATTTTACGGCGGCGTATCTTCCCATGCTAAGAATCCGATATGGTATCCGGACCCCAACAAGGTTCAATACCTTCTCATCGAAGTAGTAAGTCACACCTACAACCAAACAAGGACAAGATGTGACGAACTAATTTGCGACAAGTTATTGTTCTAAGCCACGGTCAGATACAAGTACCCAAACCAAAAGTACTCGTACCTAACGGATAGGGTAGCCTACCATTCTAAGTAAAATGTAGTTAAGAACAATCCTTTCTACGCATGGGCCCTGGCTAAATAGGATCGGCGTAGTCCCCTCTTGGGCACCAGAGGCCCCAGTAGGAAGAGCATGACGTTCCGCAGAATCGTCAGTGGCCGTCAGTAATCTTGGGTCATCAACCCCGTATCTCCAACGGAGAGTCCGGGTCACAAGGGAAGTGCATCGAAGCCCATACGCTAAGGAATTGTCCTCCCTGTCCAATGCCTACTGTGTCGTATCCACAACACAAACCACTATAACCGCTAAGTCAAACTAGCATGCAACCTCTATTAGCGGTTATTCCTATCGCACGGCTTGTACGTACTGGTGGCCAGCCAATCACGCACTTCCGTGTTCTACATGCGACACACAACTTCGTGTTACAACGTGTCAAGGCCAATGAATGCGACACAAGGTGGTCCCTTAATTCTAGGTTTAATTTGTAAAAAAAATAATACACAGCTGGAAATATAAATAAACAGTTATGCCATGTATCACAGTTTATTTTGCATAAAGAAAATAAGTAATGCATGAAATATGAGCTAAAATAATTAAACAGCTAATGGCAAGGTGTCTTGCCTGGTAGTACTCCTGGTGTGCTACGATGATCAAGGTGGCACGCTCTGCAACTTTGGTGCAACAACTGTACAAGAAGACCTCGGGTAGTGACACGGACAGTTCCATCGGGTCCAGGACGGTCAAATTGGTTAGGGTGGACATAAAGTAGTCTCGAAATTGGCGAAGGAATAGGAGGATTGGGATTGGTCAAGGACATGAGGAAATTCAGAAAAAAATGATAATAATATATATTCTAAGAGAAACAAATTAATTACAGAAAATTATTTAAATGCTAAAATTCGTATTTGTAAAACTATAATTTTGTCAAATAATTTAAATAGAACATTTACAACAATACTTTAGTCTATAATATTGTTGTTACCAATAAAATATAGTTTTTATGAATTTATCTATTTTGGCTAGAAAAATAGTTAAAATAATAATTGGGGCTAATAGCACAATAACAAAGATATGGTAATAATATTTTAAATTATTTATCAAATATGACATACTGTATAACAAGGATCTTGGTAGAGAAATTGTAAAGCCCCAGTCCCAAAATACGTAGGACTAGGAACGTAGACATGCCAGCTGTATTCATACGAAGTATACTCCAATATATGGAAGCCTCATATAAATACATAAGCTGTAAAATGCAGTAGAACCATAACTAATCTCATCCACACAAAATAAATGGAATAAAGATGTCATATAATGAGAATAACTTTGGCTTGATACAATATGTTGGGCGGAGACAAATCCACTACCAACAAAATAAGGAAAAGTATATAGAAATGAAATGAGTGGCGAGCGAAGCGAAGACAATCCAAATGCAATCATCCTCGAGAAATAGCAATGAACACGACTAGAGCTAAAGCACCTGCGAAAGACAATAGCACACACCTGGCAAGACAACCAGGTCCTCAGAGGGACGTAACAAGACACATAATAGCATGCCATATAAACTGAATAAATCTTGCTCAAATAAATAAGTAAATCGAATTATAACATGTTCCAATACGCACCTACTGAACGAGCGTACCATCCCCCCAACCAAACAAGGACAAGAGATGGTAAACTAATTCACGGCGACGTATCTTTCCATGCTAAGAATCCGATATGGTATCCGGACCCCAACAAGGTTCAATACCTTCTCATCGAAGTAGTAAGTCACACCTACAACCAAACAAGGACAAGATGTGACGAACTAATTTACGACAAGTTATTGTTCCAAGCCACGGTCAGATACAAGTACCCAAACCAAAAGTACTCGTACCTAACGGATAGGGTAGCCTACCGTTCTATGTGAAATGTAGTTAAGAACAATCCTTCCTATGTATGGGCCCTGGCTGAATAGGATCGGCGTAGTCCCCCTTGGGCACCAGAGGCCCCAGCAGGAAGAGCATGTGTCATCAATCCCGTATCTCCAGCGGAGAGTCCGGGTCACAAGGAAAGTGCATCGAAGCCCATACGCTAAGAAATTGTCCTCCCCACCCAATGCCTACTGTGTTGCATCCACAACACAAACCACTATAACCGCTAAGTCAAACTAGCATGCAATCTCTATTAGCGGTTATTCCTATCGCACGACTTGTATGTACTGGTGGCCAGCCAATCACGCACTTCCGTGTTCTACATGCGACACACAACTTCGTATTTACAACGTGTCAAGGCCAATGAATGCGACACACAAGGTGGTCCCTTAAATCTAGGTTTAATTTGTAAGAAAAATAATACACAGCAGGAAATATAAAAGAACAGTTATGCCATGTATCACAGTTTATAAAGAAAATAATAGACATGCATGAAATATGAGCTAAAAATAATTAAACAACTAATGGCAAGGTGTCTTGCCTGATTGTACGCCTGGTGTGCTGCAATGATCAAGGTGGCACAAACTATAACTTCGGTGCAACCACTATGCAAGGTAACCTCGGATGGTGGCACGGACAGTTTCATTGGGTCCAGGACAGTCAAATTAGTTAGGGTAGGCATAAGGTGGGTTCGAAATGGACGAAAGAATAGGACTTGGATACGGACAGAAAAAATCAAGGAATAATAAATAAATATTTTATATATACGATTTTTAGAACAATATTTATAATTCCTAAAAGCTAACTTTCACAAGTCAAAATATTTATAGGAAAAATACAAAAATTACTTTAAAGTCAAGAAAACCGTTTTCGGCAAAAACTCTAAGTTTGTAAAAAAATATAATATCTATGCAGGAACCCATATTTTATCGGTGAAAACATGTTTGGGAAATATTAAGAAATTTATTTTAGGCAACTAAAATATTACGGCAATATTTAGATAAAAATAATATTATTATTAGGCTGAACCTAATTCTTGTCAAAATACAAGTTTAAGTCAGTACTATATTTTATCGGTAAAAATATTTTTTAGAAATATTTATTATACCTTAATAAATAACAATAGCATTATTAAATAAACAAGGATAATATGATATACTTACAATAATACCTGTATATATATATACTTGTTTTAATCCAAATTATAGAATAATGATACTATTGGTAGCTAATACAATAACTAATAAAATATAAAATAAAACAAGAAAACAAAAATAGGAAAAATATGCAGCAGTTGCTGCTATTCTCTCGAGAGAGTATCAAACAAACTAACATAACATAACATAAAATAATAATAATAATAATAATAATAATAATAATAATAATAATAATAATAATAATAATAATAGCAATAAAAGAAAACAATTGATAAACAAAACAAAATATCAACAACAAATAAAAAAATAAATAAAATAAGAACAGTGGGGAAGGTGCTGTTCCCCATTCCCTTTTCGAGAACAGAAGGATGGGGAAACAAAAAGGAAAGAAACTCAATTGACAAAGGGAAGAGAGAGAAAGAGATTGAGTGAGATGAGAGGAAGTGAGGAGCTCGGGTGAAGTCGGCCGGCGACGGGAGGAAGGGGACTGCGCGGCGATGTGGTTTCCGGCGACGGAGGGAAGAAAGGGCGGCATGGAGAGGTGCGGCGCCGACGGAGGGTTTGGGGAAGGAGAAGAGCGGTCAGCGGTTCGTCGGACGCGGCGCTCTGGAGGAAGACGGAGGACGGACGGTCGGCGACGAGGGAAGTCAGCGGCGGTAGGCGGTCGAGAAGAAGGGGGTTTCGTCGGATGGGGCTTGGCCGGGGCTCGCCGGGATTAGCGGACGGAGGGTCGGCCAGCGAGCGGGGGTTCCGGCGATCGCGTGAGTGGGGGCGGTTCTGATGACCGACGGTCGAGTATGGGGAGGTGGTGCAAGGAGAGGAGCCCAGCGCCGATCCGGCGTGCGCGAACGTGGTCGCGGTGGCCGGCTTGTACGGACACATCGGGGCTCGTTAGGGAATGACGTCACGCGGGGCAGCACGCGAGGAACGACGGTGAATGGCTCGACGTGGCATGGCGACAAGTTGGAGAAGGCGGATCTGCAGGAGGAGGAGGAACGCGGCGGTCGCCGGCGAAAGTGAGGTGAGTCGGGTTTCTGTTGGGTTTTCTTTCTGATTTCTTTTGGAGGGTTTTCGGCTGCGTGTTTTTGGCCGAAGGTGGCGGTAGCGTTCATGGGGTCGGGGAGTGGTGGTGGTGGATTGGGTGTGCCGCGGCGGTTGCCGCGGTGGCTACGGCGGTGCCGATGGTGGTTGAGAACAGGAGTACGGTGGTTGTGTTGGCGGGGAGTGGTCGGGATTTGCAGATGGGTGCTGGTGGTGTTGGCAGGAACTTGGCCGGAGTGGGACTGCGCCGATCGTGGCGGGGTTTGTCTTGGGTGATGCTTGGTCGGAGAAGGAGGCGGGTGCTAACGGTGGGGGTTTGGTGGTGATGGCTGGTGTTGGGGTTCTTGTGGTGAGGGCAGGGTGGTGACGATGGTGACGGAGCAACCCGTGGTCGGGGATGGCTGGACGACGAGGGTGGTGCTGGCGTCGGGAAGCTGCTGTTAGGATAACAATAAATTTGTTTAGGGGTAGGGTTAGGATTTGATTGAATATCGTGTCGGAATTGTCGACACGAAAATAATAAATGTAAATGTAAGAAGTGTGGAATAAGAGAGTCACCGGGGTCGGACCCGAGGCCGTTACGGCTGACACGAGGATGGATGGAACACCGACACGAGCACGCACGTTGTGGTGGAAAAATATTTGTGGAACAATTTGGAGGATGATAAAATAAATGGGAGGAGTACCTGCCTATATTTATAGGATGTGGGAATTCCCAATTAGATAATGATTAGGAATAGTTTAAACCCAATTTGGATATTTCCAAATTTAATTTAAAAGCAATCAAATCAATATCCAAATCCAATCTAAATCTCATTTAAATCAAATTAAATCTCTTAGTTCAAAATCAAATCAATTATAAAATATAGATAGTTTACTATTTAAATGTATCCATGGAATCAAATCAAAATTTAAACTGTCACAAATATTCAAAAATATGTTTTCCAAAAATACTATGATAATTAAATTTCAAAAATAATAAATCCTTTTGAATAATAAATCTTTTTGAATAATAAAATATTAATATTAAATAATTTCGAAAATACATTATTATTTAAAATAAATAAATATTTATGCAATAAATATTTTTGCACAAATTTTTTTATTATTAATAACTGCTAAAAACAATAGACTTTTTATAGCAAGAATAATAATTCTATATAATATTTGAAAGTGTAAAAATAGTTATTTTTCTAAAATATGTATGCTCGCACATATTCGCACTCGTCGAGCAAACAAAAATTTCGCATACGACGTACAATACGACTACGTGACATACAGTACAAAAATTTTAAATCCATGCAAATTAATAAATAAAATAAAAAATAGTAGAAATTTAGGGGTTTTACATCCTACCCAACTTAAAAGAATTTCGTCCTCGAAATTAAGAATTAGTAGGGGTGAGAAGGCACAACGGTAGATAGAAGGGTTCGGAGGTGATATGGTCGTAGTCTAGGTCGAAGATATGATTGAGAGACGATTGTAATCACTCTTAAATTCAAGTGATTAGAAAGTCAAGATCATAGATTTAGGGTCGAGGGAAAGGACGAGTCGTTTAGGATGAAGAAATAGCAATATCGAGTGATAATGGTCATAGGTGATAGGATAGCTAGAGGAAGTGCTAGTATAACGCCTTCGTCCTTCTAAAGTAGGTGAAGGCGAAAGCAAGATAGAGTTCAAGGAGGCGTTATCGAATATGAATACGTGATTCAAAGACGATCGTATAATTTGAAAAGAATTGTCAAGGCAGTCATGGATGGGATTGTAAGGGCCAAGTTTAATTATGTCCCCATCCACGTAGAATAATGGACAAAAGCGAACCAAAGTGCACTCGGTTGATCAGACCATCATGCACCGGTTCTGATTAGACAATACGCTAGTGAGCGCGCTCAATAGCATAAGTCATGAACAAACTCGATAAATGGATGAGTTTGCAAAACTAGATTATAGTTGCAACATTAGTCAAAGTGGTAAAAACATAGGCACGGAAGATTTAGATTAAAAGAAGGTAGAATGATTCGAAGTCATACAGTTGTCCTATAGTCTTCTTGTCCATGTCCTTGGTTGGCTAGACGGGTTAGGTCCTCTAGATTCTAGGATCTAAATAAGCTTGCTAATATAGGTCACTAGGTCAAAGGGATTGCTAGTTCATAAGGTATTCTACCTAACTTAAAGAATTAAACTAATGGTGTTTTGGGACGACTAACTGGTAGGGTCAATATCTAACAAGCACGAAAGGAAGATAAGAATAGGGATGGAAGGGAGCAAGCAAGATGCAATTGATGAGTCAAACGGTAGATAAAATCAAGGAAAGAGGTCAAGTATGTGGATGAGATCCTAGACTTCTAATCCTATACGCAGGCTTGCTTGGTACGGTAAAGTAACCAAACAATTTATGTTGACCTGTATGGGCCACCACAAAAACATGTAACGCTCCAGTCCCAAAATACGTAGGACTAGGAACGTAGACATGCCAGCTGTATTCATACGAAGTATACTCCAATATATGGAAGTCTCGTATAAATACATAAGCTGTAAAATGCAGTAGAACCATAACTAATCTCATCCACACAAAATAAATGGAATAAAGATGTCATATAATGAGAATAACTTTGTCTTGATACAATATGTTGGGCGGAGACAAATCCACTACCAACAAAATAAGGAAAAGTACATAGAAATGAAATGAGTGGCGAGCGAAGCGAAGACAATCCAAATGCAATCATCCTCGAGAAATAGCAATGAACACGACTAGAGCTAAAGCACCTGCGAAAGACAATAGCACACACCTGACAAGACAACCAGGTCCTCAGAGGGACGTAACAAGACACATAATAGCATGCCATATAAACTGAATAAATCTTGCTCAAATAAATAAGTAAATCGAATTATAACATGTTCCAATAGGCATCTACTGAACGAGCGTACCATCCCCCCAACCAAACAAGGACAGGAGATGGTAAACTAATTCACGGCGACGTATCTTTTCATGCTAAGAATTCGATATGGTATTCGGACCCCAACAAGGTTCAATACCTTCTCATCGAAGTAGTAAGTCACACCTACAACCAAACAAGGACAAGATGTGACCAACTAATTCGCGACAAGTTATTTTTACAAGCTACGGTCAGATACAAGTACCCAAACCAAAAGTACTCGTACCTAACGGATAGGGTAGCCTACCGTTCTATGTGAAATGTAGTTAAGAACAATCCTTCCTACGCATGGGCCCTGGCTGAATAGGATCGGCGTAGTCCCCCTTGGGCACCAGAGGCCCCAGCAGGAAGAGCATGTGTCATCAACCCCGTATCTCCAGCGGAGAGTCCGGGTCACAAGGGAAGTGCATCGAAGCCCATACGCTAAGGAATTGTCCTCCCCACCCAATGCCTACTGTGTTGCATCCACAACACAAACCACTATAACCGCTAAGTCAAACTAGCATGCAATCTCTATTAGCGGTTATTCCTATCGCACGGCTTGTACGTACTGGTGGCCAGCCAATTACGCACTTCCGTGTTCTACATGCGACACACAACTTCGTGTTTACAACGTGTCAAGGCCAATGAATGCGACACACAAGGTGGTCCCTTAAATCTAGGTTTAATTTGTAAGAAAAATAATACACAGCAGGAAATATAAAAGAACAGTTATGCCATGTATCACAATTTATAAAGAAAATAATAGACATGCATGAAATATGAGCTAAAAATAATTAAACAGCTAACGGCAAGGTGTCTTGCCTGATTGTACGCCTGGTGTGCTGCAATGATCAAGGTGGCACAAACTGCAACTTCGGTGCAACCACTATATAAGGTGACCTCGGATGGTGGCACGGACAGTTTCATTGGGTCCAGGACGGTCAAATTAGTTAGGGTAGGCATAAGGTGGGTTCGAAATGGACGAAGGAATAGGACTTGGATACGGACAGGAAAAATCAAGGAATAATAAATAAATATTTTATATATACGATTTTTAGAAAAATATTTATAATTCCTAAAAGCTAACTTTCACAAGTCAAAATATTTGTAGGAAAAATACAAAAATTACTTTAAAGTCAAGAAAACCGTTTTCGGCAAAAACTCTAAGTTTGTAAAAAATATAATATCTATGCAGGAACCCATATTTTATCGGTGAAAATATGTTTGGGAAATATTAAGAAATTTATTTTAGGCAACTAAAATATTACGACAATATTTAAATAAAAATAATATTATTATTAGGCTGAACCTAATTCTTGTCAAAATACAAGTTTAAGTCAGTACTATATTTTATCGGTAAAAATATTTTTTAGAAATATTTATTATACCTTAATAAATAACAATAGCATTATTAAATAAACAAGGATAATATGATAATAATACTTACAATAATACCTGTATATATATATATACTTGTTTTAATCCAAATTATAGAATAATGATACTAATGGTAGCCAATACAATAACTAATAAAATATAAAATAAAACAAGAAAACAAAAATAGGAAAAATATGCAGCAGTTGCTGCTATTCTCTCGAGAGAGTATCAAAACAAACTAACATAACATAACATAAAATAATAATAATAATAATAATAATAATAATAATAATAATAATAATAATAATAATAATAATAATAATAATAATATCAATAAAAGAAAACAATTGATAAACAAAACAAAATATCAACAACAAATAAAAAAATAAATAAAATAAGAACAGTGGGGAAGGTGCTGTTCCCCATTCCCTTTTCGAGAACAGAAGGATGGGGAAACAAAAAGGAAAGAAACTCAATTGACAAAGGGAAGAGAGAGAAAGAGATTGAGTGAGATGAGAGGAAGTGAGGAGCTCGGGTGAAGTCGGCCGGCGGCGGGAGGAAGGGGACTGCACGACGATGTGGTTTCCGGCGACGGAGGGGAGAAAGGGCGACGTGGAGAGGTGCGGCGCCGGCGGAGGGTTTGGGGAAGGAGAAGAGCGGTCAGCGGTTCGCCGAACGCGGCATTCTGGGGGAAGACGGAGGACGGACGGTCGACGATGAGGGAAGTCAGCGGCGGTAGGCGGTCGGAAAGAAGGGGGTTTCATCGGATGGGGCTTGGCCAGGGATCGACGGGATGAGCGGACGGAGGGTCGGCCAGCGAGCGGGGGTTCTGGCGATCGCGTGAGTGGGGGCAGTTCTGATGACCGGCGGTCGAGTATGGGGAGGTGGTGCAAGAAGATGAGCCCAGCGCCGATCCGACGTGCGCGAACGTGGTCGCGGTGGCCGGCTTGTGCGGACACATCGGGGCTCGTTAGGAAATGACGTCACGCGAGGCAGCACGCGAGGAACGACGGTGAATGGCTCGACGTGGCGTGGCGACAAGTTAGAGAAGGCGGATCTGCAGGAGGAGGAGGAACGCGGCAGTCGCCGGCGAAAGTGAGGTGAGTCGGGTTTCTGTTGGGTTTTCTTTCTGATTTCTTTTGGAGGGTTTTCGGCTGCGTATTTTTGGCCGAAGGTGGCGGTGGCGTTCATGGGGTCGGGGAGTGGTGGTGGTGGATTGGGTGTGCCGCGGCGGTTGCCGCAGTGGCTACGGCGGTGCCGATGGTGGTTGAGAACAGGGGTACGGTGGTTGTGTTGGCGGGGAGTGGTCGGGATTTGCAGATGGGTGCTGGTGGTGTTGGCAGGAACTTGGCCGGAGTGGGACTGCGCCGATCGTGGCGGGGTTTGTCTTGGGTGATGCTTGGTCGGAGAAGGAGGCGGGTGCTAACGGTGGGGGTTTGGTGGTGATGGCTGGTGTTGGGGTTCTTGTGGTGAGGGCAGGGTGGTGACGATGGTGATGGAGCAACCCGTGGTCGGGGATGGCTGGACGACGCGGGTGGTGCTGGCGTCGGGAAGCTGCTGTTAGGATAACAATGAATTTGTTTAGGGGTAGGGTTAGGATTTGATTGAATATCGTGTCGGAATTGTCGACACGAAAATAATAAATGTAAATGTAAGAAGTGTGGAATAAGAGAGTCACCGGGATCGGACCCGAGGCCGTCACGGCTGACACGAGGATGGATGGAACACCGACACGAGCACGCACATTGTGGTGGAAAAATATTTGTGGAACAATTTGGAGGATGATAAAATAAATTGGAGGAGTACCTGCCTATATTTATAGGATGTGGGAATTCCCAATTAGATAATGATTAGGAATAGTTTAAACCCAATTTGGATATTTTCAAATTTAATTTAAAAGCAATCAAATCAATATCCAAATCCAATCCAAATCTCATTTAAATCAAATTAAATCTCTTAGTTCAAAATCAAATCAATTATAAAATATAGATAGTTTACTATTTAAATGTATCCATGGAATCAAATCAAAATTTAAACTGTCACAAATATTCAAAAATATGTTTTCCAAAAATACTATGATAATTAAATTTCGAAAATAATAAATCCTTTTGAATAATAAATCTTTTTGAATAATAAAATATTAATATTAAATAATTTTGAAAATACATTATTATTTAAAATAAATAAATATTTATGCAATAAATATTTTTGCACGAAAAATTTTATTATTAATAACTGCTAAAAACAATAGACTTTTTATGGCAAGAATAATAATTATATATAATATTTGAAAGTGTAAAAATAGTTGTTTTTCTAAAATATGTATGCTCGCACATATTCGCACTCGTCGAGCAAACAAAAATTTTGCATACGACGTACAATACGACTACGTGACATACAGTACAAAAATTTTAAATCCATGCAAATTAATAAATAAAATAAAAAAATAGTAGAAATTTAGGGGTTTTACAGAAATACCCCAGTTAGGAAAACAACAACAATATTAATAATAATAATAATGACAATAATTATAATAATAATAAATAACAGATAAAAGAAAAGAAGGAAATAATAATAATAATAATAATAACTAAGAAAATAAATATAAAAAAAAACTGAATGGATGCTGTGCTGGAGCTGCTCACTCCATAGAAAGGAGGAGAGAGAGGCAGAAAGGAAGGGGAAGGGAAGAGATCGGAGAAAGGGGCGCTGGGCGTGTGGGCGGTTGCCGGCGATGGGTTCGCCGGCGGCGGTGGGTGAGGTGGAGAGGACGGCGGAGATCGGCGGATGGGTGGTCGCCGAGCGGAGAAGGGTCGGGGCTGCGATGAAGGGAAGGGGCGGCGGAGTGATGGTCCGGCGGGGGTGAGTGAGTCCCAGGGAGAGGGTTTCAGTCGGCCGGCGGACTGAGGCGGAGAGGAAGCAAGGGGCGGACGCTGCTCTGGAAGGGGGGCGGCGGAGCGCGAGGCGCTCGCGGCGCGGGGCGCGGCGGCGCTGGGCTGTTCGTGGGGTGGCGCACCGGAGAGAGAAGCGGTCCGACGGTGGAGGCTTGTGAGCTGCGGAGGGATCGGCCACCGGCGTGGGCTGCTCCGGCGCTCGGATCTGGGAAGGAGGCGGTGAGACGCGGCGCTGTGCGCTCAGGCGGGGGCTCGCCACGCGGAAGAGGCGCGGCGCCACTGCTCTGGTCGCGGCGATGGCTAGGGCGGGGATCGCCGGGGGTGAGCGGAAGAGGGGTTCTCGTCGGTGTCTCGGGCGGCGTTCGAGGGTTTGAACGGGGGATTTGGTCGGCGGCTGCTCCGGCGCTGCGGGGTTCAGCGCGAGGCCGTCACCGGTGACGATCGGATGTGAGGCGGAGCTCACGGCGAGGTAAGGATGGTTGATTTTGGTTTTTCCTTCTCTATTGCTGTGGGTTTTCTTGGGTCGCCGGCGGGTTGCGCCGGTGACGGTGGCGGTGTTGCGGCTGTGATGGCAGGGAGTGGTGGAGGTGGTGCCTTCGGCTGATGGTGGTGGTACTGTCGGGAAAATTGGACAGGGAGAAAGGTTGGCCACGGTGGTGAAGGGTGGTGGTCTGTGGTGTTGGCTAAGGCTGGACACGGCGTGGGTGATTACCGTATCGATGGGAATAGTGGAGGTCGTGGGTCCGCCGGGGATTTGTGGTAGGGTGGTGGACGGGTTAGAGGGATAGGAATAGGATTAGAATTTACTGATGTCGGGGTGTGTCAGAGGAAGACGAAGTCTTGTATGCTTCTGTTAATATGGCTTCCCGAGACACTGGGGGTAGACGGTGCTCTAAGCATGGCAAACCTTGTAAACCAAGCCAACGGTATTTAGAATTACTCCAAGAATCTCTGAAGGAGTGTTTCGACATACCCGTTCTCGAAGCCGAGATACAATCGGTCAAAGGAATCTTCCTCAAGATCCTTCGGGTTATCTTTCTACTTCTCATTCAGGAGACGACTCTTTCTCCGACTATGATGCATATAGCGAAAGCTCTGAACAGACAGTATCTTCCACTGTACCAAGAGAAGTGACAGCTTATGTTGTCACTGATGATCCAGATGCTTCAACATCTACAAATCAAGAATAGCGAATCGCTGCACTTGAAGACAAGCTAAAAACCATAGCTGAAATGGTTGCTAGTATGCATTCTATCATTGTGGCACAACATGCTACACCACCGACTGCACCTACTGCGAGTCCAGAGATCATAGCATCTTCGGTACCTGCCAATACTGGGCTGGGGGTAGTGTCTCCTCAAATGCCTCCGGTAAAAGTACAAATTCAAACTACACCTAGTCAATCAGGAGCTGGGGGTAGTGCTTACAATGCTGTTCCTCCTCCTACCACTCTAACTCAACCTGCTCCTTCTTCGTCATCAGAAGATGCCAATGAAGCTGTCAAACTCTTGCGAACCCAGTTCGAAGCTTTCAAAGAGAAAGACAACTTGCAAAGATTGGGGATCAAGCAGCCCTATCCAGTTGAATGGAAAGAAGTCCCGTTCCTACCGAAGTACAAAATCCCAATAATCTCTTTGTTCGATGGCAGTACTTCTTCTAGTCAATTTATCAATCATTTTGAGGTAATGACCGTTCAACTCCAGCCAAATGATGCTCTTCTTACCAGAGCGTTCGTCGGTTGTTTAGCCGGCGTAGCATATGAGTGGTATAGAAGTTTGCCCGATGGTTGTATCACTTCCTTTTCAGGTCTCAAGCAAATCTTTCTATAAAGGTTTTATGAAGGATTTAACGATATGACTATGTCGGCTCTCAACAAAATCAAACAGAAATACAATAAAACTGCTGAGAGCTTTATCGAACGTTTCCGCCGTGAAGCCTTGAAGATGCCTCCTGGGACTCCAGCTGCTGTCACTATTGATACTTGTAAGGCAAATCTTTTGCCTATCATCAGTATGTGGACAGGATCTACCCAATTCCAAGATTGGCCCTCATTCATTGTCAACGCCAAAGCTGCAGAAGTAAGTGCCGAAAAGTTCAAACAATTAGGGGTACAAATGTCTAACCCTGATCGGGATGAACATCAGACATCAGGTGGTGGTAACCGCCAGAACAACCGCAAAGCAAAAGAGACTTTGAACATCAATCTGAACAAGAATAAAGAGTCTCTAGCTGTCAATGTGGCTCCGCCTACTTCCACTCCGACTCCTTCGGCACCACCACCGAAGGAACCTCGTCCGAAAGTAGAATATTCCTTTGACGAGAATGATACTGCAAGCATCTTTGAATGTTTACTCAAAAGCAATAAGATTCAGCTCCCAGATCCAAAGAAACCTGATGAAGTCGGTAAGACAGATCATCCTAAATATTGTGTTTACCACAGGTTCATTGGACATCCTACTCGAGCATGCTACGTGCTCAAGGGTAAAATTCAAGAGCTCGTCAATGCTGGTGTCGTCACTCTGCAGCAAGATGAGAAGACTGTTACTGCAAACATGGTTTCAGTCCAATTTGGTGACTTTTCTCCACAGATGGTACAGCACGGTGTCATTCCTATTTCCAAAGCTACTCTTGAGATTGAGAATCTTCCGCCTCCACCAAATGAAGGTCTTGTTCCATTGTCTCTTGACAACGGCGAAGTTATCTGGGTCCATCCAGATCTTGTTTCTGAATTCGAAGTCTCTTCTTCTTCTAAAAAGAAAGACCGCTCCAAAAGCAAGATAAAGACCTGCAATATGGTGTCTTTTGAACCCATCGTTGACGAAGAAATCCTGCTAGGCACCAGATCAGGGAAAGCTTACTTGAAAGAGTATCCTGATACTCAAGAAGATTCTACCTCTTCTTCTGAACCTACTCCAGTACAACCTGTCTCCTCTGAATAGATTCCTTTTGCATCTTCACCAGTTGTAGTGCCTATTCCTCCTAAGCTGGTGGTTGCCGATAAAGGCAAACAACAAGTCCGCTTTGACAAGCCCCTGAAGAAATCATCTCCTACAGGACTTGAAAAGCCATACAACTTTGATATATTAGCTCAACTAGCCAATACACCAGCTAGGCTATCAATTTTTGAGCTCTTGCGCCTTTCTAAGGAGACTCGAGAAACTCTAAGTGAAGCCCTGATGCAGGCTGAAACTTGCTTAACTCTCCGCAAGAAACCGAAAGCAGAACCAGTTTCTTGTCATCATTATCACAGCGTATTAGAGTTGATTCCAAACATCACTTTCACTCAGAATGATATGCTGTTGGAGGATAATAGACATGATCGTCCTCTTTACTATACAGGGTATGTTGATTCAATGAAAGTTGATCGTATCCTGATAGATTCGGGGTCTGCACTCAGCATCATGCCAAAGACGATGCTAGACGCATTAAAGATACCAGTGCATAGTCTTTCAAGCACAATCACCACTATCTTGGGATTCAACCAAGGAAGGAGTGAACCGTTGGATAAGATTCGCCTAAAACTTCAAATAAGCAATCTTCGCACAAAGGTGACCTTCTATATTATTGACAATCATGGTTGTTCTTACAACGCTCTCCTGGGAAGACACTTTCTCCATGAACATAACATTGTTCCATCAACTCTTCATCAATGCTTTAAATATGTTGATGACAAAGGACAAGTCCACAAAGAAGTTGTAGACCTTTATCCTTTCAAGGGTGTCGAAGCATACTGCAATGACGCTCGTATGTATAAGAAAGAATTTATGAAAGTGGTATTGGCCATGGATACTGAAGAAGACCAAGAAGCAGTGCCCAAAGACACTCTTATCATACCTGTTAAAGGGCATGTTTCTCACCCTCAGTCTTCTAAACCACTGGCTATTCATTTGCCAGTCCAGCGATAGTCTATTGATGGCGATCAGGATAAAAGGGAGCTTACCTCTTCTGAGCCACTTGTTATTGACTTACGTCGTAACAAGGACAAAAAGCAGCTCACTTCTTCTGAGCCACTTGTTGTTGATTTAACTCATAACAAGGAAAAAAGGGAGCTCACCTCTTCTGAGCCACTTGTTATCGACCTTCGTCGTAACAAGCCTCTTCCACGCTCTTCTTCTCCCCCTCTTGTAATCAATATGACCAAGCCTGCTAAGGCTAAAGGTCCTGCTGTAAGTAAATACCGATGTACATATCAATGAAAAAGTATCTACTTTCCAGTATACTGATGTTATTTATCATACTAAATGCTATTTGGATATGTTAGATAGCTTCAAATCATTTACAATGGAAGTTGTGCAATCTCTTCAAACAGAAGTTTCATGTAAACACCCAAAAGATTCATATCGTATTGTTCCTGCTCGCAAGAAAGGTAAACGTCCAATACTTTTTAGTAAAAGACCGGAACAAAAATTCAGCTATACGGATGATAGCAAAGTTAACGATACGGGACATCTTCAATTCCGTCGTTACAGTCAACAATCAAAAGACATCGTCCGAAAGATGGGTTACGACTTCAAAAGCGGCCTCAATTATGGTAAAGGCAGAAGGACTCCTCTCCGTACCGCTGTTCCACAAGGAAAGTCAGAAATATATTACAGCAGGACCAAAAGAGGTCTCGGATATGTTTCTCCTCCAATATTATCTCCAGCAGTTTCCGACTATGATAGTAAAGAACGTTCTAACTCTTCTGATTCTAGGTCATGGGATTCTGATACAAGTATTGGTGAAGTCCATCGTGTAATCGTATCTTCTAATATGGTTTCTACTGAACTTCCGGAAGGATATGATGAGGACATTGAAGAAAGTTCTGAAACAGATCCTTGGGCTCAACAGATGGATAATCAGTGGGTACTCCGATTTGAACAAAGAGAACCTCCTACTGAAGATCAACTAGTTCAAGTTAATGTAGGGGAAAGTGAGTCACCTCGTCCAATCTTTATTAGCAAGATTCTTCCGGAAGCAGATAAGCAAGAGTTGATTCTTCTCATTAAAGAATATATTGACGTCTTCGCTTGGAGTTACGAAGACATGCCAGGATTAGATCCCAGAATTGCTACTCACAAATTGAACATTCTGCCTAATGCTAAACCAGTCAAAAAGCAGCAATGACGATTCAAGCCTGAAATGATGGACGCAATTGATGATGAAGTCAAGAAGCTTATCGCTTGTGGCTTTATTCGAGAAGAACAACATCCTGATTGGGTAGCCAACGTTGTTCCAGTCCTGAAAAAAACCGGCAAAGTTCGAGTCTGCATCGACCTTCGGGATCTTAATGAAGCATGTCCGAAAGATGAATTTCCTCTCCCTATCACGGACGTTATGATTGACAATACCTGTGGGTTCGAGCGAATATCTTTTATGGATTGATTCTCTGGATACAATCAGATCAAGATGAATCCCGAAGATGAAAAACACACATCTTTCCGTACTCCTCGGAGAGTCTATTGCTACACAGTGATGCCATTTGGTCTCAAGAATGCTGGTGCAACTTACCAACGAGCCATGAGTACCATTTTTCGAGAACATCTTTGTAAAATAGTCAAATGTTATGTTGATGATATTGCTGTTGAAAGTTGTCTGAAAGAAGATCATATTCAAGATTTGAGAACAATCTTTAATCTTATGCGCCAACATCAGCTCAAGATGAATCCCACCAAGTCATTCTTGGGTGTCTCTAGTGGTAAATTTCTCGGCTTCGTTATTACCTCTAAGGGTATACACGTGGATCCCGAGAAGATCAAAGCCATTCAAGAGATGCGTCCTCCACGCAACCTAAAAGAGCTACGAGGATTCCAAGGTCAACTTGCATACATCAGGAGATTCATTTCGAACTTGTCTGGACGCTGCAGACCATTCACTCAATTGATGAAGAAGGGTGTATCTTTTATTTGGACTGAAGAATGCCAACAAGCATTCGATGATATCAAGCGATATCTCATGAACCCACCAGTCTTGGTGCCACCAATCTCAGGTATTCCATTCTTAACGTACGTTCGTGCTATGGATCATTCATTGGGTGCTTTACTCGTCCAAAAGAATAAAGAAGGTCATGAACAAGCTATCTACTATCTCAGTCGTACTATGATTGGTACTGAATACCGTTATAGTCCGGTTGAAAAAGAATGTTTAGCCCTTATGTTTGCCGTTCAAAAGACAAGGTATTACATCATTGGTCAAACCATTCATGTCATATCCCGAGTCAATCCTTTTCGGGTACTGATGAAGAAGCCTAGCACACTCAACTCTCGGCTTGCTACATGGGCCATTCTTCTAGCCCAATACGATATGGTGTATGTTCCTCAAAAGTATGTCAAAGGTCAAGTACTGGCGGATTTCTTGGCGGCTCATCTTGTACCAGAAACATCCAAGCTTTATGATAAAATTCCAGACGGGACGTTGGAAGTCAATATGATCTCTGAAGAATTTCCAACCTGGCATTTATTTTTTGACGGAGCATCCAGAATCGAACCCAATGGTGCTATTGTAGCAGGAGTTGGAGTTGTTCTCGTTTCTCCAGACGGATCAACTATCCAAAGAGCTTACTCTCTAGATGAATCCTGTTCCAATAATGTAGCAGAGTACAATGCTCTACTTATCGGTCTTCAATTAGCCAAACAATTAGATATTGAATATCTTGAAGTTTACGACGACTCTAAGCTGGTTGTCAACCAGGTTAGAGGAATTTATGAAGTCCGTCATCAAGATCTGGTACCTTACTTTGAAGCAGCAATCAACATGGCTATATCATTCAAAGCTTTCTTTATTGAATATGTACGCCGAGCTTACAATATTGAAGCAGATGCCTTAGCCAATCTTGCAGCAGTCTTAGCCGTTCTCATCAGAAGACAACAAGTGGTGGTTATCTATAATCGAGAATTGTTTTGTGTTGAAAACAATCGTAACATCGAGTTCAGTAATTTTGCTGAAATTAATGTTGTCAATGAAGATTGGAGAACTCCTTTCATCGACTTCGTGGTTCACGATATACTCTCCGAAGATCCTAAAGAGGCTACAAGTATTCGACGACGATCTCTACGGTTTTACTACAATCAAACCACTAAGACTCTCTTTCGGCGGACTTATGACGGTCTCCTTCTACGCTGTCTAGCTGGTGAGGAAGTAAAATAGGTGTTACGTGAAGCTCACGACGGTGTCTGTGGAGCACATCAGCCCGGTCCTAAATTACAGGATTGCATCCGAAGAATGGGTTACTACTGGCCCTCTATGGTATCAGATGCTATTGAATATGCAAGAAAATGTCGAGCCTGTCAAATCCATGCAGATTTTATTCATCAACTTCAGAATTTCTACATCCGACAGCCGCTTCCTGGCCTTTCGAAGCTTGGGGCATGGATGTCATAGGTCCTATTAATCCTCCTTCTTCTAGAGGATATCGGTTCATTCTAGCAATAACATACTACTTCTCTAAGTGGGCTGAAGCTATACCCTTGGCTGAAGTCAAGACCAGTAGTGTCATCAACTTCGTCAAACACCATGTCATTTATCGATTTGGTGTCCCTCGGCGAATCATTCATAACAATGGACCGTAATTCATCAGCCAGAAATTCACCAGATTCTGTGATGATCACCGGATTGACAACGTCGTCTCGACTGCCTACAATCCTGCCGCTAATGGATTAGCTGAAGCCTTAAATAAAACTATTATCAAGCTTCTCAAAAATTTTGTATCCACTAACAAACGGAATTGGAGTGAAAAGCTTGGCGAATGTCTTTGGGCCTACCGAACTACGATCCGCAACCCCACAGGTTTTACGCCTTTCTCTTTGGTATATGGCTGTGAAGCTGTTCTTCCTATGGAACTCCAAATTCCTTCTTTAAGGATTGCCATTGCTAACGAGCTCACTACAGAGAATAATGATCTTCTTCGACTTTAAGAATTGGAGGCACTTGACGAGAAACGGTTAATGGCTCAACAACATATTGAGTTATACCAAGCTCGCATTTCTAAAACTTTCAACCGTAAAGTTAAGGTCAGAACCTTTCAGCAAGGAAAACTTGTTCTAACAGTCAGACGTCCTATGACTATGACTCATATGAGTAAAGGCAAATTCGATGCAAAGTGGGAAGGTCCCTACGTTGTAAGCAAAGTCTTCTCAAATGGAGCTTATCAACTCTCAGAACTAGATGGGCGAATTGCAATGATGCCTATCAATGGCAAATTTCGTAAAAAGTACTATGTGTAAATGTAAATACTTGTAAATCATCAGACAAGTTCAAGTTCATAAATAAAATTTTATTTCATCATGAATGATAGTACATGATATTAAGGAAGGTCACTATCATCTTTCTCTACATTTGGACGTGGACCACTATCGTCCTTTTCAAAAACATGGTCAGCAAAAGAACCGAGAACCTCCTTGCTGGAACCCACCAGGAATTTGCAAGCGGCCATCCTCATGGTTTCCTCCTCTTCGGTCCTTCCTGGTTCAAGCAGAAAGTCCAGGATGTCGTACGGTGGCTTGGGTGCAGACGAACCTTCGCCTACTTTTGCCTCCTTTGATTGAACTGGATCAACAGGACGTTCTTCAACGCCTTCTTCAACCTTCGGGGCGAGTTCAGTCTTCCTGAGTGCATCTCCAGACGACATTTTTATGTTGGAAAAGTGGAAGTGTTCCTTTCTGTTAAAATTCTGTTCTATTTATAAGCAGAGATTCTCCAAATAATGAAGCGACACATTATCATCTGACGGTTCGTCCGTTCATTACATTCATCTGACGGTTCATCCGTTCATTTAATTTACTTGACGGTTCGTCCGTTCATTACATTCATCCGATAGTTCATCTATTCACATTCATCCGACGGTTCATCCGTTCATTATCTTTCTACGGTTCATCCGTTCATTATCTTTCGACGGTTCGTCTGTTCATTATCATCTGACGGTTCGTCCGTTTATTACATTCATCTGACGGTTCATCCGTTCATTTAATTCACTTGACGGTTCGTCTGTTCATTACATTCATCCGATGGTTCATCCATTCACATTCATCCGACGGTTCATCCGTTCATTATCTTTCGACGGTTCGTCCGTTTATTATCATCCGACGGTTCACCCGTTCATTCATTCATTATCACTTGACGGTTCATCCGTTCGTTATTATCCATTTTGAAGTTTTATCCGTTTATTTCATCATTTGACGGTTTTTCCGTTCATCTCACATCTACATCAGCAACTTATTATTTTGATTAAGTTGTCAATTGAGATAATAATGTTCAGTATACTCTGTCACGTCTATAGTACCTCTGAGCAGATATAATGAATATAATTATTTTCTACAAAATTATCAAGAGATATATCATGTCTTGCACCTCTGAATATATTTTCTATCTCTATTATTTATATCTGAACAAGATATGCAACAAATAATGGAGCCACAGCAAAAATGTCTTTTATTAATTGAAATATAAGACATTAAAAAAACACATATACTTCAAAAAGACATAAAGATACAAAAAGTTCCACTAAGATGGAGGTATTATCAGATTGTCAATCTGCTGCTTGAGAGTCTGCAGCCGTTCTTCACGAGTGGACATCACCCTCCTTCTGGCCTCCACTATCCCAGTTTCCTTATTAAAAGCAGGCATAGTCACCATTCTGTGGGTAACCTCAGCATTATGAGCTTCTACATATTCATCCCTCTCCTGAATCAGAGCATTAAATTGTTGAGTTGCAAGTTGATGATCAGCAACTTCATCTTCTAACTCTTTCTGAAGACGAGCAATCTCTGCTCTTAGCTCAACAGTTCTCTGTTCTTTTCTATTAGCCATCAAGGTTATTGATTCCAGCTTGGAGTTATACTCAGCAGATTTTGCAGAGAAGGCTTCCAAAAGGTTCTGGAGATTAACCCTTTCAATATCAGCTGCTTGAGCTAGTTGCTCGAATTCTGCCTGTACTAGAGATTCTACGTCTCCTTGGTTGAGCTCTTTATAGCTTTTGATAGAAATCTCTAATTCATTCAAAATATGATCCAGGAGAGTAGCCTGAGCCTCATCACCTTGTTCCCGGATAGCTCTTATTTAGAGAGAGGTTGGACCCCTAACCATAAAAAAATCAGTACCCTCTTTCTCCATCATTCTTTTTACTAGAGATCCCAAATATTCAAAGAAGTATCTAGTAAAAGATTGGATCACAAGATTATTAGTGGCTATAGCACCAGGAGTTGCAGCCACTCCTGTTGATGATGAGGCCGTGGGACGTTCAATCTCTTGCGTCTGGATAGCAGGTTCTTTGAACAAGGGAGCCAAAGTGGAGCTAGTTGCTCCTCCTGGTTGTTCTTCTGCAAAAAGTAAAGATTGTCATTTTGCCTGTTGATCGCTATTGTTCAAGAAGATTAAAGATGTAAATTATCTTACCATGATTGAATTCAACAATGAGTCTATTATCTGCTGGAGTAGATTCTGGCTGAGCAGAAGTAGCTTCAGCTATGACAGCTTGACTACTGCCCGCTTCGAAACCACAGGATAAATGATGACTGCTACTAACAACCACCGTCGTTATAGGCACTATGTCCGTCCACGTCGGAGGTGCTAGAGGAGTCTCAAGATCTGCAAGAAATACAAATAAAAATGTTAGCTATCAATTCATTCAAAAGGAGATTGTTAATTTCATTTTATACCTTGAGGATCATCGGCGGGAGTTTCTTCTGGGGCTTCTTCATCTATTGCTTTTTCTGGAGATACTGGAACCTCAACATCCTTTTCAGGATTTAAGGTATCAGCAGCATTCTCTGGAACCTCAATATCCTCCTCAAGATTTAAGATATCATTGACAGCATTAGGAGATGTGTGCACTTCATCATCTTTTTCAAGATCTTGCATATATTTATCAATATTTTCAGACGAAGAGCTCTCTTCATCTTCGTCTTCTTCTGGTGCATTCCCGCTGGTAGTCGCGGCTTGGTCACCATAATCATCCAGAGGGCTGTAGCTGCAATCTTCTAGAGCCGCAATTACTTTGCGATCTTCCTCTTCGCGAAGGGTTCTAGGAGTAGGCGAAAGTTCAATCATCTCTGCAGCAGGTAAAAGAGAGTATACAACATTCTGCTCTTCCTCCACTTCCTCCACAGTACTTCCTCTGGGCTCTTCGGCCTCAGTTCTTGTAGCACCCAGTTTCCCAAATGAGGGTAATTTTGAAATTCTATGTTTAGAATTATTTTAATAATGATATTTAATTCATGATATGATTTTTGGTGATTTTAAATTATTTTAAAATTTTTTAAATCAATGACTTGTGGTTTTGACGTTTTGCTAGTGAAACCCTAGAGACTGTTTGACCTAGAGCCTAACCATATGATTATGATATTTTAATATCATTTTTGGCCTAAGGATATTTTTTCACTTGACCTCTTTGAATTATTTTGATATTATTTTATTATTTATGATATTATTTTGGGGTTATTTGAGTCGGGTTCGAATTTCAACTCAATCCGACTTGAAACGGGGACCCGGGGGTAGTTTGACTCTAGTGGGACCCACACACTAGTTAGGCATGGCCAACATGATATTAATTTTATTCCACATGATAGAAATATTTTAGTTAGAGGTTAGACTAATTATTATGGATAAGGTTAGTGTGATTAGAGACTTTAGAATGACTAATTTAGCCCCAACCAATTAGCCCTTTCCTAATACTTATAGAATAGGTTAGTAGGGGCTTTTGGAATTTTCCGAATAGGATAAAACCACATTTATGGCCAGCCACAATAAGGATAGGGTTGAGCCTCCCATTTGTCATTATCCATCTATTTTTCTCTCTCTTGTTCTTCCCCAAATTCCTAGAGAGCAATCCCTAGCAATTTTTTTACCAAATCCTTCTATTTTGCCACCAAATCTTCTTCTTTCCTTCTCCATTCTAGCCAAGGAGAAAGCTACCCAAGTTTGGGAGGATTCGGAGCTCGTTCGTGTCCTTTTGGAATCTCTACGTGTCGGTGTCGCTCCGGGAAGGTTTTTCTTCGATTCGATCTACTGGGAGGTATAAATCCCTTCTCCTTTTCATTTCTTCATGCATATAGGTCTATTTTGAACCCATAGGAATGACCTCCATGGTTGTATCTCCATTTGTGTCCATTTTGTGTCCATTTGGAGGTCATAGGAGTGTCCTTTGTGTTGTGGATGTGTTCATGTTACATATATAGATTTATATATATATATATTGTAATGAGAGTGTATCCATATTTATATATGTAATAAATGGTTCATGATGATTATATAATCAAGTTTGTGAGTGTGGTTCCTCATATTATTATTGCTATTATTGTTGTGGATAATTAGGATATATATTGTGTATTCTTTTGGCTCAAACTACCCAAATCCGTCATGATTTTTATCCACGTTTTTAATTTCAGTCCTAACTTAGAAATGTCATAACTTCTAGCTCAAAGCTCGGTTTAATATCCCGTTTTTTTAAAAGAAGTGTATTGAAGTTAGCTTTCCAAAAACATGTATTAATATGCCTAATTCTTTCTGTAACTTTCTGGAGAATTATTTGAGTGTCAGCTGTACGAAAGACAAACGCGTTCTCGGTGTTTTTGCGATTCCGGGAGTTTCCGGAAATAAAAATGCGATCCGTTTGAAGTTTCGGAAAGCTAACACATAGATCTATAACATACTTTAATCCTAAATTTTATTTCATGCTAAGATGGTACAATATTGATTATTAGTAGGAGTTACTATTCGGCATATGCATTTTGTGCACCCTTGTGTGTAATATAATGTTCAATTTGATTTTAACCCATGTTAATGTATATACATTATTTAATTAAATAGAGAATACAAGCATGAGTAAATAGTTAAATAAATGATGTATGAGGTGATAATGTAAGCATGTATAAGTATGGCTTGTAATGAATATGTAGGTTCCATAGTATGTAATGTATGGTACATATAGTAGTGCAAGAGAATAAATGAATGATGAATGAATGAAAGCATGAATGTAATGTAATATTAGATATAATGTATGCAATATACAAGTTAATGAGATGTAATGTTCTATGTTAACACAAATCCTATATTACCTCATGTACCCCCTTACACTATGTTGACACTATCACACTTGACATATTGTTCACTTACACTTTGACACTCTTTGATATGTATACACTATGTATGCCCATTTAACCCTCACTTGCCCCTTTGCCATGTTCACATACACACACGTAGCCTCTTAAATAAGTATTTATGAATATAGTTAACTTAGCTATGTATGTATATTATATATATGTTAGCATATTGTGTTGTAATATATAAGTTTATATAACCATTTGAAATGTCATGATTATAGACCTAATGTTGAATACCAATATATGCATGTGTATATATGTGTAGACATATATAGCTTAAAGTAATAGATTACCTAGTGTATATCCAATGTGAATTCTTGCCTATTTGAGTATTGAATAATTGCATGCTATATAGAGTTGGGTGTATGTTGGCTTGTATAGCCTTGTATTGATGTGTGCTTGCTAGGATAGTCTTGGTTAGGCCTAGTAAGACTTACTGGGTTAGGACATGACCTAGTTTGACTAGTGCAGTTGACCAGAGTTGACCAAGGGTTGACTTTGGCCTAGTTTGACCTAGATTTATGTAGAATGCATTGTAGTGCTTTATATTACCCTTCTGGACATGTTGTGACTTGTGCTGTTCTAATTAGGAGCCAGACACCTCTCCTCGGACAGTATATTTACTTTGGACATTCAGACACCAGGCGAGTACATTCTCTGATCATTTCATATCTTGTTTAGGATTATATTTCCTGCTTTAGATTACTTTACATGATGCTGACACGTTGGAAACACGGATTAGTACTATATGGATCTTGTTGTGTGATGTTATCCCCTTAACGGATACATCGGGTATTCGTGTTCGTGTACTTTATCGTGAGCATCGTGTACTCCTTGTATTCGTGACATTCGTGTACAAATCGTGTGAAATCGTGTATATTCATGTATTCACATGATCTCGTGTGCGACTATACTTCGTGTGCAATAACATATCATATCTAGATCCTTGTGTATTGATTGGGGCGGGAGAGTAGAAGTGGTTATATAATTAATCCAGTAGATTATTCGTGTACAACCTCTATAGATTACTCGTGTACAACATCGTGCCGTTTACATAACCAACTTGTGCTCTGAATCACTAGTCACTGATAGTTCTCTATATAGTGTAGCTATTTACTTACAGTCTCTCTTTTTCATCATGTTATTTCTTCATATCCTGTATCTTACTCTCTAGCATGTTTATATTTCCTAACCTGTTATGATATTGTTGAGATGTACTGTACTCGCTCCTGTCCTGACTGGACCCGTTGATAAATTTTACAGATAGCTTGGAGATTGCCTGCTAGCCTAGAGGAGACACATTAGAGGTTGTTTAGTTAGCTATTTTTAATTGTCTGGAGTTGTATTTACTTTATGGGTTACTGTATCTGAGTTTGGAGATTTGAGATGTATTTTTTGAATTTGTGTATCTTAGACACTTAGATTTCTCTCTGTTGTACCTCTTTTGGATTTCATGTTTTATCTATCCTTATCATGCTCTACCTTAGATGTGGTTGAGTCTGTATCTGCTATGTCACTCCCATTCGGGGAGTATAAACTGTTTAGCCTTATACTGTTAGATGCATGAGACCTAGGACAGCGTTCTACCGCCGACATTGTGGCGTAGGCTGGACGTACCCACTTCTCGTGCCCTAACTCTAGGGTACGGGTCGTGACACATTTTTAGTGGTGGCCCATGCAGGTCGAGATTCGTATTAGTACAATTTCGTAGTAGCGCAACGACTTAGTTGTACTACTACGAGCCTGCTATAGGATATATAAATTAATGTGTTAGAATGAGAGGATACTCAATCACTGTTAGGATTCCTTGAGAGATTCCTGGGATGATCCTTGAGAATCTTATTTTGAATTCCGATTTAAACTCCTTTTCCTTGTTTTGATTCACCTTTTTCCTTGATTTGAATTTGATTTTGTGGATTCATTGTAGAACTTTGAATCCTGGTATTAGTTGATGATTTTGATAAAAAAATTTAGTTGTTGATTTAATTTTGTATTTAGATTAATTTTTTTCAAATCCAAGGTACTCAATCACACTTAGGATTCTTTGAGAGATTTCTGGGACGACCCCTGAGAAACTCATTTGGAACTTCAATTGGAATTCCTTTTCCTCTTGTTTGGATTCACCCTCATTCTTTGCTATTGAATTTAAGCTTGATGGGTTCCTCTCGTTTGAACCGATGAGAAGGAACATATCTTCATTATTCTTTCTCGCCATTATTCCCTTGCATTCTTATTTATCTCTTATCTTAAACTCTGTCTCATTACATTAATTACCCATATCTTGTCGTCCCTACCAGATGTACTTCGAAAACCCTTGAATCTTCGTATCTTTTGCATGGGGAAGGCTAAAGAAGTGACGTAAATTATGTAGCTCAAAGAAGACGTAACTGGTTATTTTATGATGATCTAAAGGAAATCAAATGTGGAGTGTTCCATATGGAAACTTGATATAGAAATGTGGTAAAGGTCTCGAATAGAATAAAGAGATGTATACTGCCAATCTGGAAACAATTATATTTAGAGAAATTTTGGGGTTATGAGATAGTTTATAGGTGTATTCAAAACTAATGAGGATATCAGAGGTCAACCTAGTTTTGAGAACTTAGAAAATCTTGGTTATTGATTCTGGAGAAAATTTTTACTCTAAGGCTATGTAGAAGGTTAGTAATGGAAAAGAGAAGTTAATTGTGTTTAATAAGGATATTAAACAAGATGTTACGAGAAAATAACTAGGGATAGAGAGAGCACAAAGTTATGGAAGTTTGGAGATTGTTGTGAAATATTTTTAGGAGAATAATATTCAAGGGTGTATGTCGAAGAAAATACGGAAGTTGATTCTATGATGAAAGATAAGTTTTGTAAGGCCTAGAGATTTAAATTAAATAATACGAGGAGAACAATTTGAACAAGTTCAAGGAATTCGTAAACGGGATTTAGAGGTTTTGGGTCAAATTTAAGACAAGGTGAAAGAACTTGAAAATTTAAATAAATGGTTAATGTTGATTCCTAAATATGAGGGTTGTGCTTCAAGAGTGATGTTTGAAAATTGGGAATTGCCTACGGTATTCATGGTAAGGGTTTAAGTAAAGGTTAAATTTTCATATGGAGACTGGTGAGGTAAAGATATGATTGGCAAGTTATGACCAGATGAACTTAAGAGTACTAGAAGCAGATGACTAACTCGATCTTTATTATTTTTGTGCATTAATTACCACCTCTTGAACTCCCACTTTCTAATTGAGATCCTTGACGTTCCTTATCGTGACTTTGATATTCGGAATGTAATACTAGCTGTTACCCTACAACAAATCTTATATGCAAGACCTAGACGAGCTCACCTTCGTGTAGGTATATCATGTTCCACTAAAACCCGTCTTCTTGTACTCTATTTTCTTGATATAATTTTCTGGTCAACTGGCTAAACTATAACCTCTACCATTATACTAAATTTCTTTTTATTTCAATTAGAAATCCAGCCTTGACTCAATTCTTTCGACCCGATATGTGATGGTGTTCTGCTTGTTTTCTTAGATGCTTAACCTTGTACCTTATCTGATTACTTGACCCGTTGGTTAAGAAACTTGGACTATGTAATTCCTGTCATCATTACCACCCTTATATCTTGTGCTGCTAAATTAGCCTTAGTTTTGCAAGCTTATCTATTTTCGAGCTTGGTCATGACATATTTTATTGGGTGGCCACCCACTAACATATTGTCTAATCAGAACCGGTACATGATGGTCTGATCAACCTATTGCACTTTGGTTCGCTTTTTCATGTATCAATCTACGAGAATTGAGACATAGTTAAACTTGACCCTAGAGTCTCATTCGCGACAGCCTTGACAATTTTCCTTGAAATCTTTTCATCGCCTATGAACCTCGTATTCGTACTCAGTCGAATTAAATTTAATCATGACCTGAACCTCCATCATTGGATGCTCGTGCTCATACTTTGATTTCATTGATTTCCCTTCTTGCCCAAATCTCGTTTTATCCCGAAATTGATCAACTTAGATCGTGTCAAGACAAAAATCTATTTGTGATTTGTTGTGCCTAAATTTTCAATTTTTGCCATTTTATGGAATAGTAACCTTTTAATAATTTCTTAGTTGCTTGTTAATGACCAATTTTCATATAGGATGGTAGACAGCCCTAAAACCTTGATGATTGTTGTTCCCTTACCTTCCCAATTAGGACACCCTAGATTTTTTGTGTGTTGATACCATAGTACTGTTTTGACCTAGAATGATTAGTGTACCTAGGTGACTTCCAACTGCTACGGTATGCCCTGACCTTGTATACTATTCCTTCAAATTGCATGACTTAGATATTTTTTTTTAGACCTTGATTGTTGGAAAATAGGGACGTCACCCCATTAGTATCAGTTGTAGATATATATAGGTTAGTCCTTGATGTGGGGATGTGTGTCTCTAAACATGTAGCTTATGAGATTTATGAGAGATTATAGTATCAGCCTTGATAGGATGTACTAGTCTTTTGGTGAGTATAAATGTGTTATGAGAGATAGGGGCCTATATGTCTTAGTAATGCATCATTCCTATGGTAACAGAATGTATTAATAGATGGTTAATAGGAAGATAATAGTTGAGCATACCTATAGCCTATGATCAGTTCCTTTCCATCCTTAGTTAAGACCACTTTAAAATAGGTCCAGTCCCTTGGATATAGGTTCCAGTCCATATTTTATTGAAGTTCCATTACCGCCGTACAGCAGAGCAGTGTTGGAGGTATTTCTAGATTGACACTATCCAGATGTCCGTTTATTATTCCAGTGTTAGAAAGTATTACCTTAGATATTGGGTAGGTTAGAGGCTCTAGAAAGGGTACTATCGATCTTAAATTTTGAGGACGAAATTTTTCTAAGGTGGGTAGAGTTGTAGCACCCAGTTTCCCAAATGAGGGTAATTTTGAAATTTTATGTTTATAATTATTTTAATAATGATATTTAATTCATGATATGATTTTTGGTGATTTTAAATTATTTTAAAATTATTTAAATTAATGACTTGTGGTTTTGACGTTTTGCTAGTGAAACCCTAGAGACTGTTTGACCTAGAGCCTAACCATGTGATTATGATATTTTAATATCATTTTTGGCCTAAGGATATTTTTGCATTTGACCTCTTTGAATTATTTTGATATTATTTTATTATTTATGATATTGTTTTGGGGTTATTTGAGTCGGGTTCGAATTTCAACTCAATCCGACTTGAAACGGGGACCCAGGGGTAGTTTGACTCTAGTGGGACCCACACACTAGTTAGGCATGGCCCACATGATATTAATTTTAGTCCACATGATAGAAATATTTTAGTTAGAGGTTAGACTAATTATTATGGACAAGGTTAGTGTGATTAGAGACTTTAGAATGACTAATTTAGCCCCAACCAATTAGCCCTTTCCTAATACTCATAGAATAGGTTAGTAGGAGCTTTTGGACTTTTCCTAATAGGACAAAACCACCTTTATGGCCATCCACAATAAGGATAGGGTTGAGCCTCCCATTTGTCATTATCCATCTATTTTTCTCTCTCTTGTTCTTCCCCAAATTCCTAGAGAGCAATCCCTAGCAATTTTTCCACCAAATCCTTCATTTCGCCACCAAATCTTCTTCTTTCCTTCTCCATTCTAGCCAAGGAGGAAGCTACCCAAGTTTGGGAGGATTCGGATCTCGTTCGTGTCCTTTTGGAATCTCTACGTGTCGGTGTCGCTCCGGGAAGGTTTTTCTTCGATTCGATCTACCGGGAGGTATAAATCCCTTCTTCTTGTCATTTCCTCATGCATATAGGTCTATTTTGAACCCATAGGAATGACCCCCATGGTTGTATCTCCATTTGTGTCCATTTTGTGTCCATTTGGAGGTCATAGGAGTGTCCTTTGTGTTGTGGATGTGTTCATGTTACATATATAGATTTATATATATATATTGTAATGAGAGTGTATCTATATTTATATATGTAATAAATGGTTCATGATGATTATATAATCAAGTTTGTGAGTGTGGTTCCTCATATTATTATTGCTATTATTGTTGTGGATAATTAGGATATATATTGTGTATTCTTTTGGCTCAAACTACCCAAATCCGTCATGATTTTTATCCACGTTTTTAATTTCAGCCCTAACTTAGAAATGTCATAACTTCTATCTCAAAGCTCGGTTTAATCTCCCGTTTTTTTTAAAAGAAGCGTATTGAAGTTAGCTTTCAAAAAACATGTATTAATAGGCCTAATTATTTCTGTAACTTTCTGGAGAATTATTTGAGTGTCAGCTGTACGAAAGACAAACGCGTTCTCGGTGTTTTTGCGATTCCGGGAGTTTTCGAAAACGAAAATGAGATCCGTTTAAAGTTTCGGAAAGCTAACACATAGATATATAACATACTTTAATTCTAAATTTTAATTCATGCTGAGATGGTACAGTATTGATTATTAGTAGGAGTTACTATTCGGCATATGCATTTTGTGCACCCTTGTGTGTAATATAATGTTCTATTTGATTTTAACCCATGTTAATGTATATACATTATGTAATTAAATAGAGAATACAAGCATGAGTAAATAGTTAAATAAATGATGTATGAGGTGATAATGTAAGCATGTATAAGTATGGCTTGTAATGAATATGTAGGTTCCATAGTATGTAATGTATGGTACATATAGTAGTGCAAGAGAATAAATGAATGATGAATGAATGAAAGCATGAATGTAATATAATAATAGATGTAATGTATGCAATATACAAGTTAATGAGATGTAATGTTCTATGTTAACACAAATCTTATATTACCTCATGTACCTCCTTACACTATGTTGACACTATCACACTTGACACATTGTTCACTTACACTTTGACACTCTTTGATATGTATACACTATTATGCCCATTTAACCCTCACTTGCCCCTTTGCCATGTTCACATACACACACGTAGCCTCTTAAATAAGTATTTGTGAATATAGTTAACTTAGCTATGTATGTATATTATATATATGTTAGCATATTGTGTTGTAATATATAAGTTTATATAACCATTTGAAATGTCATGATTATAGACCTAATGTTGAATACCAATATATGCATGTGTATATATGTGTAGACATATATAGCTTAAAGTAATAGATTACCTAGTGTATATCCAATGTGAATTCTTGCCTATTTGAGTATTGAATAATTGCATGCTATATAGAGTTGGGTGTATGTTGGCTTGTATAGCCTTGTATTGATGTGTGCTTGCTAGGATAGTCTTGGTTAGGCCTAGTAAGACTTACTGGGTTAGGACATGACCTAGTTTGACTAGTGCAGTTGACCAGAGTTGACCAAGGGTTGACTTTGGCCTAGTTTGACCTAGATTTATGTAGAATGCATTGTAGTGCTTTATATTACCCTTCTAGACATGTTGTGACTTGTGCTGTTCTAATTAGGAGCCAGACACCTCTCCTCGGACAGTATATTTACTTTGGACATTCAGACACCAGGCGAGTACATTCTCTGATCATTTCATATCTTGTTTAGGATTATATTTCCTGCTTTAGATTACTTTATATGATGCTGACACGTTGGAAACACGGATTAGTACTATATGGATCTTGTTGTGCGATGTTATCCCCTTAGCGAATACATCGGGTATTCGTGTTCGTGTACTTTATCGTGAGCATCGTGTACTCCTTGTATTCGTGACATTCGTGTACAAATCGTGTGAAATCGTGTATATTCATGTATTCACATGATCTCGTGTGCGACTATACTTCGTATGCAATAACATATCATATCTAGATCCTTGTGTATTGATTGGGGCGGGAGAGTAGAAGTGGTTATGTAATTAATCCAGTAGATTACTCGTGTACAACCTCTGTAGATTACTCGTGTACAACATCGTGCCGTTTACATAACCATCTTGTGCTCTGAATCACTAGTCACTGATAGTTCTCTATATAGTGTAGCTATTTACTTACAGTCTCTCTTTTTCATCATGTTATTTCTTCAGATCCTGTATCTTACTCTCTAGCATGTTTATATTTCCTAACCTGTTATGATATTGTTGAGATGTACTGTACTCGCTCCTGTCCTGACTGGACCCGTTGATAAATTTTACAGATAGCTTGGAGATTGCCTGCTAGCCTAGAGGAGACACATTAGAGGTTGTTTAGTTAGCTATTTTTAATTGTCTGGAGTTGTATTTACTTTATGGGTTACTGTATCTGAGTTTGGAGATTTGAGATGTATTTTTTGAATTTGTATATCTTAGACACTTAGATTTCTCTCTGTTGTACCTCTTTTGGATTTCATGTTTTATCTATCCTTATCATGCTCTACCTTAGATGTGATTGAGTTTGTATCTGCTATGTCACCCCCATTCGGGGAGTATAAACTGTTTAGCCTTATACTGTTAGATGCATGAGACCTAGGATAGCGTTCTACCGCCGACACTGCGGCGTAGGCTGGACGTACCTACTTCTCGTGCCCTAACTCTAGGGTGCGGGTCGTGACAGTTTTGGAGCAAGATCTTTCCTTTGTTTGATCTCCTCTCTATGTTTGGGACTAGGAGTTTTACTCCTAGGTTCTGAAATAGGAGTGGGAGATGGCAAGGTTAATCCAGCCACAGCATCCATTACTATTGAAGACGGAGCTCGATTCCTTCTGTGGGCTAGCTTTTTTTTTAGTGGCCTATCCGGGCTCTCTATATTTATAGTCTCAACTTGTTTCTGGATAGAGGTTGGTGTAGTAGCCTCTTCTTGCTGAGTTGACTCGGCTAGCTGCCGAGACTGAGATCAAGTAGTGATCTTTTCAGAAGAGTGATCTAAGATCAATTTCTTCTTTGCTGCTGGAGCAGGAGGATCCTCTCTTCTCCTCCTTTTTGCTGGAGATTTGCCCACCTTCAAAGAGATACGTAGTGGCGCATTAACTTCTTGAGGGAACATAACAACCCTGGAGGCTTCCAAAGGTGCATCTTCTGGCTCATGAACCTCATCATTTCCTATGAGTGATATGACAACTCCTCCTCTCTTCAATCTTGTTGAAGATGCGAAGCTATCCGTGAGGTTGAAATTCTCAGCAAAAGTATTTGAAGATGTATAAAAGACTGAGTATGTAAACAGCATCCGAGGGCCGTGATTGCTGTTTACAGGCATCGAGAACGTCGATTTCGTATCTCGAGCATTATAGTAAGCCCAGGCCCGGGCCCCATCTATCAAATAACCCTTTTCCTGAAGACATGTAATAGCATTTCCCACATAGAATTGGTCATAATCGAACTGTCGAGCGAATCGACTGGGAAGATATGGCTCTAAATAACATTCATCTTCGAACCGGTATAGCAAATAAGAAGGTCGAATTAATTTCAACCATTCAAAAGCTGCACGGCTCAGAGGATGCATCTGCGAATCAATCATATTTGTCCGCATTTGTTCGTAACCAGTAGGAGGAGGGGTACAATAAAAGTTCCATCCTTTGCTCAGGTTTAAAGCATATCTGCAGTCTCTTAGAGGAGTGAATTTTTACTTACCATTGGAGTATCTCTGTATAAAACTGCCGTCAACCGGTCCCATGTCGGGGTCCATCAAAGTGGGATGGTGAAGGAGCAACCACCCAAATAGATATGTATATGGTAATTCCAACCGAGAAAATTCTTTTTCACCCTTGGATTTCAGCATCAGATCGACGTAGAGACGAAGACCAGCATTCAGCTTACAAGTCATGGCTGACAGAAGGTCCATCTTATAGCCGAAGACTAATCTAACGGCCGTAAAAAGAACACCGCGATGGAAGCGGTCTACTGCACTGGATCCCGGAACTACAAATCGACGAAGCCAATGTGTCAGAAACCCTGCTAATTGGGCTTCTTTTGACATCGGTCTATATCCTACTCTCAGATAACTTTCGAGAGTATCTCCTGTCTTCAAAGGAGGACACTGATAATCATCTTTCATCTCTTTATCAAAATCACCACTTTCTTCCATCAACTTCATCACTTCTGTGTTGCTCAATGGCTTAAAGAAATCGGGATAACATCTGTCATGTTCCTTGGTCTTTGGTTCTTGAATGTGGTTAAGGAACAGATAAGGTAGCCATTTCGAGGAATAGCAAGTGTTTGATGTGGCACTTTTATAGAACATGGAACAAATTTTATAATGGCATAGCAGTTCCTCGAAAACTGCTACCATTTCTGTATTCTCTCTCCGGAGTCTGTCCAATTCATCATTGATGGGGACGAATTCTTCGTAAGGGGCATCTCCCATTGGCAAAAAAGAGATGTACTTCATCTCATGGAGTGCAAACCCAATTTCTCCGTCGGGAGTCATGAAGGTCCCTGTTCTGTAATTATACCTCTCTGCTAAAGCCAAGAACAGGTGAGGGTTCGGGGCAAAACCATAGACAGTGGCATGAACTGCTTGGTACAAGTTGATTTGCTGCAGTTCGCCTTCAAACTTGGTCAGAATCCAATTGGCTATGCAGCTCCATCTTCTGAAATCTGGATTTACTAATCCAGTTAGTCTGATGTCCTGTTCAGGATATCTTTCTTCGACTTTCGCAAATTCATTTACGAAAATTAGGGTCCTGACGGGCATCAACAATGAAGAATTCTTCGGCGGAATACAACCGGGTTTCAGTCCTCTCAGCAAAAATACTGTACCATTCAGAAGAACTGTAGAACATATCTTTCTTGTTCGGACCTTTCTTCACAAAAATTCTTTCCGGACGGACATCTTGGAACGGAGTAAGGTTCCATTCCATCTTTCTCGGATAACTCGCATGAGCATACCGGGATAATGGGAGGCAGCGTGGAACATTTGGTATCGAGAAAGATCTATCCGTCTGATGGACAATTCTTTCTTCCATCCTCGGTCTTGGTTGAGAACTTTTCTCAAAAGCTTCACCAAATAAGAATAATGGTTTCTTGTGTATAACAGCATCTGCCGTTTCCAGAGGTTGTCCGTTCATTAAACATTGCAGTGTTTCATTGTCTTGGGATATCAAAATGGCCTGACGGGAGGTCGACAGATCATACTGAGGGTAGTGCACATGTGACAAATCTTCTTTATATTCTGATTCTGAGAGGGTCCCCACGAAGTTCTCATATTCTGGATCTTTTCTGGTATTAACTGCATCAGACAGAGAAAACAAAAAAAATTTCAGTATAAGTCAAAGTCAAAGTTTCAGTTTGCGCAAAAAAAAATTAGATTGCGCAAAATCAAATTGTGCAAACATCAGATTGCGCAAACAAATAAACATCAGTTTGCGCTGACAGACTCGCACAAATCAGCAAGTTGCGCTGACTTTTATCAGCACAATTCAACCGATTGCGCAGAGAGTCGTTCTTCATAAAAATGAAGGGTGGACTGATTTATGCAACCAGAACCCTAAAAAGGGTGGTGCAGCATGATCCTATCTCTAAAAAGAGATGGATTCCGAAAGGTACAGTGAAATCAAAACTCTAAAAAGAGTTTTTGATTAGGTTCTCTACCTGTCATTACTGGATGAGCGGTTTCATGGCGTGAAGCTCGTCGCGCAGCCCTAGTCGATGATTCGGCGGGGGCTTTGCCTTTAGCGGTGGCAGAGGATCGTCGGGGAGCCATTGCGATCGTCGAAGAGGAAAGAAAGGAAGAACTCAAAAGTTTTTTTCTCTCAAAAGCACAAAGGAAGCAAGTAAAGACCATTTCGAATAAATTGAAGAACTATTTATAGTTTTTTAAAGTCGAAACGGCCGCCTTAGATTGTGCCTAAAAATGGGCTAAAACCTCAGATTGCGCAGACAGCTCATTATGTGCGCAAATTGGTTTCATATTCAAAATTCAAAGTATTTCAAAATTTTGAATAAGTTCAACTTTCGAAAACTTTGAAGGGGGTCTTGTAGGTCCTAAAAAATCAAGTTGCACACATCAACAAAGTCAAAAAAATCAAGAAATACAACTTTCAGATGAAGTGTGCAGACATCAGATTGCGCATCCTTCAGATTGCGCACGATAGATTGCGCACACTTCCAAGTGTGCAGGCTGACGTGGCAAATCACCATCATTACCTGACATAAATCAAATCTTCTGACAGCTGACAGCGCGGAGAATGAGGCGACCGTTCGTTTAATCGTGCAGCACGGTGCTCGAGGACAGCTGGCAGCACAATCCATGTTGGCGCAATCCATGTTGGTGCAATCCATTCCTGCGCAGACTAAGTCTGCGCAATTCAAAACCAGCGCAATTCAATGTGCGCGTTCTATCAGTATAGATGATAAAATACACGTGGCATTCATGCCATCAATTGCTCATTTCGTGGCAACTGTCTATGCATGATCATGCACATTTCAATCAAATGATGCCATGTGTCCAAGACAGTTAGCCCATGATCCAGCAACTGCCTGCGTAGTCCATTGCTGCGCAAACCAATTGCTGCACAATCCATCATGCGCAGTCCAGAATAACTAAAAGTTAGTTATTTCTCAGAACTCTATAAATAGAGTTTCAAGTCTCCATTCAAGGATCAATAATCAATAATCAGAGATCATATTATAGAGAGATCAGACTTCAAAGTTCAGAGAGTTCAGGAGTTCTTGCCCTAGTGCTGCTGCATTCTTCCGAGGCTTTTGCCTTCAATCTTCGAGGCTTTTTGCCTTCAGTTCCCGAGTTATTTTCAACTTCAGAGGCTTCGTCTTCAAAGTTCACATCGTCCAAGAGATAAAGCAATCGTCATCTAGATTGGATTCCTAAAGTTGTACCATTTCCAGAATTCAAATTATAATCTTTTACAAAGTTTGTATCAATAAAGTTCTTCAACTTTTGTTTTTGCAAACACATGCTGCATCAGAACACATCCTAAACCTCTGCCTGAAGCATCACAGTACATTGAGAATCCTCCAGTCCCATCTGGAAGCATGAGAATAGGAGCTGTTATCAGGCCTCGCTTCAACTGCTCAAAAGAACTCTGACACTCTGCTATCCAAGCAAACTGCGCATCCTTGCGGGTCAACTGCGTCAATGGCGCTGAAATTTGAACAAAATCCGAAACAAACCGCCGGTAGTAGCCGGCCAATCCAAGAAAACTACGAACCTCTGCAACTGTGCTGGGCACTGGCCATGACTCAACAGCCACATTCTTCTGGGGATCCACTTCTACTCCTCCTCGAGTGATGATATAACCCAAGTACGAAATACGATCGAGCCAGAACTCGCATTTACTGAACTTGGCATATAACTGGTGCTCTCTGAGGATCTGAAGAACTATAAGGAGATGCTGCCCGTGCTCCGCCTCACTCTTGCTGTAGACCAGAATGTCATCCAAGAACACAATCACAAACTGATCCAAGTAAGGCATGAAGATGCGATTCATGAGGTCCATGAATACTGCCGACGCATTGGTTGCTCCAAAAGGCATAACAAGGAATTCCCAATGCCCATATCTCGATCTAAAAGCTGTCTTCGGGATGTCCTGCTCTCGGACTCTGATCTGATGATAACCTGAGCGCAAATCAATCTTCGAGAATACTGAACCACCCTTGAGTTGATCAAACAAGTCATCTATCCTCGGAAGAGGGTATCTGTTCTTGATTATCACTGAGTTCAAGGTACGATAATCAACACATAACCTAGACGTACCATCCTTCGTTTTCACAAGAAGCATCGGGGCTCCCCAAGGCGATCCACTAGCACGAATGAATCCCTTGGTTCTGAGTTCTTTAATCATCTTGTACAATATCTCCAACTTTGACGGCGCCATTCTGTAGACTCTCTCTGACACTGGGGCTGTCCCGGGAATCAAGTCTATAGTGAACTCGATCTTCCACTCTGGAGGCATACTTGGAAGTTCTTCTGGGAAAACATCTGGAAACTCCTCGACTATCCTGGGCAACTGAACTGCTGCTACTGCCATCCGCAATACTGGAGGAGATGACTCAACTTCGCCTCGGGAGAAAGAAAACTTTGGCTCACCTGGAATGCTAAAAAAAACCCTGCCGCTGTATGGCATCTATCTGTGCGTCAAGTGCTTGATTGCATTCAAAGTCTAGCGCGCTTCGACTTGACTCGCACCGACCGGCTTATACCAACCGGGCTTAACAGCGCCTTGGTTGGGGATCTTGTGTATAGTACTGACGGGGAAGCAGGCACATTCGACGGGCGGAATGGAATTGCGCAGGACGATAACCAACTAGCTGTCTTTGTCGCACAGAGCTATCCTAGCATACTGGTTCCTCAACCAATCCATCCCTAGGACCACATCATAATCGGCCATCGGGAACTCTATCAATCTAGCGGGGAATTCTCTACCGCTAACTACGATCCGACACGAGGAAAACACTCTATCTACTCCCACAAGTCCGTTACCAATAAGTATATTGAGCCTTACTGATAATGACTCGGACTCCAATCCTACCCGTGTCGCGAATCGTGCAGACATAAATGAATGCGATACACCAGAATCAAATAAAGCTGAAGCTGGAAAGGAGTTGACGAGAATAGTACCTGCCACTACCTCTCCTGGTGCCAATCCTTCCTCTACGGTCATCACCATAGCATGACCATATGCCCTCGAGGTGCTGGTCCCCTCTGCTGAAATCTTCGCTGCCTGCTCTGACTCTGGGCTTGGACTTGAACATACTGCTGGGGGTTCTGCTGCTGGAACACTTGGGTCTGAGGCGGCAAGGGCCTCGGCAATGGATACTGCTGCTGATGGACCGGAGCTGGTCCTCTCACCGAAGAGCTAGAAAGGTTAGACGATGATGAACCACCCCTATTCGGGCAGGATCCAACCCTATGGTTTGGTGCTCCACAAGCCAGACACAATCCCTGTGCCCTGCAACATTCTGCCACCATATGGCCTGGCTTCCCACAATGAGAACAACCCACTGCGGAAGGTTGCTTCTGCTTCTGCTGCTGAGGGTGCGTCGAAGTTGAATGCTGAACCGACGTTACTGAGGCCACTCGCCTCGGAGCTCCAATAGTCAAAGCCCTGGCTGCCGGGGCCGGTGCTGAAGACTGATTCATCTAGCCGTGAGATCTTTTCCGACTTCTGGCCCTATCCACAATCCTCTGGGAGGTATACTCATGCCTCCGGGCTGCTCTCAAGACTGCATCAAAAGTCTGATGCTCAAACTGCTCAACTGCCAACAAGATCTCCAGGTGAAGTCCCTGCTGGAACCGCTGGGCTCTATCATACTCGGTTGCCACCAAAGTGGGAGCAAACCGACTGAGTCCGGAAAACTCGGCCGCATATCCGTCGACCATCCTGCCTCCTTGCTTCAGATTGGTAAACCTCGTCTGCAGATCATACCGAGCCACGACATCGAAATACTTGGTCTGAAATCTCTCTCTGAATACTGACAAGCAATGGGTGCTGCTAATCCAACGACCTGCGCTGCCCAGCAGCTGCGGGCAAGATCTAACAACTGCAGGCGCACAACGGCCACCTTCTCGTTCTATGGGGTCCTGGCTGCTTCTAGAATCACCTCTGTGTCCTGAAGCCATGCATCTGCTGCGATAGCATCTTCACTACCGTCGAAGAATAGAGGGTTCAAGCGCTTGAAGCTGTTGGCCGTGCTGTTACCCTGATGACCACCCCGGGTTAAAGCATCCGTCACTGCCTGGTGCAAGGCATCTCCACGCCGGTCTTGGGAAGCTATCAAGGTCCTGACGAGTCCTACCAAAGTGCCGTCATCATGTTCTACAGGTTGAACTGGCTGGACTGGTGGCTCTCCGCCAGAAGGCACGACTCTGGAGGCTACTCCGGAATGCTGGGCTTGATCTCCAGGTTGCTGCTGGTCCGCGGGAGGTGCTCCGCCTTGCTGGTCGGTAGGACCACGAACAATGTCGCTGAAGAAGACGACATAGGGAACAATAAGGAAGGACCAGGATAGATCAACGATACAAGCATATGATCAGGACAAGAATCCAGGGATTCAGAAGATACGAGCAGAGATCAAGGACGAATACTGATTGAGACATCTTATTCGGTAAACCCTCACATATCTTGATTTACAAGACCTGTATGGGCCACCACTTAAACCTTGTCACGCCCCAGAACCAGAATACTGGAGAGCGGAGGCAGACATAGCCAGCTACGTATATGAAATAGAATACATCTCGCTATACGGCCACGGCTGTCTAGATACATGAGGGTTTATCTACAAGCCAACAGTCTCTTAAGGTCATGAACAAGCCTAGTGTCTCAATCACAAGCAAGTAAGTAAAAGTCACAAGATGTATGATCATTAAATATACAATAGTAAGGCGTCCCAAACATTACATATTCAGTTGATCATGAAGCTAGTCGTTACAAAATGTCAGGACTAGCAAGAGTTTAGTCATACATGATCAACCCTAGGATCTGTTAATCATGTTATAGCCCGTAGGCAGACAGTAAGTAAGTACAATCGAGCTAAACAGGTGCTCGTCGGCTAAACGCCTCAAAAGAATATTTTTACAATAGAATGGGAGAGCCAAAAATAACCCACTCGTTGCCAGGGTTCCGTCTAGTGGCCACCATCTGGCTGGAAGGTCGGTAGATCCTCTGGAACTGCTCCGAAATCTGGCCACACAAAACCAGCTGGGTCAGACCCCAGAAAGAGCAAGTGCCACAAAGGAGGCTTCACTTAAGAACCAAACCACCAATCAGCACAAGATATAAATAAAAGTAAGAACTGGAAATAAAAAAATACACCAGGATGATATACGACGAGATAACCATGGAACTATTCAAATAACCAGGTTACAACCCGTAAACCAAACAAGGACCGGGGTTGTAACCCTTCGTCTGAACAGAACTTGGAATTCTCACCATTTATCGGAAAAATAAATACAAGCATTCTGGTCATTCAATAATCTGGAACAGGATCAGGGAAAGACTAGACTGGTTAGACTTCGTCCAATCACTTCACGGCCATGCAAGAATTACGGCTTGATACTTTAACTAACTAGGGTTGTCATAAGCCTAATTACTAACAAGATGCAGTGAGATTATTCCACAGCCACAAGCCCTGCCGACCATCCAGGTTACCCGGGTTAAAAGATTAGAGTTGAATTCAGGTGGGTACATAGTCCAGGAAACGAATGTACCCTTAGGTAGCTTGAAGGGTGCAACACATGACAGTGTGCTGGAAATGTGCCCTACTCGACGGCAGGCTACAGATCCCAAGGCGTGCCCAGGTAACGGGATTGCCTGTAGCTGGGAAATCTCGTCATGACTAATGTATTAATCTAGTTATTAGCCTTAGTCCATTTTAGTAGGTACTCCTGACCGTGGTACTCAGGAGTCCCTGTCCTAGATATGATGCAAGACAGGACTGGTTTAATTATACAAACACAATCGCCTACGGTGTCCAGATTAATTACACAGGTCATGTCATGTCAGGTAGCTGTCGCAACAGCTATTCGAGAAAATCCTGTCAGGTTATCATGCCAAGTGTACTAGTCAGGAGTGCGCCACGACGGGCCACTATCTGGTCATGTCAGGTTATTATGTCAGGAGTGCACCACTACGGGTCACTATCACGTCATGCTCAGTTATCAATTCCAAACATATCAAGTAAATTTGTGATTATCAAGTTCAGGACAAAAGGCGTAAGGATATAAAATGGACGTTAAAGTCAGGCTATGCTCAAGTCAGGCTACGCTCAAGCCAGGCTACGCTCAAGCCAGGTTACGCTCAGGTCAAGCTACGCTCAGGTCAGGCTACGCTCAGGTCAGGCTACGCTCAGGCCAGGCTACGCTCAGGTCAGGCTACGCTCAGGCCAGGCTACGCTCAGGTCAGGCTACGCTCAGGCCAGGCTACGCTCAGGCCAGGCTACGCTCAGGTCAGGCTACGCTCAGGTCAGGCTACGCTCAGGTCAAGCTACGCTCAAGCCAGGCTACGCTCAGGTCAAGCTACGCTCAAGCCAGGCTACGCTCAAGTCAAGCTACGTTCAGGTCAAGCTACGCTCAGGTCAGCGTATGCAGGACATACGCTTCCAAAAGGTAGCGTATGTACTCCATACGACTCCTCTTCAAGACAGCGTATGAGGTCCATATGACTCCTTGTCAAGGCAGCGTATAAGGTCCATACGACTCCTTGTCAAGGCAGCGTATGAGGTCCATATGACTCCTTGTCAAGGCAGCGTATGCAAGACATACGCCTCCAAAAGGCAGCGTATGAGTCAGACTGCGCTGTGCTAAAGAGCACGCGCAGCTCAGTGGCACAAGCTAAAAAGCTCATGCACTACTCACTGTCTTCTCCAAATCAGCAAGAACTCCATGGTTTGAACCCAAAGCTTCAAAAGTCTATAACTTGGTCAAAATAAGTCCAAATCCGACTTTTCAAATATCAAAATTGGGTAGAATAAAATTCTCTATAACATGAAACCATCAAAACTTGAAAACAAAGAAGTTTGATAGATCAAAACTACCAAAAACCGAAAATAACTAATTTCTAGATCTACAAAAATTAAAGCCTCAGAATGGAAATGACAAGTTCTAATGTGTCTTAGAAACATGCGGAGAAGCTAATGGAACAATAAAAATGGGCTCTCTTGTGGAAGCAAGTTGTACTTGCCTAGACCTCTCTCTTCCTCTCTTTGGTAGGTGAAGGGAGTAAATGGAAGAAGAAGAAGAGATTAATGAAGAGAGAGAAGAAGAATAGGTAATAAATATTAGTGGTAGTGGTAGGTAGGGGGTTCACCCCAAGAGCAATCCCAAACAGAACCAAGCCAACCCAAACCAAGAATAAACCAAGCCCAGGGTGGAAATTAAGCAAAGAAATCATGCAATACAAGAATAAATACGTACACGTATTCCAGAAATACGTAATACGAACCACAGGCATTACACATCTACTCTTGATGTAGGTGGACCTTCCCTCCTCAACTAAGAGAAAGTAGATTCTCGATAGTGGATGCTCGCGGCATATGACGGGAGACGCACATCTTTTCGCATCACTATCAATGAAGAGAGAAGGTTATGTATCCTTCGACAATAATCTAAAAGGATATATTATAGGTAATAGTATTATTGGTTATCCTCCGTCTCTCGTAATAAAGGATGTCTACTTAGTGACCGAGTTAAAGCATAACCTGCTCAGCATCAGTCATCTTGCTGACCATGGTTATGACATTAACTTTGGACAAAACAAATACCTTATTTATGATAGGTCAACATGAGACATTACTTTTGAAGGGGTAAGAGAGGACAATATTTATATTTTCTATTTGTCTATAGATACTAACAATGCAGGTAGATGTCTATATACTCATAAAGATGAACGGTTACTATGGCACCAGCGTCTTGGTCATGCCAATATGGATACTATATCCAGGCTATCGACCAAGAAGCTAGTTAGAGGGTTGCCCGATATGACATTCAAAAAGGACACCGTATGTGCCGAATGTGAGTTGAATAAGGCAACCAAGTCATCTTTTCATTCCATAAACTCTGTAAGCACTACTAGACCCTTGCAACTACTTCATATGGATTTATTTGGGCCTAGTAGAGTAGCCAGTCTTGGTGGAAAACTCTATGCCTTTGTTATTGTTGATGACTTTTCAAGATTTACTTGGGTTTTTTTCTTACATATAAAAGTGATACTATTTCAGTTTTTAAGATCTTTGTCAAGAAAGTTCAAAACAAAAAAGGCTACATGATTACTCGAATCCGAAGTGATCATGGAAGCGAGTTCAAAAATTCTGATTTTGAAAAGTTTTGTGATTCCAATGGTTTTGATCATGAGTTTTCTTGTCCAAGAACTCTCCAACAAAATAGTGTTGCGGAGCGGAAGAATAGGACTCTTGGCGATATGACTAGAGTCATGTTGAACAAGTTTTCACTTTCGAAATATTTTTGGGCTGAAGCTGTCAGTACAGCATGCCACATTTTAAATAAGGTACTTATTCATCCTATTACGAAGAAAACACCCTATGAGCTTTGGTTTGGGAGAACCCCAAATGTTTCTTATTTTAGAGTTTTTGGCTGTAGATGTTTTATCCTTAACACCAAAGACAACTTAGGCAAATTTGATGCCAAAGCTGACGATGGTATTTTCCTTGGCTATGCTGCCAAGAGTAAGGGATATAGAGCTTTTAACAAATGCTCATTAATTGTGGAAGAGTCTACAAATGTGACTTTTGATGAAGATAACAGTGCAGCAGCTAATCTTGATGATGATGTTGAGCCATCAACGTCTACTCCAATGAACACCACAACCGAAATAAATTCTCTAGAAAACTTGCCTAAGAAATTCTCTTTCAAGCCATCACATCCAGAAAATTTGGTAATCGGTGAGGTTTCTCGTGGAGATCATCATTAAGAGACTCTATTGCTAGCACTGCATTTATTTCACAAATTGAGCCTAAAAACATTTTAGAAGCTTTCAATGATAAATTTTGGATTTCTGCTATGTAAGAGGAACTCAACCAATTCGAGAGGAGTCAAGTATGGGAACTTGTTCCTAGACCGGCTAATCACTCAATTATTGGCACTAAATGGGTTTTTAGAAACAAAGTGAATGAAGATGGTTCAGTCACACGCAACAAAGCTCGTCTAGTAGCCCAAGGATACAACCAAGAGGAAGGTATCGACTACGATGAGACGTATTCTCCTGTTGCTAGATTAGAATCCATTCGGATGCTTTGTGCATTTGCAAATTTTCAAAATTTCAAATTATTTCAAATGGATGTTAAAAGTGCTTTCTTGAATGGTTTTATTAAGGAGAAAATTTATGTAAAACAACCCCCTGGCTTTGAAAATCATAAATTTCTCGACCACGTGTTCAAGCTAAAGAAAGCGCTGTATGGCCTCAAACAAGCCCCTAGAGCTTGGTATGAACGGCTAAGCAATTTCTTGCTTGAGAAAGGTTTTTCAAAAAGGAAAATTGACACTACACTTTTCATAAAATCTTTCAAAGACACTATTATTTTAGTACAAATATATATAGATGATATTATTTTTGGTTCTACTGATGAAACTCTTTGTCAAGATTTTGCCAAGTGTATGCAGACCGAGTTTGAGATGAGCATGATGGGAGAACTCAACTACTTTCTTGGGCTGCAAGTCAAACAAATGTCAAATGGAACCTTCATCTGTCAGTCGAAGTACACAAAGGACATGCTGAAGAAATTCGACCTTGACAACGTCAAACCAATCAGCACTCCTATGGCTACTTCAACCAAACTTGAACCAGATGATAGTGGCAAACCCGTAGATCAACGTAAGTATCGAGGTATGATAGGAAGTCTACTCTATCTTACTGCTAGTCGCCCTGATATTATGTTTAGCATTTGCCTGTGTGCTAGATATCAAGCAAATCCTAAGGAATCACATATGACCGCGGTTAGGCGTATCTTTCGATACCTTAAGGGTACGGTTACAGTAGGCCTATGGTATCCCAAGTCAATATTATTTGACCTCATTAGTTATTCTGATGCTGACTTCGCCGGATGCAAGGTCGACCGTAAAAGTACGAGCGATACATGTCATTTATTAGGAAAAGCTTTAGTCTCTTGGTTTAGCAAGAAGCAGAATTCTGTCGTACTATCCACAACAGAAGCTGAATACATCGCAGCTGGGCATTATTGTGCACAAATTCTGTGGATGAAGCAAACCCTTGAAGACTATAATCTATCTTTCATGCATATTCCAATCTTTTATGACAACACTAGTGCTATAAACTTGACTAAGAATCCCATTTGTCACTCACGCACGAAATACATTGAAATTTGTTACCACTTTTTGCGTGATCATCAGCAAAATGGCACGATTAACTTAGAATTTATTGACACTGATCATCAGTTAGCAGATTTCTTCACCAAACCATTATCCGAAGAGCGCTTCAATTTTCTTTGTCGTGAACTTAGAATTTTAGATGAAACTGTTATAAATTAAAATAAACCTACATAAATATCGAATATATTGTGATTCTCTCATGATGAACGTGCTATGGGTACAAGCCGAAAGGGCCCTTCTGACAATAAGGCGTAAAAGCCTAAGCGACACGGTGCACTAGTCCTCAGGAGTACCGCTAGCTGGGATCCGGCGCCTGCAGCTAACCCATGGCAGTTTCAAAATATTGAATTACGATATAATTCCTTGTTTATTATACGGTTCATTTTCATCTATCACATGCTGAAGTACTAATTTTTTATACTTCATATTACTGCTTTGAACTCACTATCTGCTATTCATCTATTTACTTATTGGATCCTTTTCTGTACTTAAACTCTTGTAGTATATTGGTTTTTATCTTTACTTAACCATTTTTAACTCAACTCAGCCTGATTCCTGTTCTGTCCCCAGGATCCGGAATTCGGACCGAACTCTGCCCCTACAAGAGTTCGGGCCGACTTCGGCCTGCCTGTTCCAGAACCGGGAACATGGTCAGCCGTTGATCCAATTGTTGACCCAATGGTCATTATTTGACCCGACCAAGAGAAACCCTCCCCTTAATTTCGGTTTCTCTTCCCTCTCCTTCCTTCTTACCACCTTTTCTACTTCTCCAACTCAAAACTCTCAAAACACTAACCCTATTTTCTCCTTTCTAGAGCTCCATTCTTCCCCAAACTCGAGGAGAAGGCTTATTTTTCAGTTCTCTTTCATAATCTTTCACTATTTTGAGGTATAACTCCTTACTCTTCTATATCTCAAATTTCTTTCATTATCATCTATCTATTGTGTTATGGCTCCACGATTGCTCAACCGTGGAAAGAGACTTTGGATCGAGGGTGCGTCCTCATCGAATGCTTCTCCGCCCGTTGCACCACCCGTTGCACCGGCTATTGAACAACAAATCCATCCGTTGTTCAATCCTCCACGTCCCGATGATCCAAACACTTACGATGACCGAATTTTTGTATCACTAGACGCCTCTAATGATTGGTTTAGTAATTCTTGGACACGTCCAGTATTTGTGGGACACCCTATCAACTTTACCATATTCTCACAATATGATGCACTCTTTAAAGACCTTTGTCTTGATGAACTCGTTACTTCTAATTCGGTCACTTATCGTAGTGCCATTCAAATGTTTTACTGCAACTTGACCCATGATGACACTCATATCTATTCACGAGTTGCGGGTATTGATATCTCATTTGATGATTTTGAATTGGCCGAATATCTTGAACTTCAAGAGCCTAATTCTTGGGAAAAGCTTGCTGAAGCTAGATCCTTTATCTTTCCCGAAGGGATTTCACTAGAGAGCTTCAAGGACGACCTGTGCATCCCTAACACACGTCCTCGTAAGCTCTTGGCAAAATTTGTCAATCCTTATTTCTATGAGCTTCATCGGATCATTTTCAATACCATTCTACCCAAAGCGGGTTCTACCGATGAAGTCACTTATTTTGAGATTTCAGTATTGTACCATCTCCACTTCCATGTTCCCTTTAACCTCCCACGCACAATGATGGATTGGATGATCAACTGTAGGAAAAAACTAAGATCTTTGGTTTATGCATTATACCTTCCTATGATCTTTCGTATGTTCCATGTACCGCTTGATGAGTATCCATTCTTACCTGCCCCAGCCTTTCTCTCCAAGACAAGGAGGCTTCATGCGGCCGTTGGCTCACCGGTCGTGTCTGAGCATTTTGAGGATGAGCAAGATGCCCCTCCTCTCGGACAGGATCCTCCTCCTCCTCCTCCTGCCACTCTCGAGTCTATTCAGACCACATTACAGATGAGTACTATTAGCAACTCGCTGCATGACATCCGGTATTCCATGTCTCGCCATCCTACCATGCCCATTCCTATGGAGCGAGATCCCGATCGTGAGGGCTTTCGTATTGATGATCCTTGGGTCCGTCGCTACATGGATCCAGATGTGGCATTCGTGGACCCACGTCGCTCCTTTACTGATCCATCGGACGACGCCGGGCCCTCTCGTGCTCGATGATAGTATTGGACTGCTACTTGAGGCTGCTACTGGAGATCCTAGATTATGTTTTCTGCATTCTGCTTTAGTTACTTTTATGTACTTGATTTGTAGTAGACTTATTATGCATTGTGCTTTTGAGACTTTGGTAGTTCTATTATCAGTTTCTATGTCATTATGACTCTTGGTCATTATCTTATTTTATATGCAGTTTCTTCTCCTTTACGTGTGTTTTTCCAGTTATCATTTATCTATCTCATATTGCTAAATGCCAAAATGGGGAGTTATGTGTATATTCTGTTTGTTTCTGTTTGTTTGGTTTATATGTGCTTTTGGAAGAATATTATTAACAGGTCAACAAAGATTTACAGCATTGTTTATGGGGGAGCTACTCTTAAGCTCGGCACTTATTATGGGGGAGCTATGTCGTTACATGTGTCCAGGTATGGATATTGAATATACAATTTGTTGACACAAAGTCACAGTCAACCAAATATTGACAATATTGACTAAATAATATCTGTAATAATTCAATACGACACACGACGTCTGCATTAAGCTCAAGACAGAAAATAGCTCAGCTTCCGTGTCTCAGTTGATTCGAGTCTGTATTTTACACTTTCTTTGAGTCTAGACTAATGTAATCTGAGTCATGCTGAGCTCTTGAAACTTAGACTATAGCCTACCCAAAAATCCCAAAGCTCCACCAAACCAGAAATTCCCAAATGGTCCCCTTTGAACCACTCTGTGCTCTGGAGACAGAGTTCGGGCCGAACTCTGCCTCCACACAGAGTTCGGGCCGAACTCTGTCCCCTAGAAATCAGAAACCCTAATTTTAGGGTTAGCTGGTTGCTAGTTGTCCAACGGCCAAATATTTGAATTTTTTTACTCGAATTATGGCCGAATTCTGCCTATAAAAACACTATAAATAGGGCATGAATTCTCTCATTCCAATCCATCCAATCTTCTCTTCTCTTCTCTCTTATAAGCTCAAATAAGCCATATCCTTCCCATCTACTAGCCACAAGCCTCCTAAGTCTCGAGTGCTCAGTATCTCTCAGTTAGGATTCTTGTACAAGAGTCGAAGAAGTCGCTTGGACAATTCCAAGCAAATCGCCACTGCGATCCTCTGTTAGAAGTTGACGTGCTCTTCTGAAGTAAAGGCACGGGTTGTAAACTACTATTTCACAAATAGTGGATTTAATCCTGAGCTAGAGTTCTCAGGCCTGGACTAGTCCTTCACGAGGGAAACCAGGTTAAAATCGCTGTGTTTGCGTATGCTCTTTTGCTCTCTATTTATTTTTCGCACTTTACTCTGATTATTTATTATTGGTGAAAGAGTTATTTTTAATTGGCTATTTTTCTATATAAACTCTATTCACCCCCCTCTAGAGTTGCCAAACTGTTCTTCACAATTATTATTTTGTCAATTATCACTATGGGGGAGATTGTTGACACAAAGTCACAGTCAACCAAATATTGATAACATTGACTAAATAATACTTGTGATAATTCAATACGACACACGACGACTATATTCTGCTCAAGCCAGACGACAGCTCAGTTGTGCAAATACAAGTCGTTTTCGTGTCTGTACTTTTATATTTATTGAGTCTAGAATGATTGTAAGCTGAGTTATGCTGGGCTCTTGAGACTCAACCCACAACCTATCCAAAATCTATAAAGCTCCACATCCAAACTTAGTCCATTGGACCCTTGGACCAATTCTGTGCTCTGGAGACAGAGTTCGGGCCGAACTCTGCCTCCACACAGAGTTCGGGCCGAACTCTGTCCCCTAAAAATTAGCACCCTAATTTTTAGGGTTGGCTGGTTGCTAGTTGGCCAACGGCCAATTTTTTGAAAATTCCTACCAGAATTCTGGCCGAATTCTGCCTATTAAAAACCTATAAATAGGCCAAGAATTTTCTCATTTTCAATTCATCCAATCTTTGCTTCTCTTCTATCTTAAGCTCAATATAAGCCATACCCTTCTTTATCTACTAGCCACAAGTTTCCTAAGTCTCGAGTGCTCAGCATCTCTCAGTTAGGAGTCTTGTACAAGAGTTCAAGAAGTCGCTTGGAAAAGTCCAAGCATCGCCACTGCGATCCATTGTAAGAAGTTGACGTGCTCTTCTGAAGAAAAGGAACAGGGTGTAACTACTATTTCACAAATAGTGGATTTAATCCTGAGCTAGAGTTCTCAGGCCTGGACTAGTCCTCCACGAGGAAAACCAGGTTAAAATTGGCTGTGTTTGCGTATGCTCTCTTGCTCCTTATTTATTTTCCGTATTTACTCTGATTAATTTTAGATTGTGAAAGAGTTGATTTTTAATTGGTTATTATTACTATAACTCTATTTACCCCCCTCTAGAGTTGCCATCTGTTATTCAAGATCTTGGGTGATTAGCACCCCTTCATAAGCTGAATTGAGTCAAAGGACACCTGGCGCGTATCCGTAGCTCAAATATCTCGGATTTGGTGGAGAGTAATCTGATAGGATGCACCTGGAATTGGGCGCATGAAAAGACTTTGGCTCGCAACCATCAGGAGTCACGAATCTGTCTGGGTGTACGGCTTTTGAGGTGCATGTGAAGCTTCAGTAGCGACCTGACTTCTGTTTTTAGGGATCAGAGGAAGGTCAAAGGCGCATGGCTCTTGAACCGCATGCAGAGGTTTGGACGCATAGCTGCAGAGGCGCATGCGAATGGCTGGGCGGTCAGGTTGCTTGTAACCGTCGAAAGAGATTAATGATGACGCTGACGTCAGCGATGCTTTATTTTCTGTAAAAGCTGTTACTGCTCTGTCATCGAGGCATGGCTGCTGTCGTGTCAGGACTTCAGTATTTAATATTATTTGATGGGTGATGGGCTGTTGAGTGGGCGCATTGATCTGTATTCTACTGGCGCATGGGTCCATGTTGATTAGGGCGCATGGATTTGTGCTTTGTTGGGCGCATCCATACAGGGCGCTTGGTACCGTCGGGCGCGTCTGTACGATGCATAGCATCTGACCGGTGCATCCATTTACATGACGCATCTTTATTGGTCCGACTGTTGTGTTCCTTGAGTACTTTAAATAGCCGTTTTGACTTGGCCGAGTTCGAAGCGTCAGGTTTATCACCATAAATGCAAATTTATTGCACGAAATTCGGAGAGCCCGCCACTTGGCGCATGGGTTTGATTTGCCCGGCCTATAAATAGCAGCAAGAAGAGAGTTTGCTTCTCGTTCTCTTACGTCTTCCCGATGAACTTATTTGCTCGAGCACATTCTGTTGACAAGATGCTCCGGAGGGTAAAGATGCGACGAATTGTCTTCATTCATGCACTTGAAGGTGACTGTTACATCCAAAAGTCAGAATCGAGGGCTTTTGAGACAGCGAAAGGTGCCTATTCCATCAAAAGATCAGGATGCTCGAGCCTCGTCTTCGTTATTCCGGAAGAGCCGTAGATCGAAATTGTGGTGCTCCCATCTTCCTTGGGCTTTGGAGAGCTCTTCCTCCTGCTAAAGTGGGGTGTTGCTCATTCTGGTTGTGTTGAAAGCTGCTCTTTTAGCCGCAGATCAGAATTATGGTGCTCTCTTCTTCCTTGTGCTTTGGAGAGCTCTTCTTCCAACTAGAGTGGGGTTGATCGCCTACCCTTGTTCTGTTCAATAAATGCTTCATTAGTCGAAGCACTTGATCAGGTCGAAGTAGAGCGCATATGCTGAGACTTCATGATACGCATAACTGAGACGCTGAAGAGACGCGTCTAATTGAGATGCTGAAGAGACACGCCTAACGGATGATGCGCCTGGCATGGGGCGTATGGCAGTTTTTTGTGCCTGGCTGTAGTCTTAGGATCTTTCTTTTTTATAGAAATTCTCCTTCGTAAAGCCTTTTTAGACATATAATAGACTTTTATATGAAATAAAAATCCTTTTGATATCTATACTTTTGCTGTCTTGCTGTGCCAAGAACTTCGTTTGAGCTCCCTGGCGCATGTAACGTTAAGCGCATAGGAATACTGGCTTGTAGGTGCACATGAAATTCCATGCTTCTACAAGACCCCCTTCGAAATTTTCTCAACTTTTCGTCAAGTTTTGGAATACTTTGAATAAGAAGCATGGTAGTGACTTCAATGGGGCGCTTGACTGTTCGGGGCGCATGATTTGCTCTGCGCGTCTGTGATGAGGCGCATGCTCCTCTTCAATTTTAAATACAAATAATAACGCTTCTAAATAAACAAAAATATTTAATGATGATCTTTTTAGATTATTTGCAGTTATCACTTTGTAGAACCCCAGTCGGCGGCTGACGTCACCCTTCATCGGTTCACACGTATGACCCATCCTATAAATAGGCGTCTGATGGAGAGAGAAAGAGATCTTCCTCTCTTTGCTTTCTTCTTCTTTAGAGTTCTTCTTCGAAAACCCTAACTTCTTTTTACGAAATGGCTCCCAAGACTCCTTGCGGTGGTGCTGGCCGAGGCCGAAGTAAAGGAAAAGATCCTGCAGAGGCCGATGTTAATATTGTTCCCAGGACGCCCGTCGACGTTTGGCCGACGGTGATTGGTGGGTTTGTCATCCTTGTCGTACCTTTTGTATTTTGAGGAACAAAAAATCTTTTTAGAACTCACATATGCTGACGCGCATAGACTTCGAGTCCTGATGATGTGCTGAAGCTTCTTACTGACGCACATGGACTTCGAGTCCTGATGATGCACCAAAGCCTCTTTGCTGACGCGCATGGACTTCGAGTCCCGATGATGTGCTGAAGCTTCCTTGCCGATGCGCATGGACTTTGAGTCCTAATTATGTGCCGAAGCTTCTCTGCTGACGCGCATGGACTTCGAGTCCTGATGATGCGCTGAAGCTTCTCTGCTGACGCGCATGTACTTCGAGTCCTGATGATGCGTCGAAGCTTCTCCGCTGACACGCATGGAATTCGAGTCCTGATGATGCGCTGAAGCTTCTTTTCAGATGTGTCTGAGCTCGGGTTCAGTGTGTGCGCTTTTGATGAGAACTCGGCTCAGATATATATTTCGTTGTTGTTTTGACATATCTGAGTTTTTATCATCTTTTCCTGACCGCCAGTTTCGATGACCGTCCCGCTTTTGAACGAAGTACTGCTGGACGCTGCTCTCTGTCAGAATGGAGTTGATTATAACAAGGACGTAATAAATCCTGCCCAAGCTGTCATTATGCTGGATCAGTCTCTCGAGAGAATGACCCAAATCAAGGAGCAACAATATGCGTTTCTCCAGTGGATGATGGAACGTGGCAGCTTGCAATCTGCCATTCTTGGAAATAAGACTTTCCTAAAGCCTGAGTTCCTGTTCGGGGATCGCTTCACTTCTACTGAAGCGAAGGTGCTGAGGCTCAAGGAAGATTGGTTCTTCTCAGCCAAAGGGGTGCATATGTTTATGAAGAAGCTCGAGCGTCACTGGCCTTTGACGGCTTTCTGTCATCTTGCTTCCAAGAGGTGGACGTCATGGGAGTTAACCCCGTCTCAAGGGGGAGCGGTGGCGGGCACCATCAGGATTGATGCTACCTCGAACTAAAGGGATATTTTGGTCGCCACGCGGGTTGGGCCTTCTTTCACCTGGCGAACTCTGCGTCCTGGGAGTACTTATAGCGACGTCACTGCCGACACTTTTGCCTTCGGTGCTTCGACTTTTGTGAATCGTATGCCGCCATCGAAGCGGTCGTACCCGAAAGGTGAATTTCAAGTAGAGGGTTGGTGTCACTATGTATCCAAGTGGGACAAGCTGACACTCTGGGTTCTGATAAAGTTTCAAACCAAGCTCAGGGAGATTGGGCTGACTGCCGCCATTTCTACTACCCAGGCGGGCATTGACATCAACAGGCATATGTTTCTTGCGCTTCTGGAGATGTTTAATACCCAGACCGGGACCTTCTTCACTCCGGTGGAGGAACTAGGACTTGCACTTCATGAAATGTATAAGGTGTCAAGGCTTCCTTGGGGATCAGAACCCTATGAGGAGTATTTCCCGACCAACGAGGAGTTCCAAGTCCTGGGAAACAAAGAAGGGGAGATGATGGCTGTCTTTAAGGAAGTGGCGAGTCACCACTATTATATGCAGAAGAAGGATAAGGGTGGGGTGCAGCCCCACGTAACTGCTTGGAGGGATTACGTCTTTGAGCAAGACAAGGATGATCCCTCTCAGTTTACAACTCCACCAGCTCTTTCCAGTACTAAGGTGTTCTCCGAAATGAGCAGACTTAATGAGAAGAGTCCCCAGGAAAACGCGAACCGGGAACCGGACGAGCGCTCCTATAGCTATTTCTGGCACCTCACATATCGGATGTCGTCCAAAGCAGTGTTGACTGCTTATCTGATGATCTGGCTCCAGGATCACGTCTTTTCAGGTGGGTCAGGCTCTGTGGAGGGGGTGACCCGGAACTTGATCCTGCCAGCTGTAAAGTTGGTTTTTGGCCATCCTTTGGCTCTACTCCCAGCGATGGTATGCAACTTGCTGCGAGGTCTACGAGAATTCGCAGGTGACGTTGTTCACGAACGAGGTAAGAACGACAACTTTCCCCGTGCGGAACTGCCGTTTCACTATCTGATGGGGTGGCTGATTTTGTACCATCCCAACATGATGAGTTCGGGCCAGGAAGAAGACCATGTGGCCGAAGATACATTCCTCCGCCGCTTCTACCAGAGGAAGTGGCTGCATACGGGCGTTCCTGTTTGTAGGAAGGTTTTGTCCTACCTTTAAGGATGGGAGATCACGAAAGTTGGTCCTATTTTCATCGGCTTCGAAGCAAATGAAGATTTAGCTGATTCGAGTGCAGATGCAACAACTCTGTCTCCGTGGGGATTCCGTTGGTTGCAAAGCATCCGGCCATCCCATTTGGTGTACAGGAATAAAAATTATTGTTACTTGGAGCTGTATTTGTCGAGCCATTTCGTACGTCAATTCGGCTATGCCCAATTGATGTTGGGGAACCCCAGTATCAGCCTGGGTTGGGAGTCTACTGGATGGGGCACGAGCTTGGCATTACTACAATGCCGGATGTACCGGAACCCGCTTTATCGTGCCGGTTCTGAATTCGCAGCCGCCAATTCTTTTCTCAGCCGCCAAATTTTACTGTGCGATGAACGCTGTATCTCCTAGATATGATAGGGAGGCCAGTTTCATCGTCGGCACCCAGTTGGAGGCGACTGGGAACATGTTGGTGAAGGCTCGATCATACCGCCCGCTAGAGGTTGGTTATCGAGACACCCCTGCCGTATCTTCGGAGGGTACTCGGGCAGAGCCCTCGACTGATCGCTCGAAGAGACATGCCGGCACAGAGGCCGGTTCTTCTGTGCCGAAAAGGCTGAGGAAAGCAATGTCACCGGAGGTGTCAACAGAATCGGCTCCTGTGGAGGTAAGGACGTCCCACATAGTCTGGTTAGTTCTACCATTTTTGTGTCATACGCTTTCTTTTTGTAGGAGCCGTTGAAAAAGAAACCCCGAACTCCGAGATCGGGTGCTAGTAGACTAGAGTGGGTAGCGGGCCCATCTGATGAGCGCATTTCGCCGATTGTATTGTCTCCCGTGGAGGAGAACCCGGATGATGTGACTTCTGTGGAGATACCAGCTGTCGTGAGGGCTTTTGGTATCGAGGTCTCAGCAGAAGCTGTTCTTTCCGATGAGGAAGAGGAATGGAGTTCATTTTCTTCAGATGACGTTCCTCCAGAGGTCCCTGAGCCTGCATTAGGGGGAACATGTATGGTGGTAACAGAGGAGAGGGCTGATTCCTTTCATCGTCATGATGAAGGAGGGGTCGGCTACACCGTTGCCGAGCCCTATCCCGAACTCAGCAGCGGACGCTGAGCTGGCTGCCGATCGGAAGGTACCGACAGATTCTATTCCCACAGAGGGATTCAATGAGGGAGGCGAGACTCATCTGCCGAGTCCGGCTCTAGGAGAGTCAAGTCAGGAAACAGGTGCTGATCTGGCTATTTTGCCAGAGGAGGAAGGTCCTGTGCGGCCTGCTGACAGTATTTTGGAGATGGAGGAGGCAGCCCCAGACGTCGGTGGTCCCTCCAAAATTGAAAAGGGTAAGGGTTTGCTGGTTGAACCCTTTGTTGCTCCTTCCACTTGGGGGATGATAACGATGCCCCATCTGGCTCCTCTCATCCACTTGGCCCCTCGGGCTGGTGACGAAGTACAAGTCCCAGACGAGAGAGGGTATGCTGAGGTTGAGATTGCAGCCTCACAGGTTGAGGTCGGTGGGTCTTCTTCAGGTCCGCTGTCCGGAGTAGCTCCTCCGACTCCTGTTATGACACCTCAGGTATTGGCAGATGCGGACGGGTATGTCCAGTTCGTTGTTGAAGCAGTGTACAAGATGCTGCAGAAAGGCGGATCAACTGTGCTGAATACGAACGGAAGTTTCGCGATGGCAAAAGCCATGGCGCTCCCTTCCATTGGTTTGATACGTTCACACCAGGGCTACGATCATATGGCCGAGATTCTGGAGGCATCAGTGGCCAAGCTCGACCAGCTCCTTTTCGAGCTTCAGAGTATCCGACGAAATGACTTTTCTGCTCTGATAGAAGCAAAAAAGGAGAAATTGATAGCTGAAGTTGAGTCATCGTATCAGGCCACGGTGGCTGTCTGGTACCGTGAGGTGGTCGAAGCTGAAGCTGCGGTGGAGAGGCTATCTCAATCTACGCAGGAGAAGGTAGAGTTGCGGGCCTTGTTGGAGGCTAGCATAGTGGAGGTCACTGCCAAGATTCGCCATCTTGAAGACCAGCGAGCCCAACTCTTGTTAGATGCTGAGCAAGTCCAAGCTGAATATGTAGCATCTAAGGAGGAGGAAGCAGCTTTTACCCGCCAGGTTCTTTCCCTGACCCACCAGCGGCAATAGCTAGACGAGAAGTATGAGCATGACACTGTCCCTGAAGCGGTAGAGGTGATGCGTCAAGAAGCCGAACGCCGAGTCTTGGCGACCGCAGAGAGTCGGACGGAAGACTTGAAGCATCGGATTGAAGAGCTTTCTGACAATCCCAGTGATGCTTAGGGATTGTATCTCTTTTTTTTGTTATTATTGTAGTTTGCAACTTCTGCTGGAGATGTAATCCTTTACTTTTAAATAAAAGATAAAGAATTTTATGGTGTGTTCATTTTTGTTGTCATGAACTGATGATTTATGTGGACCTATTATTTTTTGCGCACCTTGGTTGTTAGGTATAGATAATAAGTTTGAGAGAACCGACAGGTTTGCTCAGAGGTAATGCGGACGTGGCAAATATGGGATTCGGATGATTAAGTCTTCCTACTCAGAGGTGTTATGGACGTGGTAGGAGTGACTCTGGGGGGATACACAGAACTACTCAGAGGTAGTATGGACATGGAAGTTCTGCGATTGATGTACAGCAACACAGTGGTTGTTCGTACGGGATGTTTACTCAGAGGTAATGTGGACGTGGTAAACATGATGAGCAGCACAATCCTACGTGGTGTAAGATTACGCTTGACAGGACGTAAAAGAGCAACTCAGAGGTAATGTGGACGTGGTTGTTCTTCTACTGGGGATAGAATGCCGCGGAACAACTGGGTTCCGAAAGCATAGGATTTTATGAAGGGGAGATGTATGTGAGCTCTGATGATCAGGTCTACTAACTCCCTTGTGGTAGTACATGTCTGAAAGATGTCATGAGTAGTACTTCTTTGGGAACTTGCCGTTGATGGGCATCATGAACAAGTCCCCGTTCGGTCGAGCGAGGCGGTAAGCACCGTTTGAGTATACCGTCTCTATGATGAAAGGTCCCTCCCACTTGGCCTCGAACTTTTCTGGTGTTTTGTGAGTTAACACCATCGGCCTCCTGACTGCCAGGACCAGGTCGCCTATTTGAAAAGTCCTCTGCTTGACATTTTTGTTGAAAGCCTGTGATGTACGGGCCTGATAAAGTTTAATGCGCTGCTGAGATAGGAGACATTTTTTGTCAAGTGCCTCCAATTCTCGCAGATGACGACGTTGGTTGTCTTCTTCTGTTAATTGGTTTGTGAGCGCCACACGGAGTGAGGGTATCTGAATCTCGAGAGGCAGTACCGCTTCGCTCCCATAGACTAAGAAGAACGGGGTGTTGCCCGTCGGGGTCCGTACCGTTATACGGTAGGCCCAAAGACATTCGCCGAGCTTTTTATCTCAGTCGCATTTGTTAGATGATATGACCTTTTTGAGTAGCTTGACGATGGTCTTGTTAAATGCCTCGGCTAATCCGTTTACTGCCGGATTGTAGACGGATGACGCCACATTCTGAATTCAATTTTTGTCACAGAATCTGCTGAAAACATGGCTGATAAACTGTGGACCGTTATCGTGGATAATCCTTCGAGGTACCCCGAAACGTTAGATGACATGGTGCTTAATGAAGCTGATCACCCTGGAGCTTTTCACTTCCGTCAGTGGAACTGCTTCTGTCTATTTGGAGAAGTAGTCGGTGATGGTTAGGATGAAACGGTGTCCCCTCGATGATGGAGGGGTGATCGGTCCTATAATGTCCATGCCCCAAGCTTCGAAGGGCTAGTAGGCGACCGTAGGATGTAGTGGTTCCGACGGTATATGGATAAAGTCGGCGTGAAGCTGGCAAGCATGGCACTTTTTAGCATAGTCGACAGCGTCGGCTGCCACGGTTGGCCAGTAGTAACCCATGCGTCGCAGTTGATCCTGCAACTTAGGGCTAGGTTGATGAGCCCCGTAAGTCCCATCATGAGCTTCCCGAAGGGCTTCGGCTGCTTCTTCGTTGGATAGACATCGAAGGAGAAGTCCATCGAAGGAACGTCGGTACAGCATTTTAGTAGCTGTATCATAATAGAACCGAAGGGAACGTCTTCTGACTGAGACGGCTTCCTTCGGGTCTTCTGGGAGAATTCCATAGACATCGAAGTCGATGAATGGGAACCTCCAGTCTCTGACATTAACACCGGTGCTTGTCGTCATGGCATGGGCCATTTGTGAGCATAGGTTGTTTTTGGGACATACCAAGTCTCGACCAACTACCGTGACGTAGTGTTGAGTTCCGAGGGGTGCCGCTAATGAAGCTGTGAGGCCGGCCAGAGCGCCAGCCTCCTGGTATTGTAACCGAGGTACGTGTTCTATGAAGAACTTGGTGAAGGTTAAAATAACAATCAATACAGCTTTATGGTAAGGAACCAGATCTTCATGGCGAACTTCGTACTGCCCTCGGATTTGATTAATGACGAGTTTTGAGTCGCCGTAAGCTTCCAGATGATCCACCTCCAGCTGTTGCACCAGCTGGAGTCCCATGGTGAGAGCGTTGTAGTCGGCAACATTTTTGGAGCACGGCTTCGAAATGGAGTACGCACGCTGGATGACCAGCTGATCGGGGGAGACTGGAACCAACCCCACTCCTGTGATGATTTGGCCTTTGGGCCTGTTCTTGAAGCGCCATCTAAAAATATCCGCCAGACGGAGTTTTCTTTGGTGACGTTTGATTCTTGGACCTCATCCGGGATGTCTACATAGAGTCCGGAGGACTCCGGGATGGGGCGCACGGCTAAAAAGTCGGCTAGAGCTTGACCCTTGACGGCTTTTTGTGGAACGAATACCATGTTGTATGGCGTCAACAAGATTGACCATGTAGCTAATCGAGAGTTCAATGATCCCGGCTTCGTCATGAGAACCCTGAGTGGATTAACTCGGGAGATGACATAAATTGTCTGGCCCAAAACATAATGACGAGTCTTCTAGATGGCAAACACCAAAGCCAAACACTCCTTTTCAACGGGGTTGTACCAGTGTTCGGCCCAATCCCAAAATACGTAGGACTAGGAACGTGGACTTGCCAGCTGTATTCATACGAAGTATACTCCAATATATGGAAGCCTCGTATAAATACATAAGCTGTAAAATGCAGTAGAACCATAACTAATCTCATCCACACAGAATAAATGAATAAAAGATCATATAATGAGAATAAATTTGTCTTGATACAATATGTTGGGCGGAGACAAATCCACTACCAACAAGATAAGGAAAAATACATGAGAAAGAATAACTTTGACGAGCGAAGCGAAGACGATCCAAGTGCAATCATCCTCGAGAGATAGCAATGAACACGACTAGAGCTAAAGCACCTGCGAAAGACAATAGCACACACCTGGCAAGACAACCAGGTCCTCAGAGGGACGTAACAAGACACATAATAGCATGCCATATAAACTGAATAAATATTGCTCAATAAATAAGTCAATCGAATTTATAACATGTTCCAATACGCACCTACTGAACGAGCGTACCATCCCCCCAACCAAACAAGGACAGGAGATGGTAAACTAATTCACGGCGACGTATCTTTCCACGCTAAGAATCCGATATGGTTTCCGGACCCCAACAAGGTTCAATACCTTCTCATCGAAGTAGTAAGTCACACCTACAACCAAACAAGGACAAGATGTGACGAACTAATCCGCGACAAGTTATTGTTCCAAGCCACGGTCAGATACAAGTATCCAAACCAAAAGTACTCGTAGCTAACGGATAGGGTAGCCTACCATTCTAAGTGAAATGTAGTTAAGAACAATCCTTCCTACGCATGGGCCCTGGCTAAATAGGATCGGTATAGTCCCCTCTTGGGCACCAGAGGCCCCAGCAGGAAGAGCATGGGTAATCATGTGTCATCAACCCCGTATCTCCAACGGAGAGTCCGGGTCATAAGGGAACTGCATCGAAGTCCATACGCTAAGGAATTGTCCTCTCCACCCAATGCCTACTGTGTTGTATCCACAACACAACCGCTATAACCGCTAAGTCAAACTAGCATGCAACCTCTATTAGCGGTTATTCCTATCGCACGGCTTGTACGTACTGGTGGCCAGCCAATCATGCACTTCCGTGTTCTACATGCGACACACAACTTCGTGTTTACAACGTGTCAAGGCCAATGAATGTGACACACAAGGTGGTCCCTTAAATCTAGGTTTAATTTGTAAGAAAAATAATACATAGCAGGAAATATAAAAGAACAGTTATGCCATGTATCACAGTTTATAAAGAAAATAATAGACATACATGAAATATGAGCTAAAAATAATTAAACAGCTAATGGCAAGGTGTCTTGCCTGATATTGCGTCCGGTGTGCTGCGATGATCGCTGCGGTATGAACTGCGACTTCAGTGCAACCACTATGCAAGGTGACCATGGATGGTGACACGGTCGGTTCCATTGGGTCCAGAAGGGTTGATTTAGTTAGGGTGGACATATGGTAGAATTGAATTGGAAGGGAATAGGATGGAATGGGTTTGGTTATGGACAAGAGGATAATCGAAGAAAATATAGATAAATAATACATATACAATTTTTGAAAAATAAATTGGAAAATATTTTAGATAAAGATACGTACTTATAAGTTAGAAATCGTTTTTCGTCTAAAACTCTAAGTAGTAAAAATATAATTTAAAAAGAACTATATTTCATTAGTGAAATTACTTGTAGGTAATACTAGAAATTTAAAATAACTTTTAGGCAAAACTCGAACCTTATTAAGTAGGATATCTAGAAAACACTATAAATAATCTAATTCCTAGTTTTGATAAATAAATAGTTTAACAAGCAACAAAAAAAACAATAACAATATTAGTAATAATAATATTGACAATAATAGCTATGGACTGTTGTTGTCTTCCCAATTAATTAAAATAATAATAACAGTAATATTAATAGAATAATCATAAATTGAAATAATATACTGTTAACAGGTTTAATAATAATAATAATAATAACAGTAAAATAATAATAATAATAATAATAATAATAAAGAAAACAATACAATAAAACAAACAGGCAACTAAATCGAAACAATGACCAAAAAATTAAGTAAAATAAAAAAAAGTCAAACTTTCATTTAATACAGCATGTGCTGTGCCTGTGTCCTTCATTAAAGGGGAAACAAAAAAAAACTTACGAACGAAGAAGGAAAAAGAGAATGAAGGAGAAGGCGAAGAGAGAGAGAAGAGGGGTATGGGAGCTGGAGAGACCGAGAGAGGGAGAGAGGCGATGAGCGGCGGAGAGGGAGAGGGGAACGGCGAGGGTTCCGGCCGGAGGCGTTGGGGACGGCGACGTCGGCGATTTGGTCGCGGCGCACGGGGAAGAGGAAGGGGTGGCTAGGGTTTTGTCGACCTGGCGGAGGCGCTGGCTTGGCCGGGGGTTCCAGTGGCGGTCACGGCACCGGCGGCGCAGAGGGAAGGTCAGCGGAAGGGGGTTCGGCGGATGGGGGTTTTACTGGCGGTCAAGCTAGCGGTGCTGGGAGGCGTCGAGTTCCGACAGGGAAGAGGAGCGCGAAGCTCGACCGAGGTCACGGAGGTCAGGGCGGAGTCGGGTCGGAAGGGGGCGGCTTGGAAACACTCGGCGGCGGCGGAACTCGACGGCTGCTCCGCCGCGATGGAGCTAGGCGGGTCGAGCGGTAGGAATTGGCTCGGCTGGGGTCCTCTACTCCGGCATGAGGTCGCCGGGTAACGCCGCGGCGTCAGGCGGATGCGGGTGCGGTCAGGCGGGAACGCCGAGGAGGCGGCTCGGCTTCGGGTAAGGGTTTCTATTTGTTTTCTCTTTTTTTTGCTGTGTCGATTTGGGCGGTTTAGAGGGATGCTGGCTGTGGTGCCGGGGGAGGAAGTGTTCCGACGGTGGCGGGTCGCGGTGATGGCTGGTGGTGGTTATTGGTGGCGATGGCGGTGATGGGATGCCGGAGATGGCAGCGGTGAGATGGCCGGGGCTGCGGAAGTGGTTGTGGTGGCGACGTTGGTTTGGGTGTCGGGGAGTTTCCTGTGGAGGAGGTGATGATGATGGTGATGCCGGCGTTGGCCGTGGCGGCGAGTGATGGTCTGTGATGGTTCGGGAGGCGTAGGGTTAGGATTAGGGCTAGGGTTAGGTTTAGAAATTTGGTGTCGGGGTGTGTCCGACACGGAGAAGAAGATGAATAATGTACATGTAAACTAATGGAATTAGATTTGGACAATGGAACACGGACACGGGGCACGCACCATGGTTGGAGAATTATTGTGGAAAAATTTTGGTTTGTGGAGAACAATGGAGGAGTACCTGCCTATTTATAGGATGTGGAAATTTCCATTGGGATAGGAATAGGAATATTTAAAACCCAAATTAGAAAATTTCTAATTTAATTTAAAGCAATCAAATCCAAATCCAAATCCAAATCCAAATCTAATTTAATTTAAATTTCCTAGTTTAAAATCAAATGGAATAACTAAATTTTCAAATATTACATAATTAAATAAATCCACAGTTTCAAATCAACATTTAAATCTCCTCCTTGATTTTGAAATATATTCTCCAAAATACAAATAATAAATAATTTCGAAAATTGCAATTATTTTTAAATACCTTTTTAAATATTAAAATATTTATATTAATAAATCTAGAAAATTACATTTTTATTTAAAATAATCTAGCAACATATTTATGAAATATATGTATGATCAAGTAATATTATTTATTCTAATTGAAAGGCTTTTCATAAATAAAATTATAATTTGGAAAATATTATTACATATATTATTTTGAAACCTATAAAAATAGAAAAATGTTTTTCTAAAAATATGTACGCTCGCACATATTCACACTCGTCGAGCAATTACGAAAAATATAACGTCGTGCGCGACGTACAATACGACCATGCAACGTACAATATAATAAATTTTAAAACAGTACTAAATTTAATTAAAAAATAGTAGAAATTTAGGGGTTTTACATCCTACCCAACTTAAAAAAAATTCGTCCTCGAAATTAAGAATTAGTAGGGGGGTGAGCGGACACAAGGGGGTATTGATAAGGAAGCATAGTCAAATCAAGACAAGGGAACGACGTTTAATGAAAACTTGCATTAGCGTCGTAATTTCAATAAGGCGAAGATAGTCATGGATTAACGCAAGAAGGTAATGTTTAAGATGACTCGCAATAAAGAATGGTATGGGTTCAAGTAAAACAAAATAATTTAGAGACCTTAAAGTTATGGTCTCTCGAGAGTAGGTTGAGGGCATGATTAGAGAAGGAATTAGATTTACTCGATTAGAAGGTCATGACAGTAATTATAGGGCCGAGAAGGAGGGCGAGGAGTTTAGGATGAAGATATAGCAATATCGAGCGGGAATGGTCATAGTCGATAGGAAGGCTAGAGGAAGTTCTAGTATGTCGCTTTCGTCCCTCTAAAATAGGTGAAGGCGAAAGCAATATAGTGTTCGAAGGAGGCGTTTATCGAATACGAGTACGTGATTCAAAGACGATCGAATAATTTCAAATGAATTGCCAAGACAGTCACGGATGGGACCCTAAAGGACAAGTTTAGCTATGTCCCCATCCACGTAGAATAATAGACAAAAGCAAACCAAAGTGCACTCGGTGGATCAGACCATCATGCACCGGTTCTGATTAGACAATATGTTAGTGAGCGCGCTCAATAGCATAAGTCATGAACAAACTCGATAAATGGATGAGTTTGCAAAACTAGATTATAGTTGCAACATTAATCAAAGTGGTAAAATCATAGGCACGAGAGTTTAAGATTGAAGTCCTATAGTCTTCTTGTCCAAGTCCTTGGTTGGCCAGACGGGTTAGGTCCTCTAGATTCTAGGATCTAAATAAGTTTGCTAATATAGGTCACTAGGTCAAAGGGGTTGCTAGGACATAAGGTAATCTACCCAACTTAAAGAATTAAACTAATGGTGTTTTGGGACAACTAACTAGTAGGGTAAATCTCTAGCAAGCACGAAGGGAAGATAAGAATAGGGATGGAAGGAAGCAAGCAAGATGCAATCGATGAGTCAAACGGTAGATAAAATCGAGGAAAGAGGTCAAGTATGTGGATGAGATCCTAGACTTCTAATCCTATTTGCAGGCTTGCTTGGTACGATAAAGTAACCAAACAATTTATCTGACCTGCATGGGCCACCACAAAAGCATGTAACACCCCAGACCCAAAATACGTAGGACTAGGAACGTGGACATGCCAGCTGTATTCATTCGAAGTATACTCCAATATATGGAAGCCTCGTATAAATACATGAGCTGTAAAATGCAGTAGAACCATAACTAATCTCATCCACACAGAATAAATGAATAAAAGATCATATAATGAGAATAAATTTGTCTTGATACAATATGTTGGGCGGAGACAAATCCACTACCAACAAGATAAGGAAAAATACATGAGAAAGAATAACTTTGGCGAGCGAAGCGAAGATGATCCAAGTGCAATCATCCTCGAGAGATAGCAATGAACACGGCTAGAGCTAAAGCACCTGCGAAAGACAATAGCACACACCTGGCAAAACAACTAGGTCCTCAGAGGGACGTAACAAGACACATAATAGCATGCCATATAAACTGAATAAATATTGCTCAATAAATAAGTCAATCGAATTTATAACATGTTCCAATACGCACCTACTGAACGAGCGTACCATCCCCCCAACCAAACAAGGACAGGAGATGGTAAACTAATTCACGGCGACGTATCTTTCCACGCTAAGAATCCGATATGGTATCCGGACCCCAACAAGGTTCAATACCTTCTCATCGAAGTAGTAAGTCACACCTACAACCAAACAAGGACAAGATGTGACGAACTAATCCGCGACAAGTTATTGTTCCAAGCCACGATCAGATACAAGTACCCAAACCAAAAGTACTCGTACCTAACGGATAGGGTAGCCTACCATTCTAAGTGAAATGTAGTTAAGAACAATCCTTCCTACGTATGGGCCCTGGCTAAATAGGATCGGCATAGTCCCCTCTTGGGCACCAGAGGCCCCAGTAGGAAGAGCATGGGTAATCATGTGTCATCAACCCCGTATCTCCAGCGGAGAGTCCGGGTCACAAAGGAAGTGCATCGAAGCCCATACGCTAAGGAATTGTCCACCCCACCCAATGCCTACTGTGTTGTATCCACAACACAACCACTATCACCGCTAAGTCAAACTAGCATGCAACCTCTATTAGCGGTTATTTCTATCGCACGGCTTGTACGTATTGGTGGCCAGCCAATCATGCACTTCCGTGTTCTATATGCGACACACAATTTCGTGTTTACAACGTGTCAAGGCCAATGAATGCGACACACAAGGTGGTCCCTTAAATCTAGGTTTAATTTGTAAGAAAAATAATACACAGCAGGAAATATAAAAGAACAGTTATGCCATGTATCACAGTTTATAAAGAAAATAATAGACATGCATGAAATATGAGCTAAAAATAATTAAACAGCTAATGGCAAGGTGTCTTGCTTGATATTGCGTCCGGTGTGCTGCGATGATCGCTGCGGTATGAACTGCGACTTCGGTGCAACCACTATGCAAGGTGACCATGGATGGTGACATGATCGGTTCTATTGGGTCCAGAAGGGTTGATTTAGTTAGGGTGGACATATGGTAGACTTGAATTGGAAGGGAATAGGAAGGAATGGGTTTGGTTATGGACAAGAGGATAATCGAAGAAAATATAGATAAATAATACATATACAATTTTTGAAAAATAAATTGAAAAATATTTTAGATAAAGATACGTACTTATAAGTTAGAAATCGTTTTTCGTCTAAAACTCTAAGTAGTAAAAATATGATTTAAAAAGAACTATATTTCATTAGTGAAATTACTTGTAGGTAATACTAGAAATTTAAAATAACTTTTAGGCAAAACTCGAACCTTATTAAGTAGGATATCTAGAAAACACTATAAATAATCTAATTCCTAGTTTTGATAAATAAATAGTTTAACAAGCAACAAAAAAAACAATAACAATATTAGTAATAATAATATTGACAATAATATCTATGGACTGTTGTTGTCTTCCCAAAATAATAATAACAGTAATATTAATAGAATAATCATAAATTGAAATAATATACTGTTAACAGGTTTAATAATAATAATAATAATAATAACAGTAAAATAATAATAATAATAATAATAATAATAATAATAAAGAAAATAATAAAATAAAACAAACAGGCAACTAAATCGAAACAATGACCAAAAAATTAAGTAAAATAAAAAAAAGTCAAACTTTCATTTAATACAGCATGTGCTGTTCCTGTGTCCTTCATTAAAGGGGAAACAAAAAAAAACTTAAGAACGAAGAAGGAAAAAGAGAATGAAGGAGAAGACGAAGAGAGAGAGAAGAGGGGTGTGGGAGCTGGAGAGACCGAGAGAGGGAGAGAGGCGATGAGCGGCAGAGAGGGAGAGGAGAACGGCGAGGGTTCCGGCCGGAGGCGCTGGGGGACGGCGACGTCGACGGTTTGGTCGCGGTGCACGGGGAAGAGGAAGGGGTGGCTAGGGTTTTGTCGACCTGGCGGAGGCGCTGGCTTGGCTGGGGGTTCCAGTGGCGGTCATGGCACCGGCGGCGCGGAGGGAAGGTCAGTGGAAGGGGGTTTGACGGATGGGGGTTTTACTGGCGGTCAAGCCAGCGGTGCTGGGAGGCGTCGGGTTCCGACAGGGAAGAGGAGCGTGGAGCTCGACCGAGGTCGCGGAGGTCAGGGCGGAGTCGGGTTGGAAGGGAGCAGCTTGGAAACACTCGGCGGCGGCGGAACTCGGCGGCGGCGGAACTCGGCGGCTGCTCCGCCGCGATGGAGCTAGACGGATCGAGCGGTAGTAATTGGCTCGGCTGGGGTCCTCTACTCCGGCATGAGGTCGCCGGGCAACGCCGTGGCGTCAGGCGGATGCGGGTGCGGTCAGGCGCGGAACGCCGAGGAGGCGGCTCGGCTTCGGGTAAGGGTTTCTATTTGTTTTCTCTTTTTTTTTGCTGTGTCAATTTGGGCGGTTTAGAGGGATGCTGGCTGTAGTGCCGGGGGAGGAAGTGTTCCGACGGTGGCGGGTCGCGGTGATGGCTGGTGGTGGTTATTGGTGGCGATGGCGGTGATGGGATGCCGGAGATGGCAGCGGTGAGATGGCCGGGGCTGCGGAAGTGGTTGTGGTGGCGACGTTGGTTTGGGTGTCGGGGAGTTTCCTGTGGAGGAGGTGATGATGATGGTGATGCCGGCGTTGGCCGTGGCGGCGAGTGATGGTCTGTGATGGTTCGGGAGGCGTAGGGTTAGGATTAGGGCTAGGGTTAGGTTTAGAAATTTGGTGTCGGGGTGTGTCCGACACGGGGAAGAAGATGAATAATGTACATGTAAACTAATAGAATAAGATTTGGACGATAGAACACGGACACGGGGCACGCACCATGGTTGGAGAATTATTGTGGAAAAATTTTGGTTTATGGAGAACAATGGAGGAGTACCTGCCTATTTATAGGATGTGGGAATTCCCATTGGGATAGAAATAGGAATATTTAAAACCCAAATTAGAAAATTTCTAATTTAATTTAAAGCAATCAAATCCAAATCCAAATCCAAATCCAAATCTAATTTAATTTAAATTTCCTAGTTTAAAATCAAATGGAATAACTAAATTTTCAAATATTACATAATTAAATAAATCCACAGTTTCAAATCAAGATTTAAATTTCCTCCATGATTTTGAAATATATTCTCCAAAATACAAATAATAAATAATTTCGAAAATTACAATTATTTTTAAATACCTTTTTAAATATTAAAATATTTATATTAATAAATCTAGAAAATTACATTTTTATTTAAAATAATCTAGCAACATATTTATGAAATACATGTATGATCAAGTAATATTATTTATTCTAATTGAAAGGCTTTTCATAAATAAAATTATAATTTGAAAAATATTATTACATATATTATTTTGAAACCTATAAAAATAGAAAAATATTTTTCTAAAAATATGTACGCTCGCACATATTCACACTCGTCGAGCAATTACGAAAAATATAACGTCGTACGCGACGTACAATACGACCATGCGACGTACAATATAATAAATTTTAAAACAGTACTAAATTTAATTAAAAAAAATAGTAAAAATTTAGGAGTTTTACAGGGTTGTACCAGTGTTCGGCCCAATCATCATTCTACTAAGGTAGTAGATAGCTTGCTCGTAGCCCGCATCGTTGTTCTGAGCCAACAAAGTGCCGAGGGAATGATCCATGGCACGAACGTAAAGGAGAAATGGTTTGCCTGAGACGGGTGCCACTAGGACTGCGGGCTCATCAGGTAAGCTTTGATATCATCGAAAGCTTTCTGGCATTCTTCTGTCCAGACGTAGGAGACTCCCTTCTTCATGAGCTGGGTAAAGGGTTGACATTTTCCGAAAAGATTTGCTATAAACCTTCGGATGTATGCCAGACGCCCCTGCAGGCCTCGAAGTTCTCGGAGGTTCTTCGGAGGGTCCATGTCAAGGATGGCTTTGGTTTTCTCGGGATCGACATGAATGCCTTTCGTCGTGATAATGAAGCCCAAGAACTTTCCGCTACGAGGAAGGATTTAGCGGAGTTCATCTTGAGTTGATGCGCTTGCAAGAGATCGAAGACTGTCTTTAGGTCTTGTAGGTGATCACCTTTGAGACGGCTCTTGACTGCAATATCATCAACATAGCATTCAACTGTCTTGCGAAGATGTTGACAAAAAATAGTACTCATAGCTCGTTGGTATGTAGCACCAGCGTTCTTCAAGCCGAAAGGCATCACTGTGTAGCAGAAAACCTCCTTCGGAGTCCTGAATGACGTGTGTTTTGCATCATCGAAAAACATTTTGATCTGATTGTAGCACGAGTACCCATCCATGAAAGACATACGTTCGAAGCCACATGTATTGTCGATCATCACGTCAGTGATTGGAAGCGGGAATTCGTCCTTCGGGCAAGCCGTTTTGAGATCCCTGAGGTCGATACAGACTCATATCTTCCCATTCTTCTTGGTGACAGGGACGACATTGGCCACCCAGTCTGGATGTTGCTCTTCACGGATGAACCCGCTGCTCAGGAGTTTGTCCACCTCCTGATCGATAGCGTTCATGATGTCGGGACGAAAACGTCGTTGTTGTTGCTTTACAGGCTTAACATCAGGCAAGATGTTAAGTCTGTTAGGATTATATACTAAAAGTATCACTTTTATAGTAACCTTATTTTCTTAAATTTTGAATGAGAATCATATGGGCAAATGTTTGCATATTGTATTTGTTGTAAGTGTTAATGCAAATGTCTGATATTCTATATTGTAGATAATATGGTGTGTAGTATCACACAGAAGATCATATTATCAGTTTCCTATGGAGTATATAAATAGTTCACAACCTAGATGGACTTGGACAATCTATTGGAAAGGTTGTAGTATAATCTGGTATTAGTCTATCTTGACTATAGGTTTACACTAGTACACTTTGTGTGTATTGAACAGGACCACTTGAGGTTGTTCTCTTTGTACTGACTACATAAGAGAACAAACACCTCAGTTATTATGATTGCTTGTGCTCTTAATCCGGATATAATAACGGACATGTATATGCAGTGTGCATTACTTTGACTCATAAAAGAGTGAGATTCATTATGGATCAACAATCTCTATAAATTGGGTAATAATATTGTATGTATGATGGGCTGTTGATTATAAATGGAATCCATGTCCCAATACATCGGGTTGATGATGTCCCCTTAAGGAGCTCATAAGGATTGTCATGTAAATCCTGCAGGTGGATTATATCCGACATGACAAATAAAGTTGAGCGGTACTACTTAAGGATAAAAGATGTCGAATCAATATAGTTGTCAGTAACTTAATTTGATCGACAAACATACGATATCTTAAGATGGGGAGCCAAACGAGCATATAATAAAAGGAGCCCACAAACATAATTTAGGATTAGGGAGGTAGTGCAACAATAGCTCATTAGTGGATCGAGCTATTGTTAATGGGCCTGGATTGTGTGTTCGGGCTGAACACGGGATATCCAGATCCGTTAGGAGGCCTAACCCTAATTTCTCCTCATGGTCCCTGTCGTAGCCTATATATATCCTCTATTCTCTGGCCGCCAGATTACTGATCAGAAATCTTAAACTTTTTCTAAATTCGTGATTCACGTAAGGAGAGAAAGAGAGGGCTGCCAAGGAGAAGAAAAGGTTGGGAGATCGTCGCCCACACAATGTCCAACTCGAGGAAGGAATACGTACAGAAGATCTTGGGGTCGTCCGCTCGAGATTGCCAGGAATTACTTGTCTCCTTTTTGCCGCAGGTATAATTCGTGAACCCTAGTTTCTGCCTATGAAGGGTTAGAATACGTATTAGATCTGTTTAACTTTCTATCGATCAATACGCACACCAAAGGAAGGGTCCTGGGAATCCCCAATTCCATCAAAGTCTGTGCATTATAATCTGGGGATCAAGTCCTGGCATATCTTCGTAGCTCCAGGCGAAGACGTCGATATATTCTTTGGCCAATTGGACCAAAGACTCCCGGTCCTCTCCCTTTAGACTTTTGCTGATGAAGATGGGCTTGGAAGGAGATCCATCACCAAGGTTAACTTGTTCGACCTCGTCTTCGGTAGGGGGTTTGCGTAATTCAAAACGAGACTCCTACTGTGCTCCTAGGCGTTGATCCCAAGGTTTTTCCTCAAAGAATTCCGGCGTTTGGTCATCGCCTTCATCCTCTTGAGATTGTGCAGATGCCATGTGTTACTACCACATTTCTAGTATGAGGGTATTTTTGTCATTTTTGGGGTAATTTAAATTTATTAGAATTTATTTGAATTTATGGAAATTTTTAGGAATTATTTTGGGATTGTTTGGACTAGGTTGACTTTGACTAGTGTTGACCCTTATAGACCAACCTAGGAGCTAACCCTAGTTATTATGGACTTGGTTAGGTTATGTGACTCTAGTCTAACCTAAGTTAATCCTTAGTTTGGTCATTAGACTCTAGTTAGCATTAGGAATTAGATAAGCCATAAGTCATGACTTATGGTTTGAACCATTAATAAAACAACTTAGCCATAGCCTATGTGACTTGGCCCAAAGCCCAAAACTTAACCAAACCCTAATCCCTAGGAATGATGGCCGGCCACCTATAGCATTGGGATCACCACCATATAAGTGCCCTCCTAAAATCTAGGGCTAGCCTCCTTCCCTAGGAAATTATTTCAAGAAAAGAAAGAGGTGAGGCTCCATGTATAAAAAAACTATATAAAATCCATTGTAGGTCCTTTTTCTCCCAAACTAGTTGCATTAAATCCTAATATTATTGTTCTTGCTGTTATTGGAAATTTGTTTCAGTTTGAGGTTGTTTTGATTGGATTGGGATACCAAGAAAGGAGCTCACAAAGGAGATTTTTCATTGGAAGTTCATCAATAGGTAACTCTGTCATTTTTCCATGGATTTTCAATTTGTCTTCATGATTAGGGAGCCCTAGGAGTCCCCTAAGTACCAGTATAGGTTTTGTGTCGGGTACCCTAGGTTTCGTGTCCGTTCTGGACACGTATCAGGACCTAGGTTCTGGTGTTTGTGAAAATGTCACAAAGGGACTGTTGGTATTATTTTCGAAATGTTTTTAAATAGGAATTTTAGTTTTATCATTGTTTATTGGTTCCTGCTCTTCTGATGTGATTTTCGTGTCTGCTTGTGTCGGATTCATGGAGTGGACACGCGCCGCACAAGCCCGCACGTGCGCTACAGTGTTCCCCTGCCACTCGGGGCCTGTAGCGGACACGACACGCCTCTAGGACACGTGAAACTTGACACGAGCCATGGGGCACTGGCTGACATGCCACGTGTCAAGTCCCACGTATCCCCGTGTCGTGTCGAGGGAGGAATCAACCGTGCACGTGTATTGCACTGTCTGTGCAGTGTAAATTATTTGCCAATGATACGGCGTTGTAGCGTCGGACACGACACACTAGGATACTGTGCAGGTTGACTTAGACCTAGCCCTAGTATAGGGGTACACATGTGTGCAAGCACGAGGCCTAGTTTGGCCTGTGTCGTGTGCACGACACGCGTGCACACACGCACGAGCCTGTGTACACTGTACAGTTCCTGTGTGCACTGTAGGTATTTGTTTTCTGTTTGGACACGATTGTGTCATAAGGGTGGACACGTGTGGACCCTGGAACACACTCATATAGTATATTTTAGTTACCAACCACTGTTTTGGTGTTTTAGTTCAATTCTTGATGTTCAATTCTCAAATTTCCTAAATTCCTGATACATGCTTTTTCCTGTATTTTTCTAGTTTTACAATTCGAACTTTGGCAGTTAATTTGATCTATTTAACTGAGGTTAATGGTTGGTTTAAGTCCCTAATACTACACTTCTATATGTTATCTAACTGTGGTTCAATTTTTGTGTTGATTGGTGTCTTGTTGATTTTGAAACGAGGATTGGGAAAAACTGGAAACTGTTATACAGTTCTGAAATTAATTTGGGTTTCAGTTTTGATTGCTTTGGTCCCCTTTCTCCTTGTTGTTTTACTGTGCATTGTTCTCTTGTTTTTCATGTTTACTCTAACACAGACTTTCATTCACATATGCAGCCCTCTTGTATTGTTCACACACACACCATTGTGCTCATGCTTTCACCCACACACTAAAACACTCTATCACTCACATGCACCCATGTATCACACATACAAGTTCTCACATTACACACACACACACTTACACTCTCTCTCTCTCTCTCTATATATATATATATATATATATATATATATATATATATATATATATATATATATATATATATATTCCCTAGTCTTCATATAGGTAAGTTTATGTATATAGTAGGTATACATATATAATATATGTAATGTTTACCTATATGTATATATGTTGAGCTATATATATATATATGTATATATATAATGTGTTGTTTTTTAATAATTACACTATAACCTATGTAATGTATATATATAGGGTAATGTATACCTGTTTGTATATATGTATTATAACCTATAGTAAGGTATGTAATATAGATATCTATGTGAATGTGCCTATACCTATGTATAGGTATATAGGTAACTTAATGCTAGTGTATGTCTATGAATGTGATTAGATAATAGATCATAGGTGTAGTATTATCTGGGTGAGATAATGACATATAGCCTTGTGTTAGGGGTGGCTTATAGGCATGATACAGCCTATGGCATATATGTGAATCGTTTGCCTAGAAAGTCTAGAATGGTCTTGTATAGCTTATTTGACCTAGAATAGACTAATGTAGACTAGTTTGACCTAATTTAGACTTGGGTTTGACCATAGTTGACTTAGGTTTGACTTTTTGGTTGACCAAGGTTGACCAAGAGTTGACTTTGGCCTAGATTGACCAAGAATCATGTAGAATGCATAGTAGGATTTTATTTTACCATTTTGGACTTGTTGTGACTTGTGCTGTTCTGATTAGGAGCCAGACACCACTCCTCGGACAGTACTTTCATATTGGACACTCAGATACCAGCGAGTACATTCTCTGATCATTTTATATCCTGCTTAGAACTATTTCCTGCAGTAGATTAATTTACTTGTACTGTCACGTTGGTCACACGGATTGGTACTATATGGATCCCTTCTTGAGATGTTATCCTTAGGGAGCATCGGGTACTCTATGTTCTGTGCGTTTTACTTACATAGCGTATCACTATGCTTCGTTGATTCTTCGATCACTTATGACATATACTCTTATGATCACAGAGTCTTCCTGGAATCCTTATCCCATTTATGGGTCTACTATGTATCACCCTTCGGGGGCTTATCACCTTTCGGAGGCTTACCACCCTTTGGGAGCTTATCACCCTTCGGGGGCCTTACATAGTATCATAACATAACCTGGTTGGATCCTTGTGTATTGATTGGGGATACGGAGGAGTAGAAGTAGACATGTGAATAATACCCAAGTAGTATCTTATCAGAATCTCTTCCATAGTGTCTTATCAGAATCTCCTATGCCATTTACATGTCTATATTGTACTCTGACTCACTAGTCACATGTTAGTTCTTTATTTATAGTAGATATTTCTATTACAGTTTCCTCTCTCTGTTTACATACTACACTTCTTTCAGTACCCGTATCTTACTTTACTGCATGATTATATCTTCTAACCTGCTATGAACTGTTGAGATGTACTGTACTCGCTCCTGTCCTGACTGGACCTGTTGAAAATATTACAGAGGACGAGGAGGAGGTTTGCCTGGATACTTACTACGGGACAGCCTTAGCTGACACCTGCGAGCTGGACCCTCGGGAGGACCCAGCTCTAGCTGAAGATATCACCCCGATTGCCTAGTCTAGATTTGTTAGGCTTATCTTCTTTTATGCAGTCATGAGACATGTTTTAGCTAGACTATATTTGGAGTTCAGAGTTGTATATATTCTTTCATTCTGTATCTGAGACCATCTACTTCTGGATATTGCTGGGATTATCTTAGACTACTTTTCATCTATTTATTTCCTTGAGTTCTATTTCATATCGTGCTATCTCTTCCTTAGTTGTGATTGAGTTTTATTGCTATGTCACCCCCATTCGGGGAGTATAAACTGTTTAGAGATATTTTGTTAGAGGTATGTTGACATAGGACAGCGTTCTACCGCCGACACTATGGCGTAGGCTGGGCGTTGTTACGTTCTCGTACCCTCACAGTGGGTGTGGGTCGTGACACCATGTTGACTGATATCACCTTCCCGAGGACTGAGCCGATACTGGTATCGGAATCCCAAGTTGATGCTTCGGATGAATGAGAGTGTTCCACTTCTTCTGCTTCTGAACTCACTGGAGTTGCCGGCGGCGTGAATAGCCCACCCCCCGTCGAGTACGATGATAGTAGTCCTGCGGCTTTCCTTTAGGTGTTGGGAGCCGAAGGGGAAGACGCCGGCCTTTGCCGTAGTTCAGGCCTTTGTTGCTTTTCAGGTCGTAACCCATCTTTTGAATGAGGTACTTCGCCTTGTCCGTGTACCGATAGACTTGTATTCTGCCGGTATCTGGTTCTGGCTCGAGTGGCGGGAGGTCTTGATGACGCTCGACTTTGCCGAAGATGATGGGTTCTTCATCCTGATTTTGCGGTAGGACTATAAAATAGACTCCTTGGGACGGGACTACTCGATTTATATGATTGACGGTCGTTATTTGTGTTTATAACGACCGTAGAGCATTATCTAGTGTATAAATAGCATTCCAATGTGGAAGACTAGAATAATTGAAAGACACTCTATTATTGATAAAACACGAGATTTTGTCCTGCGGGATTACATTATCAAGAGAAGGTGCATCTATATCAGCAAATATGTACTCCCCTAACTCTTCATCTGTGAGCACTGGGGCTGGTTCGGGAGAGTCCATTGCAGATCTGACCTTGGGATCCGAGAGGGGTGTGTGGGCCTTCTCTTGCAGCTTGGATGATTGCGGAGGCTTGCCTTTAAGACGCACCTTCAGGAGTGCCTCCACTGTGCCTTCGATGACAGGTGCCTTCCCCTGTAGTTTTGCCACAAGGGGAGCTGACGTCTGAGGAGGTTTTCCCTTGAGCCATATCTTCAAGGGAGCTTCAGTAGGTGCTCTACCTAGAGAAGTCGGTGCTTTTCCAGGTAGCTTGATGGTCATGGAAGTCAGCATCTGAGGCGGTTTCCATTTGAGTCGAATCTTCAAGGGAGCATCGGAAATCATCTCTGGCTCCATGTCCAGCTCAGCCACTATTTCTGCTTCATCGTCAGCATCATTGGCTTCCCCTTCATCGAGCGACTTATACAAGCTAGCGTGGGTGAAGTAGGCTTCGACCCCCTTAAAAGGGTCAATGTTCGCAAACTCTGTCCGGATGATGTCGTTAGTGGACACGTACTTCATACATTGGTGGAGTGTAGATGGCACCAACATGTACTCATGCAGCCACGGGCGATCCAGCAGGAGGTAGTAGTTGACGTTGGCGTCTACGACATAGCAAGTCACCTCGGTTCGAAGGTTACCGATATGACATTTCAGCCGTATTTTGCCCAGCGGTTCACTTTTGCTGGAATTAAAATCGCTGATTGTAGTGTTGGAGGGCGCCAGCCGGTACATCGGGATCCCCAGGGTTGACAGCAGAGTCCTAGGGATGATGTTGAGGGAGGACCCTGGATCAATCTGATTTCGCTTCATCTTGACGGAACCCACATACCCTGTGTAATACAGTGGCCTGTTGTGCCGGTTGTGCTTGAGCAGCATGTCTTGTTGGGTGAAGGTTAAGTTGGGGATGACTTCATCCGTATAATGGTAGTGCGCACATGTGGTCGGGAGATCCTCAGGCTGCTTGACCTGACTGATGAAGGACTCAGCATCCTTCAAGGCCACACAGAGAGCTTCACGGGTGTCTTTGGAAACACGGAGAAGCTCGAACAGTAACAAACGGGCAGGAGTACTGGCAAGTTGTGCCAGTATGTCGAAGTTGTGGGGCTTAGCTAGCCCCGAAGTATTCTCCTTTCGCAAAGGATTATCGAAACGGGCCTCTACATGCTTTTGTTTATTGGCTGCTGGAGGTTTGGATGGACCTCCTTCTTCGATAGCTGGGGCAAGGCAGGGAGGCACCACCTCAACGGCAGCTTCGTCGGGTTGGGCGTTCAGCTGCGAACGGGTTTGTACAGGAAGAGCCTCTTCCGCGGAGGAAGAGACCATACGGCAAGACTTGATCTTCTTGCCTTTAGCTTTGTAGGTAGGGCGTACCCCCGGTTGAGTAACCTCGGAGACGAGATCGAGGTGAACCCATAAGATCTCTCCCCGAGATATGGTGAGTGGGATGAGTCCACTCACGTTGTCACGAGTAGGTGGTAGGTTGACCACCTCCATTGTCGCCTTTGGGATGGGGACGATGCCATCTTGTGTTGTGGTTGGCGACAAGGTGCCGAATTGGAGCGACACCAGGTTAGCAGAGACTGTCTTCTCCTTATAGTCGACGGAGATGACATTCGCATTGATCATGCGCTGGATGTAGTTCTTAAGGACGTAGCAGTCCTGAGTTGGATGTCCGAAAAACTGATGGTAGTGACAGTACCTCGGATTGTCCACTTTCCAACCTCGTCGGGATGCTTCGGGTCCAACAATTTAATCTTATTACCCTGCTTCAGCATCTCGAAGAGTTGCAAGGTGTCTTCGTCGTTGAAAGAATAGACTTCCTTTGGCCTCGGCGCAAGTGGAGGCTTCTGAGTATGTGCTTGTGCACCTTTGGAGGCATTGACAGCCAACGCATGCTTCCCCTTCGTTTTATGTCCAGGGTTGTTGGCAGCAGGCTGTTTTCCCTTATCTTCGAAAGCAGGGAAACTGACTCCCAGAAGGCGAGCATTGGATGCCTTCTTTTCAGCTGCTTCAGCCTCAATAATCAATGAACTCTGATCGGAAGGAGGAGTGGAGTTGAGCCAGAGCTTGATCGCAGAAAGCATGTTCATGTTGCAGGAAGAGAGGAGTGCATGTTCTGGCATACCCGAGGGCAGTCTGAAGCAGGCTTGTCGGAAACGTTCGATGAATGCTCGAACCGTCTTCTTCTCCTTCTGACGCACCTCTATCAGGAACGCCATTGTTATGTCTTTCCCTCCGTCGTAGAAACGATCGAGAAAGAGACGTGTCAAGTTGTCGAAAGAAGATATGGAGTTATCAGGGAGACTGCAGTACCAGTCGTAAGCCACTCCTTTCAGTGCCCCAACAAACAGACTGGTGAGTAGCGCGTCTTCCTTCGGAAGATGTCCCATTTGGGACTAGAAGTACGTCAGATAACGGCATGGAGAGTCCTTCCCGTCGTATGGTATCAACATTTGTGGTTTATTCTTGGGAGGATAAACCACTTTATTCTATTCGAGGGGGTATGGTTGCGGGATCTCCATCTTCTGGCGCTCCTCCTGTCTGTTCTTGGACTCAAAGCGCTCATGCATGCCCCTAATCATTTCCACCACATCTTCCGTGGAGCTGGGAGTTGGAAAAGGTGGTACAGTGTTTGCATGGTATTCAAGGATGCCCGTTGGAGGGGCACACTTGATTCTCCGTTGACTCCTGGGTCAGGATTAGTGGAAGGTGCTCTGGCCAAGACTGAACATATCTCGAACACTGCTTGAGTCAGTGTTTGCATGGAGGCAGAGAGAGTTTTGAGTCCTCCCTCCAGGGTATCCATGCGCTGAACGAGATCTGTTGGATGCGCATCTGACTCCGTATCACCAGCTCCCGACATGTACACTGTCATGACGTGACTGGAAGTGGAGGGATCGGTTGAAGCTTCGCTTTCAGCCTCGCTCTCTTGAAGAGGAACTTCCTCCGGAGTTTCGTCTTGGCTACCCCGAGCTATGTTCTGGAGGAAATCTTCATCTTTGGGAGAAGCATCAGCAAGTGCCTGACTACCCCCAGCTTTGTCTTGGAGGACGTCTTCGTCTTGGGGATAAAGATCCACAGGGGCTTGACTACACCCAGCTATGTCCGGGAGGCTGATTTCCTCTCCAAGATGAAGATCCACAGGGGCTTGACTACTCCTAGCTTCTTTTGAGATCTTCTTTCTCCCTCGGGTGCCCTCAAACACTCCTGAGGACGGGACAGTCGTCTTGGTCTTCCTCGGCTGGCTCTTGGATGAGGACAAGGTCGAGGAGCTGCCAGTCGCCTTTCGAATTGATGGGGAGTTAGAAACTACGTTGCAAGAAGCAACCTTTAGTTATGGCTCCTCTTCAGTTAACACCTTCTTCCCGAGGCGACGTTGGAGAGGTGTTGATGATTGCAGCCGCTGGAACACAGACTGCCTTGGTGAGACTGTTGTCTTGCAACAACATTTGATGGTGACTACGGTACAGGCATGCCCTGTGAGGGGTGCATTGTGCTTGTCAGTCGACTCTCCTGATCGGTATTTGTGAGTGATCACGTTACGCAGATCGTTGGAGGAGAGTGCCACCTTCACACCTCCATCAGGCGCATGGCAAGGCCAAGCGCAGGGGTGGTCAAGTGAATGATGCACCCCTGATCCGACGCAAAAGATGTGCCCAGATCAATAGTAGGGGAGCAACATTGAGCGTGACGAGAACCAGCCTCAGACGCACAACCAATGTAGGCGCGGGGGTTCAAGACCACTGAGTTTGCCTTGTACGACTTGGTTGCGAACGCAGCAGATGCGCCCAAGTGTGACAAGGACTTTGAAGGTCGGCTCGTTTCTGGCACAGAAGCACCCGAGTCAACCTTGTACAGTTTACCATTGGCAGCGCGCATGATTATGAGCGCATGCCTCTGGCTCGCTGATGGCATAGCACGTTCGAGGCGCATGGCCCGTGCTGCCTTAGACTTCTTCGTACCAACCTGCTAGGGTGCATAGTACTCAGAGTCCAAATTCTTCTCGCTACGACAGCGAGTGAGTCAGTCAAAGACAGATGCCTTCTGTGGCATCAGAGGTAATGCGCAGGGCGTTGGCTGCGCCCTTGCTCCGTCGACACATCTTCCTCGTCTGAGAGGGAGATGGTTGGAGAATGTGGTCAGCCCTACGCTTCCCTGAGAGATGTGCTGCACTGGTGGGCGCATCTTGACTGCTGAGGACGTCAGCAGGAAGGGTAGGCTGTATCGGCGCATCCCCTTCGGTGGTGGTGCCAGGGGCGTCGACCTTGCGCACCCAAACTTGGCGAGCCTTCTTCGGCTTCGGCAGCCGCTTCGAAAGACTTGTACTGCCTTCAGAGATGAACTCCTTATACGCCTATTGATTGAGGTGTACGACCAGCGTCTTATGGGAGGAGCCGACCTTCACGTCGTCAGATTGCGACACAGCTTTGTCGGCGGAGGAGAAAAAGGACCCCAGCAGAGTCGCCAGCTTGTTTGTTATTAAAAAATTTTGATTGCAATTTCAATTACAAACAGAACAGTGTTACAATATAGGACTTAGATGTAGTCCTAGGAGTACAATTTTGTTTATCTAGGTCCCTATGTCGATGGAGCGAGTGGTAATACGTTGACTCTATTGACGATCTGACGACGGTTCTCGTTTCTCTGAAGGTCTGAGTTGCTCTGGGTGCTGGAGCTTACGGAGAGGAAGAAGACGTTGAGTGTCTGTATCTGCCTCTCTCACTGTGTGTATGTAGGTCTCTGTCCATAGGTATCTGTAGAAGAAGAAAATGATCCCTCTATTTATAAGCAGCATGTTGGGCTGCTCATGCGTGCATATGTAGGATGCGTCTGTACATGGGAACGCCACATGGTTGAAGCTGCGGGAGACGCATGGACGATGCACCATCATTTGTGGGTTAAATTCTTCATGCTGCTTTTGTGGGCTGGCATATTGCAGGGGAGAGGATCTTTCTGTTGCTGAGATCTTGGGTGATTAGCACCCCTTCATAAGCTGAATTGAGTCAAAGAACACATGGCGCGTATCCGTAGCTCAAAGATCTCGGATTTGGTGGAGAGTAATCTGATAGGATGCGCCAGGGATTGGGCGCACGAAAAGACTTTGGCTCGCAACCTTCAGGAGTCACGAATCAGTCTGGGCGTACGACTTTTGAGGCGCATGCGAAGCTTCAGTAGCGACCCGACTTCTATTTTTAGGGATTAGAGGAAGGTCAGAGGCGCATGACTCTTGAAGCGCATGCAGAGGTTTGGACGCATGGCTGTAGAGGCGCATACGAATGGCTGGGCGGCCACGTGGATTGTAACCGATAGAAGAGATTAATGATGACGCTAACGTCAGCGGCACTTCGTTTTCTGTAAAAGCTGTTGCTGCTCTGTCATCGAGGCGTGGCTGCTGTCATGTCAGGACTTCAGTATTTAATGTTCTTTGACGGGTGATGGGCTATTGAGTGGGCGCATTGATCTGCGTTCCACTGGACGCATGGGTCCATGTTGATTAGGACGTATGGATCTGTACTTTATTGGGCGCATCCATACAGGGCACTTGGTACCGTCGGGCGTGTCTGTACGATGCGCAACATCTGACCGGCACATCTATTTGTATGATGCGTCTTTATTGGTCCGACTGTTGCGTTCCTCGAGTGCTTTAAATAGCCGTTTTAACTTGGCCGAATTCGAAGCGTCAGGTTCATCCCCATAAATGCAAATTTATTGCACGGGATTCGGAGAGCCCGCCACTTGGCGCATGGGTTTGATTTGTCCGGCCTATAAAATAGCAGCAAGGAGAGAGTTTGCATCTCGTTCTCTCACGTCTTCCCGAATGAACTTATTTGCTCGAGCACATTCTGTTGACAAGATGCTCCCGAGGGTAAAGATGCGACGAATTGTCTTCATTCATGCACTTGAAGGTGACTGTTACATCCAAAAGTCAGAATCGATGGCTTCTGAGGCAGACGGAAGGTGCCTGTTGCATCCAAAGATCGGAATGCTCGAGCCTCGTCTCCGTTATTCCGAAAGAGCCACAGATCGAAATTGTGGTGCTCCCATCTACCTTGGGCTTTGGAGAGCTCTTCCTCCTACTAGAGTGGGTTGTTGTCCATTCTGGTTGTGTTGAAAGCTGCTCCTTTAGCCGCAGATCGGAATTGCGGTGCTCTCCTCTTCCTTGGGCTTTGGAGAGCTCTTCCTCCAGCTAGAGTGGGGTTGATCTCCCACCCTTGTTCTGCTCAATAAATGCTTCATTAGTCGAAGCACTTGATCATGTCGAAGTAGAGTGCATATGCTGAGACTTCATGATGCGCATAACTGAGACGCTGTAGAGACGCGTCTAACTGAGACGCTGAAGAGACGCGCCTAACAGATGATGCGCCTGGCATGGGGTGTATGGCAGTTTTCTGCGCCTGGCTGTAGTCTTAGGATCTTTCTTTTTTGTAGAAATTCTCCTTTGTAAAGCCTTTTTTAGACATATAATAGACTTTTATATGAAATAAAAATCCTTTTGATGTCTATACTTTTGCTGTCTTGCTGTGCCAAGTACTTCGTTTGAGCTCCCTAGCGCATGTAACGTTAAGCGCATAGGAATTCTGGCCTGTAGGTGCGCCTGAAATTCCATGCTTCTACAGACATATTTATGTATTAAAGTATTTTGGATATTTATCTGATCAGATATATAAAAAATTCAGTTCATTCTGTTTTTATTATGTTACATATTCATGATTGATCTATGTTATTTAGCTATATTGGTATATGTGACCATTGATGGTTTAGTTACGCTAAATGTGACGAAGGCCGCTTTGATCCTATGTTGATATGGTTAATGGACGAGATTGTCTGGATGTACCCTAAGGATTAAAAGATAGCAATTTATGAGCTCACACACAATTATAAGGTTACATATGTGATCCAGTTTAAGATTGTTGGAATTATTCAATAATATGGGTCACACATGTAAATTTAATTATGTTGGGCTATCTAAATAATTAAGCTAAATTAAAGTGGTCTATTTAGAAAATTGACTTAAGGGTATAATTGTCATAGAAATAATATGTAGATACCGGAGATAAATCTAATTTGATGAGGGACAAATTAGAAATATCACTACATATAAATATATTTATTCATTAGGGTTATGGTCCCCAACTCATACAGCCACAAAAGAGAGTTTTATCTATTCTCTTATGTATCCCCATCAACAGAGAGAGGAACAAAGATTTCATCATTGATCGAACCCCGCTTCAAGATCCATCAAGCCAATCAATGGATTCAGGTACACTTTCGCATTTAATTTTATTCTTCATCTCATGAATCAACAAGCAATAATTTATAACATTATTCTTTCGTGAGATCAAGTGAATGCTTTCTTTATGCTCTTCTTTTTGTTCAGTTATATGTTATTTTGTTTCATTTTCTAGGTAATGTTCAATTTCAATCAGGGATATGGTTTGGTTAACAATTTGCTTCCGCTCGTCAATTATTTGCCATCAGTTGGTTGTATTTTGAATATCAAGTCGTTGTCGAATTCGAGTGATTTTTGTGGTTACCGAAAGGCATAAAATTTTGGTTAGGTAGCAGAATTTCAATGGATTTAGTCACACATGGTATAAAAATTTCGTACCTAATGTCGGACATCAAAAAAAAGGAAAAGAATATCAAGTCAGTCTTTTTTTGGTAAACTCATCCTAGTTCTATCATAGTTATTATGCAATGTATGTTAGTGGTGCAAGTGAAAAGAGAAGCTTGTTGGTTTGACTCAGGCTTCGCTTGAAAGCTCGACAGTTGACTCAACTTTATTTTAACGATTCAAGGAACAAGGGTTCAACATGGAAATATACACATTTTTTTCTTAATAACTCGAGTTTGAATTTAATGAAGCTCACCTTGAGAGCTCATAACCAGCTCAATTAGTAAAGCTTTGAGAATAGAATGGGAGGGGAAGCTATACTTAACGTAGTAGTCTAGTTCACGGACGTTTCACGTGTACTTTAATAACTTTAGTTAATTTTTTAACGCATTTAGGTACTCAATGTATTTATTTAATTATTTTAAATAAATGAATGATGGTAATAAAAATACTCATATTTAACTATTTTAATTCTTTCTCTCATATTTGTTTAAGAAGTTTTAACAGCTTTAATTACAACATTTTTATTTACCTAAATATCCCTTCTAACTTTAATCTTTTTAATTAGTAAAAAAATATTATATATGCACGTGCGTTGCACGTATTTATTATTCATAAATAATAATTAGGAAGATTAAAAGACACTTAGGGTGGATGATGTTGATGCTTTGGTTTAACTTTGCTACTTTTAATTACATAGGTTATGGGTTCAACACTTCAAATTCCCTGGTAACAACTTAGGAGACTTAGCAAGCAACATGTGTTGGCCCATTGGTCATGGTCAAATCTAATTTTAATAATTGATCTAACCCTGTCTCGATATAAGGGCTACTTGGACGACTGCTGAGAACTGCTACTGCTACTGTTATCGTTCAAGACATGAAGCCAGTTTGCCATTGAGTCTGTATTTCCTTTATCAATACAATTTTCAAATTTTATTGAGTCTAGGAATACGATGTACACCGATTCGAATTGGCAAATAGGCTACCCCCAAAATGTTTTCAAAATATTCTTTATTTTGAAAATAGCTCATTTACAAAAAGCTCCTAAACTGCTTAATTTTAAAAAGCCCAAAATTCGATTTGCAAAAACCCTAAAAATCAAACTCAGGACACCAAGAGAATTCGGCCCGAGTTCGGACCGAATTTGCCCCGAGTTCGATTGGTGCCCGTCGGATTTTGAACTTGGTCATCTCGCAGTTACGGATGCAAGGACTATTTGTCGAGATTCTATCAAAGAATTATGCCCAAATTATGCCCGAATTCTCCCTTTGGAAAACCTATAAATAGAGAAAAATTTTCCTCATTTCAACACATCTCTCTTCTCTTCTCTCTAAGCTTAATACGTTCTTCCAAAGTTTTCTAAGTTATTCATTTTCAAATCCTAAGCCAGTTACAATCCTCTAGTCGATTTGCTAGTACGATACGGTCTATAAGTTTCACAGTGATTATAATTAGAGGCTTGATTGAAGAAAGATACTTCACAATTGAAGTTGGTCGAGTACTTTGGATCAAAGCTCACGTTGTAGAAGTTGCAAGAACTTCGCATGAAAACTTGCGACATTTTTCCATAGTGGATTTCAACTGGAAGCTAGAGTTCTTCCAACTGGACTAGTCCTCACAAAAAAAAACCAGCATACATCCTTGTGTTTGTGTTTGCTCTCTACTTTTTATTTACACATCTATGATATATATATTCTGTGATCTTGCCACCACAAATTTTAATAGCTAAAGTTCCGATGCCTACTCTATTCACCCTCCCTCTAGAGTATAGCTGTAACCCCTCTTCCCGTATTTTTATAATTATTTTTATTTTATTACCTTATTCTAATTATTGTGTTTACAAGTAATTTTCGTCAATATTTTGTGGAAGATAATTTGTTATTATTTTGCATTTCTAAAAGTACTTTAAAATTTATGGCTTGAAAATACAATTTAATTTTTATAAAAATAGTTACAAAATAGGTTGCTATTATTTTTTGTCTTTCAAAGTTGGCTTTCTAAAATAGTTTTTTAAAAAATCAAAATTATTGTTGAATAAAAGGATTTGCCCATATATTTTGAAATATAGAGATTTGGAATTAATTGATGACATCACATATTTTAAGGAACATTATTATGATAGTAAATCAATTGATTAAGATTTTTATTATTTGATAATACTAAGTATTATTATTTTTGAATTATTAGTATAATCTATTATTGGATTAAGATTAAACTAACATGTTTTAAATATTTTAGTTGTTTTAAATTAATTGAAAGGGATTACGATTAGGTTTGATTTGATTTTAAAAATATTATTTCGATTTAAAAAGGGAATATGACTAAGGACTTGTAGTCCTTATCCCATTAGGAAATCCTTACTCGCTGTACCACGTGCTCATTTTGGTATGATAAACATGGCTATTTATAAGGGCACAGCCTTTTTTACTCGGGGCTAGCCAGGATTAGGGCTAGCCAGGCTTTGAGGAACTTTTACTCGGGCTGTCCAAATTTTTTATTCAGGGGCTGTCCATTTTCTTCTTCTCCACTCTCTCTCTTCACAAACCCTAGCTTTCTTCTTCTTCTTCTATCCATCTTCTTCTTCTCCACCATTTCCATTCTCACATCTTCATCAAAACCCTAGTCTTTTCTCATCATCATCATCTTCTTCTTCTCTACCGTTTCCATCATCACCATCTCCATCAAAACCCTAGTTTCCTTCTCTTTCCCAATTTTGATGGCACCCAAAAAATTAAATAAACCCTAAAATGTATGAAAATAAAGGTTAAATACTTCTTTCCTCACAAAGAATGCATGAAAATAAATCCTAAAATGTATATTTCACTCTATTATCAAGACTGAAATAAATCCTAATATATTTTTTTCATTCGGGAATGTCGACTTTAGGACTGCCCAGAAATTGTGGCAGTCCTGAAAGGAACTTGCTGTACAGCAAGTATCTTTCAGGACTGCCTCAATTTCTGGCAGTCCTCAATATGTCTAGGACTGCCAGAAATTGTGACAGTCCTGTTGTAGAGCATGTCCCTTTCAGGACTGCCACAATTCCTGGCAGTCCTCATTACTTCTAGGACTGTCAGGAATTGTGGCAGTCCTCATTACTTTCAGGACTGCCACAATTCCTGGCAGTCCTCATTATCTTTTATACCTACCACTTGGATAGCCCTGAGTAATTTTTTCAGTGGCAAACTTGTAAATAATAAAAAACTAGCACTTGGACAGCCCTGAGTAAAATGTGCTGTGCCCTTATAATTTATCATAAACATGTTAGTCCCTTGGCGAACAATCGATGGAAAACCACGAATTCAGAAACTATTGTAAAGACAATGTTTCCAGCAACAACACCTTAAAGAAGATGATGTTGTATTACGGGAATCTAAAAAGATTTCGTAATATTTCTCGAAGGCAACAGAACCGTATGACTTCTAAAGAGAAGCGACGGTATTTTCGAAGGCAACAGAACCGTATAACTTCTAAAGAGAAGCGACGGTATTCTCGAAGGCAACAGAACCGTATAACTTCTAAAGAGAAGCGACAGTATTCTCGAAGGCAACAGAGGAAGAAGAAAGCCTGCTGGGGTGAAAGATCACCGGCGTTCAAAGCTATATCTGCCTTACGGACAAGCCTCCAGGAACCAGCAAGTTCGAAGAGAACTTTAGAACGCTGGCCAAAAATGTCGACGACTCCTCGGAATAGCAGCAGCACTTCTCTCTCTCTGGAAATTCTTGGATTATTTTCTGTCACCTTAGAGAGAGGAGATGCTTCTGATATTATAGGCACGAGATGGGCTTTTCAAATTCTGAACGCACGCCCTGGTTTAATGCCAGATCCAAATTTTCTGGATCTGAGCCATTTCCGGATCTGAGCCCACAAGACCCGCAGACGTTACATAATTTGAACGGCCCACTCGACCCGCTCGACCCGTACGACCCGTACGCTTAGTACGCCCCATACGCCACGCAGGCCGCGCAGAGGCTCGCGCACGAGCGCAACTAAAGCGCACAATGCGCCTAGCGACGAGCTGTCGTGCTAAGTGCAAAGTGCCATCAAAAAGCCACATTAAGCCTCAAAAGCCCATTAGCCCAAGCCCAAGCCCAAGCCCGAGTCCGAGCCCGAGCCCGAGCCCGAGTCCGAGTCCGAGTCCGAGTCCGAGTCGCTAAGCCCCTTCGGGGCTTAGCTCCAATCTATTTTCATTTTGGCCAAAAGTTGGTTTCTTATTCTCACCTCTATGTAAAATCCCCCCACATGGCACCCTCCATTGGGCCTCAACCCATGTGCATCTCTCTATTCCTTCATAAGTAATATATAGAGATACATATTGGTATGATTTTCCGATGTGGGACTATCTTTTAACAATAGAATGTTGTGAACACACACAACACATAGAATAAAACACCAACAATCCCCCACATATCTCTATATATATGAGTTAAGCGTTCCACATAATAACTGTCCATTATGCATTAGGATAGATGTCGCTGACGACTTGAATCTTCCCGCATGAGTTGAACAACAGTATGATACAAGAATGGACTACGCCTTAAATTCTGTACCACAACTGTAATTTTTCCCACTCACATAATGTAGTTATCTGTGCTTCTGGCTGCACATTAAAGGCCTTGTACCAGCCTGGATTTCAATGTATGTATTTTGGGCGTCTACAAATTTACCCTCAAGAAACGGCCTATTTTTCTGTCCATACATTATAGGTGAGTTCTTTATTAAAGAGACATGGCATGAAGCGTCCAACGCTTCCTTTGCGGTGCTACGTCGCTATGACATGGCCTTAAGCCGAGGACCTTACCCCGAATCACCGGAAACCTCATCGTAGTGTCATACTACCCGTAGCATGAGGTCTAGCCCCTTTGTAGTACCAAACTACCCAGCATGAAGCCTTACGCTTCTGTGCGGTGTTACGCCGCTACGACATGGCTTGCAAGGCCGAGGCTTTATCCCTAGCCGAGTTTACCTCATTGTGGTGTTGTGCCACCCGTAACATGAGAAACACCTCCTCTTTGTAGTGCTGACTACATCCCTCTTTAATTCAATATACAGCATTAGGCCAACTGCCTATTTCCGGTGCTACGCCGCTGTGACTTGGCTAACATAGCCGAGGATTTACCTCTTTCGAGAACCTCATGGTGGAGTCATCGCCACACATAGCATGGAGTCACACTCCTTGTAGTGCTGTGCTACCATGCTTCCTGTAAAGCATAACAGACCTTCACTCAGTCTGAGAACTCATTAAGGCATTATGCCATCCTTCCCACAGGATCAATTTTCCGTAGAAAATTCATAGTAGACAATAGTGGTTCTGGGTCTGAAATCCTTCCATGTTCCGCAGAACAAGTACCCACTGTTAACTAATATTTTTCCAGTCAATAGTCCTCCCTTGAATCAAAAAATTAGATATCTGGTAGATTTCTCTTTGAACCAATAACATAAAATTTATTGATAGGATTATAATGACACAATATTAGAATGCCTTCAAACCCATCTTCCTTGCTGTGTCCTCGACCAGCTGTCGTTTGAGGCCTTTCGTGAACGGATCCGCCAGGTTCTCCTGACTCCGAACATCGATCACTGCAATGACACCTCGTTTGATGAGATCGTTCACTGCTCTGTGCTTTAACCGCACAGTCCTCTTCTTTCCGTTAAAGAGTTCATTTGATGCTACTGATGCTGCCGCCTGGTTGTCACAGTATATCGGGATTGTCGGTATCTGAGCTCCAACCACTGAAAGATCATACATGAGCTCCCGAAGCCACTCTGCTTCATCTGCAGCAGCATCCAATGCAAAGAATTCAGATTCCATGGAGGAGCGAGATAACATTGTCTGCTTCTTCGATTTCCACGATATAGCAGCTCCGCCCAAGGCGAATATGAATCCACCTGTAGAATACTCGCTCTCCACATCTGAACACCAGCTAGCATCACTGAAGCCTTCCACTACTGACGGATCTCCGCTGTAGTATAGTGCAAATGTCTGAGTCTTTTTTAGATATCTCATAACACGCTTCACAGCGTTCCAGTGTTCAACGTCTGGGTTGCTAGTGAACCGACTCAGCATTCCCACCGCAAAAGCTATGTCAGGCCTTGTGGCAGTAGTAGCGTACATCAAGCTTCCGATGACGCTGGCGTACTCCAATTGCTTGACGCTTTCTCTCGAGTTTGGCTCCAGCTTCTGATCACTCCGGTACGGTGTATCAATTATAGGAAGATCTTGATACCCGTATCGAGTGAGCATTTTCTCAATGTAATGAGATTGTGACAGTGCTATTCCCGTGCCTGTCCGGATGATCTTGAGCCCCAAGATAACATCGGCATCCCCCAAGTCCTTCATACCGAACTTGGTCGAGAGAAATTTCTTTGTCTCTGTGACACAGCTTAAATCCGTACCTAGGATTAGCATGTCGTCAACATATAGATAAACGATAACTCCTCTTCCGTCAGCAAACTTAGTATAGACACACTTGTCTGTTTCACTGACCTTGTAGCCATTTGACCTTATCACTTTGTCAAACTTCTCATGCCACATTTTGGGAGCTTGCTTCAAACCATATAGAGACTTCATCAACTTGCAGACTTTGTCTTCCAGACCTCTGACGACAAATCCTTCTGGTTGTTGCATGTAGATCTCTTCGGTTAGTTCGCCATTAAGGAATGCCGTTTTTACATCCATCTGATGTATCACTAGTTTGTGTATTGCTGCTAGAGCAATTAACAATCTGATGGTTGTCATCCGAGCTACTGGAGGATAAGTATCAAAATAGTCGATCCCCTGTTTCTGAGCAAACCCTTTGGCCACTAGCCTGGCCTTGAATTTGTCGATGGTTCCATCTGCTTTCATCTTCTTCTTGAAGATCCATTTGCATCCGATGGGTCTTGCTCCTTCTGGCAGGTCAACTAACACCCATGTATTATTGGAGGTGATTGAGTAAATCTCATTGTCTATCGCCTCCTTCCAGAATACAACATCTCTGGTCTTCATCGCTTCATCATAGGTAAGCGGATCTGCTTCCACACGATAAGTGACAAAGTCATCTCCGAAGTCTTTCGGCCTCCTTACTCGCTTAGTTGACGGCTCAGCGAGTTCTGGTTCAAATGGTGTCTCTTCGACAATAGCTTCTTCTTGGACTACTGGTTCTTTAAGGACTTCTGTCTGCTTTGCACTCTCATCATTCTCCGGAAGATCCGCGAGAACAATATTTTTGTGCCTTGCAAACTTGTCTTCAAAATATTCAGCATCGCGAGATTCAATGATATGATTTGATTCTATATCAAGGAATCTCCGAGCATCACTCTTCTCGGCATAACCCAAGAAGATAGCCTTAGTGGTCCTAGTCCCCAGCTTCTGAATCTTCAGATCTGGGAGCTTCACGTAAGCCAGACACCCCCACACTCGAATGACATTCAAGTTAGGTCTGACTTTGAACCAGAGTTCATGAGGTGTTATGTCCGAAGTTGCATACGGTACTCTATTGAGAATGAAACTAGCCGTTAATGCATCTTCTCCCCAGAAGCTCTTTGGAAGACCCGCAATCAACATCATAGAGTTCATCATCTCTGTCAACGTTCTGTTCTTCCTTTCTGCTACTCCGTTGGATTGAGGAGAGTACGGAGCCGTCGTCTCATTTATGATTCCATGTTCTTTACAGAATGATAAGAAATCATGAGACCGATACTCCCCGCCTCGATCACTCCTTAGCCTTTTGAGTTGTTGTCCAGTTTGCCGTTCAGCCTCGGCCCTGAACTCCTTGAACTTCTCAAATGCTTCGTCTTTAGACTTGAGCATGTAGACAAAAGCATACTTTGAGAAGTCATCGATGAAAGTAATAAAATACTTCATCCCGGCTTTTGTAGAGAATTGCTTGAAATCACAGATATCTGAGTGAACCAACTCCAGAAGATCTGTGCTTCGATGGACCCTGTGAAAGGGTTTCCTTGTGATCTTCGTCTGAGGACACACTTCACATTTCTCTACCTTACCCCCACACTTGGAGATAAGTCCTAGGCTAGACATCTTGTTAATTCTTTTACAATGAACATGTCCTAGCCTATTATGCCACAACTCAAAAGAATAGTTCAAAGTAGAAATAGCATTAATATCATTTTTCTGGGTTACAACAAGCTAAATTTTGTACATTCCTTCAGTCTGGAAAGCTTTTCCGAAGAATGTACCCTTCTTGGACATCACCATCTGGCCTGCATTGATGTCCATCCTCAAGCCTGCGTTACAAAGCAGGCTCCCAGAGATCAGGTTCTTAGCAATTGCAGGAACATGCTTCACTCCTTGAAGCGTCAGAGTGTTCCCCGATGTGAGTTTCAGCTCCACCGTCCCGATCCCCAGTACTTCAGCTTGTGCCTGGTTTGCCATTATGACTTTCTCGAAAGTTGGCTCATATGAGTCGAACCATTCCTTGTCTGAGCAGACATGACATATAGCACCAGTGTCTATCCACCAGTCTGAGTCAACCCCCACATTTGCAACCTGCGCTATCATTGCAACCAGATTAGTAACCAAAGAAACCTTACTAGGCTCACCTTTTTCTGGTTCCTTGCAGTCACTTTTGTAGTGGCCCTTCTTGCCACATTTGTAACAAGTCACATGGGACTTGGACTTTTGATTCTTGAATGAAGGACTCTTTACTTTCAGATTAGTGAAGTCCTTCTTCTTCTTCTTATGAGGAGAAGCCGCCTGCTTCCCCTTGTACTCTCTGGTTTGGACCAGATTTGCTTTCGCCAGTTGTTTGGACAGAGAATCCATCTTCTGTTGAGAGCGCATCTCGTCCTCAACATGGATCTCTTGCAGGAGATCTTCCATACATATGTCCAGCTTCTTGCGGTGCATCCTTGCATAGAAGTTGCTCCAACCCGCAGGAAGTTTAGAGACGATTCCTCCAACGACAAACTTGTCGACAAGAGGCATCTTCTCGTCATCCAATTTTTGGCGCAGCTTCAGAAACTCTTTTACTTGGGACAGCATAGCCTTCTCATCTTCGAAGGTCCACTTGTGGTATCTTTCAACCAAGAAGATCTTGGACCGATTCTCGTCATCTTCGTACAATTTTTCCAAGGAGTCCCAAATCTCTTTGGCAGAATTCTTCTTGGAATAGGACTCTGCCAGAGAGTCTTCCATGCTATTGAGAATCAACAGTTTACAGATACTGTTTTCTCTAATCCATTTTGCCTGCTTGGACTTAGCAGCTGCAATAACTTCTGCGGTTCCGGTTGTTGGAACGATCGGTTCTTCCTCATTCAGCACGTGATCAACTTCCACGAGTTGAATGTTTAAGGTTACTTTCCGTTTCCAGATTTGGAAATGTTCGCCGTCGAATTTTTTCAACTTGTTAAAGTCGGTATTGACGAGCGATGCACGTGAGTTATCCATCTTTTCGATATAGCTTTGAGATTGTTAGTCCCTTGGCGAACAATCGATGGAAAACCACGAATTCAGAAACTATTGTAAAGACAATGTTTCCAGCAACAACACCTTAAAGAAGATGATGTTGTATTACGGGAATCTAAAAAGCTTTCGTAATATTTCTCGAAGGCAACAGAACCGTATGACTTCTAAAGAGAAGCGATGGTATTCTCGAAGGCAACAGAACCGTATAACTTCTAAAGAGAAGCGACGGTATTCTCGAAGGCAACAGAACCGTATAACTTCTAAAGAGAAGCGACGGTATTCTCGAAGGCAACAGAGGAAGAAGAAAGCCTGCTGGGGTGAAAGATCACCGGCGCTCAATTACGGACAAGCCAAGTGCAAAGTGCCATCAAAAAGCCACATTAAGCCTCAAAAGCCCAAGTCCGAGCCCGAGCCCGAGTCCGAGTCGCTAAGCCCCTTCGGGGCTTAGCTCCAATCTATTTTCATTTTGGCCAAAAGTTGGTTTCTTATTCTCACCTCTATGTAAAATCCCTCCACATGGCACCCTCCATTGGGCCTCAACCCATGTGCATCTCTCTATTCCTTCATAAGTAATATATAGAGATACATATTGGTGTGATTTTCCGATGTGGGACTATCTTTTAACAATAGAATGTTGTGAACACACACAACACATAGAATAAAACACCAACAAAACATCTCAAACCTTCAAAAGACGTGTAAAGAAACTTCCCTCTTTATCTTCCCGGATCCACATGCCATTCAAATTTCTATTCCAGTCGAATTGTTATACTTGATATTGTTTCCTTCTAACCCTATTAAGATTCGAACCTGTTTTGAATGAATTTAAATCTTATACTATCAAATCCTAATAGGATCTGAACCTATCTACATGCGAATGTATATATACGATATATGAGCAGTCCTAGTTGTAGCAACCAAGTCCTGATCGCAAGCCTTCCCCAATCTTATCCCTGAACCAGGCATCCACCGCAGCCCCAAACTCGACCTTAACCTCTGCCACCGGAACCCTCAACACCACTACCTCCCGGACAACCACATCACTGCCACCACCACGCCATTATTATCCACAACCCCACCATCATCGACCCCGGCCAAGTCTTGGCCGTCCCATCTTCATCATCATCACCACACCACCCTGCCACTCCGACTCATCCACCTGGCCACCTCACAGTCCGACCACTAGGACACCTCTTCAACACCACGAAACCAGACCTCACCAAATCGGCCAGAGACGACAACCCGCCGTCACCACAGAAAATACAAACAGAAACCCAAACCCTCTGGTGCCGAGTCGGTGAGCTCCCCAACCTTCCTCTCTCCTTCCTTCTGATATTTATTCTCTCTAAGTTAAATCCCTCTCTTTCGACTCTCTCAATCTCTCTAATAATTATACTGTGGTGTTTCAAACTCTCTCTCTGTGTGTTAAATTGACGAATAGGTAGTAATGGTCTATTGGACAATGAAATGAGTTGACCACAACATTAAATTTTAAGTAATTAATATTAGTTACTATACATGTGGGATATATGAGAAGATAATGACCTCCCTCATCTCTCTCTTCCCGATGAAAGAGGAAGAGCAGCAGTAGGTGAAGGTCCTCAATTATTTCATGATTCATTATTAGTGATACTTGCTACTTTTATTTTTAGGCATTAATTAACATATTGTATATAGATATAGTAGGCATTATTATCTGTCCACGAATTTGATATTGCTATTATTACATAAAATATTTATATAACATTTTCTAGAAATTATATTATAGTAATTGGGCTGGGCTTTTGGTAAAGTAGCAGCCTTATTTTCTTTTGGTATGTGTGTATGTATATATGTATGTACATATGTATGTATATGGATATACTTATGGCTATTATTATGATGATTATATTAATTAATAATAGTTATTATTTGTTGCCTTTAGCATTATGGGTTATCATTAATATAAGAATAGTTTGTTTTTTAAAATAAATATATTAAATAATTTAGTAAGGGAATATATTTAAAAAAAATTGTTTTGGGCTTGTTAAATATTTGATTTGGACCTAACATTATTTTTGGGCTTTATATTAAAATTGATTTGGGCTTTATATATACTATATGTCAAAGTTTTGGGTTAATTATTTATTTGGGCATACACATATATTTGGGTTGATAATGCGATTAATCACATAGAGGCTTGATATATATTTTTGGGTTCTATTTTATATTCTTATGTTTGGGCTAGGATTGTAGTAGTTATTCAATACATACATGTTTGGGCCTTATGAATATTTAGTTTTGGCTTATGCCTATATAAATTATTTGGTTTTATAAATAATAATTAAAACGAATTTAAAGGCAATTGTAGGAGTTTTAAAATATATCTATGTAGGCTTTAATTATGTATAGTTTCTTTAGAAGATTTATTAATGATTTTCAAATGATTAGCTATAAGTAAAAATATCTGATTAATATTCTAAAGACTACAAATATTTTCTAAATAAATTCTTTCCCTTGCAATTAGATTCTTAATATATTAAAAAAAACCCTCTATTACTCAAAATCTTCTTTGGTAAGATTGTCCTAAATAGTGACTAATCGTACTTCCATTTTTCCTTGTGGATTCAAACTTCTTCACATCAACCCTAGCCAACTGGACTATTCCGAACACAATGGTAATACCGGTTTCTCCAACAAAGGACCACGGGCAAGTGCACTTTCTGATTGCTTTCGATTCATAGTAGTCTTTCTATTTCATGTTTATGCATATGTTATCTTGCTTGTTGACACATTGTTACACGGATTAGTGTCATGGATATCTTCATACATTATTTCTTGGTTGTCATGTTTTCATGTTTCGTGACTTATTCGAGTCCATGAGTAGTAGTCGGGAGGAAAAATATCTTAGCAGACATGTGGACTATCCAGAACTATCCCCCGTGTCTGTCGTGGAGAATAACAACTGCACACGACACGTGCAGGGTGCCTGATTTACCCCCTAGCCGTTCACATGTCGAAATTGATATTTCAAGACACATAGATAGTTGTCTTTTAATTGTTTCCTTGTTCTCTTCACCGTTTGCCATGACATCAGTTACTTTCTAGTTTTCATCTCACATATGTTATTTTCATGTCTTGTGAATTCTATTATATTTTTGTATTGCCGTCGGTTTATGTCCTTGTTCCATTCTGGACTGGAAACTAACATTTTTCAGGTTTAGCTGTGGCTTCTCTTAGCATGGGAGATACATGTGTACTTGCAGGCCAAAACCTAGACTTTAGATAGATGTTGTAGCCATTTCAAATATGTGTAAGAATTTTGTATTTTCTTTCAGATATAAATCTTGTAACTGTTGTTATAAATCTTAGAAATGTGAATGAGAAATAAAGTTATTATTTTGTGATTTTGAGCATCATGGCCGTGACAACATTCTACCGCTGACTCTGCGGCGTAGGCTGGCTTGGATACGCACTCGTATCCCGAAAAGCGGGTGCGGATCGTGACAAGTTTTTGTGGTAGCCCATACAGGTCAGTCTTCGCAGTAATTGTGCGAACTCGTGGTAGTATCATATTATTCGTACTACTGCGAGCCTGCGACTAGGAACTAGAATGCTCATTCACAATTAGGATTGATTGAATTTAGGAAAAAGGATTATTACTAGGACTAGGAGTTCCCTATTTAACTTGAATATTGGGTAGTTAAGGATTGTTGTATAGACCATGCAATTTAGGTAATAATTTATTAAATTCAGATAACTTGGGAGTTTCCATAGATACACTATTACGTTTTGATACGACGATAGGATCCAAGGTGGGTAGACTATTTACAATAACTTAGGCCTTCCTAGAATCCGATTCCTAACCTTGATCATTTGTTTTGCCCTCTCTAACTATTACCATATTACAAGTCCGAGTTGCTTATTTATTTCCCATTTTGCCCTGAGAAATTACTTTTATGAATTCTAATTTGTTGTCCATATATGAATCTTAGTTCTTTATCAAAGTTTTTTTTCCTCAATCATTGAGTATCCACAAAAATGGGATTATAATATTTATACTCCTTCTATCTTATAATTTTCCTAATCAACCTTTCTATTTTTAAGAATGGGGACTGATATGACAGATACTTACGAATCCCTATCTTGATCATTTATACAATTTTCCTGCTTTCTCTAACACCGTCATATCATACTGTCCATATTGCTTATTTAATTTCCACTAGCCGTAGTAAATTGTTTATCTAAGAATCAATATTTTTATTCCATTAGCTTTTCAGTTATCCATATGATAATTTCGAGTCAGTTTTGTTTTATGTATTCCCCTCGATCCTTGAATATAAGAGAAATAAAATTTAGAAATTTCTACTTCTCTTGTGTCCAATAATTTTTCTAATCAGTCGTTTGTCTTTCAAAAAGTTATACCTAATCGATCGTTTGATTTTCAAAACCGATATTTTCTTCAAGGACAGATACTTACACCTTTCTATTATGATCAAACTTGTTAAAATTTTAGAAGTTCCTTTAAAATTTCGTGGATATAGTTGGAATAGCTTTCGATGACTTATAATGGCAAGACAGCAGCGCACTGTTGCCGTTTATTTGAATATCGAGACTGTGGGTTCACTGCAGCCAGCAGCGCACTGGCGTGGCATGGTCCCTAAGTTGAAATAGTTTCGAATAAGTGTAAGTTATCGAATGTTATTAAAACTATGTCCTAGTTTTCTTATTTTTGACTTTTGAGTTGTATGTTAATATTGGTAGAGCTAATAGAGTATTCGATACAATATCATATTCGAGTCATGAAACCAAGAGTTTACTGCAGCCAGATGTACACTGGCGAGGCATAGATTCTCGGTGAAACGATTCAGATATGCATATCATTTTCGAATATCATAGAGGCTATATCTTTTATTAACATATGACTACTATTTTCATAATCTACAAATTTAATTTTATACATCTTCTCGATAACCCAAATTTCTTTTCTAGAATCGTCGTTCATCCTAACAATCATTTGAGAAATCGTCTACTAGACTGGACATCCCATTTCTTATTATCTTAATCTCAATAAATCGGTCGTTCATTCCTTCTTATCTTTCCTATTTAAATTCCATCATTTAATTTCTTCCTAGTAATCATTTAGAACCGACCATTATATTTTGATTCTATTTCACTATATTCATCTTCATGTTTAGATTTTTGAATCTTTGATCGTGTCTAAACGATTTTGGTTTAGTAACAGATCGTGCCAACGATTCTGATTGGATTATTCTTAAATGACCTTTTGGATTATTCTTAAATGACCTTTTGATCATGACCTTTGGATTATTCTTAAATGACCTTTTGATCATGACTAGAATATTAGGCTAATTATAAGGCAATATCCAAAGTTGATCAGGGCTAGCCCAAATCTGATTTTGGTTTATTACAAGCTTGCAACTTGAAAAATTACTCGGAGCTAGCCCAAATGTAAGTATATAAGTCAATTTTTTATTTTTTTGCTCTTGTCTCCTTTCTCACATCTCTTTCTCCAAACCCTAGTTTATTTTCTTTCTTCTTGTTTGGGCATCATGAAGAACAAGAAGAAAGAAGAACAACAAGAACAACAAAAAGAAGAACAAGAACAAGAAGAAAGAAAATAAACCAACTTTTGGGAATCATGGAAATTTTTACTTTGAAATTGTGGTCCCAACCTATGGAAATTATGGATGAAACCCTAGTTGTATTGGGTTATCAAATCTATTAATCTATTAATCAATTTTCTTCATTAATAGAAGAAATATTGGATGAAACCCTAGTTGCAGAAGAAATTATGGATGAAACCCTAGTTGTAGAAGAAATAAATGTAGGACCGTTGAGCACCTCTAGGGAAGTGAACAGAGTGTGTGCATGTGCAGCAGAATAAATATCACAATTAAAAATTATGAACTATGGCAAGTAAGAGCAACTGATATAACAATAAATGAATTGCAGTAAAATAAGAGTTAAGAAGATCAAACTCAGTGACACAACGATATATACTGGTTTTTCTCGTGGAGGACTAATCCAGTCTCGAGTACTCCTGCTCGATGTTAATCCACTATGGCACAAGCTTTAACCGAGTGCTTGCAACTCTTACAACACCGTGCTAGGGGACAAGTGCACGAACGACTTCACAACACCGTGATTGGCGACGAGTGCACGACAGACTCCAGAAGGCGATTGAAAACTAGAATGTTTTTCTAAAATTTAGCCTCCGATACAACTCTTCAAAACCAAACTCCAGATCAAACAGAAACTGTACTGGCTTGGCTAAGAGTAGTATAGACTAGATTTGAAAGTATAGCACGTAGAAAACACTTCGAATGAAATAAAAAAGAGAACGAATGAGTGATTTGAAAATGTGAAAGTTCCTATCTATTTATAGTATTTTTTAAGACCAAATTCGGACATAGTTCGGATGTAGAAATCTCGCAGTCGAACATTGGATGCAGATATCAAGGAGATTCAAAGAATTAGTTAAAACCACCCTGACCGATCTCTGGTCGAACTCGGGTCTATTTTTGGTCGAGTTCTGCCTGAGTTCCGACAGAACTATTTTGGGCCAAATTTGCTAATTTTGGGCTATGTTTGAATGTAGACTTTAGATATGAATATGTAGATAGGTAGGCTATATTTTTGTGGACTGAGGTTAGCTAAGCCAGTACCGATCCTGATCAATCTTACATATTTTTTCTAGACTCAGTAAAAATAAAATTACAGAAGAAATATGTAAAAATCTTGATATTAATTCCATCGCTTTTGGTTCTTGATGACAACAAGACATTTGTAGCTTGTAGCGGTAGTAGGTGCAAACTTTCTGGCTTGAAACATGAAGTTATATTTATATTTTACGTATCGACCAAAGTTGATGTTGATTATCAAAATCAGGTGTTATCATGACCAGTGGGCCAACAATCTCTCCCATTTTGATAATTGACAAACTTGGGTCTATACCAAAATATAACTAATATAATATTGAACTTTGATAATATACCTGACTTGTCTGAAATCTTACAAAATTAATTTTTGATTTTGGTATTCTCAATCTCCCTCTTTGTCATGTAGTCAAAATACAGCTCCCCCGTAATTTATGAGGCAAACAACAACAAAGAAAAAAATAGAGTGATACCAAAGATTATAAGAAATAACAAGTCAACAATTCAAGTATGAAATAAGAACATCAGCAGTAGCAGTAATAGAACATCAATAGTGGATAAAAAACTAACAACTCACATAAAATATAAAAAAGTGTCACTACAACTGAAGTAAATAAGTCCAGAACGCATAAAAATAAATAAAGTGTCACTAATATCAGATCATCATCAACCAGATCCACAAAATACTAGCCCAAAACATCAGATAAGCTATCAGTACCACCAGGGGCATCAACAGGTGGAGCATCAGTACGTGGCTCGATCGGATCAAAATAGGTTGTCATCGGATCAAAGAAGACAAAAGTAGGATCATCCTCAAGTCTCGGTCTGTCAAAAGCAGGGTGACGGATGATAGTCGTCTGTGCAGTAGGATGATAAGCCATTGTCCACTGAATGTCAGCCATAGCATTTCTCAAGACTTGAATTTGAGAAATGTGGCGGAACTCAGTATCACTATAGCGAGTCAGATCAGCCTGGCGCTGCTGTCCCTGGAGAGTGACAAAAGCATTGAACCGTTGATATAGCTCGTCAATAGTGTGACCTAGGGCTGCAGGGTCTGGATCAGTTGGAGAGTCTGTTGGGGCAACGACTGGAGATGGAGGAGGTGGAGCATCACCAGAAGGGTGTAGGAATCTTGCAGATCTAAGTAGCTTTAAAGGCGTTCCAGAGATGTGACAAGACTCTAAAGAGATATTAAATTTCTGGAAGATAGCTGTCAGATGCATAGGATAGTGGAGGTTACGACCTGCCCTCCGGCAGTTGATCATGAGAGATATCATAGTCTTGGAAAAGAAAAAAAGAAATCCCAAAGCGAATATGATACTTCGCAGATAACTCTAAGTACATGATCTCATCAGTAGATCCCGTCTTAGATAAAAGAGATAAAATGATGATACGATGTAACTCATAGAAGTGTTGGTTTAGGTTGCGTACAAATAACCATTTCTAAGGAACCAGATCCGGATGACATAACGTGATCTTGAATGAATTAAGTGTTATGTTGTTAGGAAATTAAACTTTAATAATGTCTACAAGAGCATCACCGTTGTTCGACATTTGAAAGTATTCGCTCAAATCATCAGAATTAAACTCAAATTCCTTCACGCTGACACAAGAATGGATACAGTCATCTAATTCTTGCATGTTGTAATAAAATATATGAATTGCATTACTATGAATATGATTGTGAACTTCTAAAAATTCACGAAGACCTAGGTTTTCAAAAATAGTCAAATATTCTGAGAAAATGGTAAAATTTATCGTTTTATCTTTTTCGGTATCGAAAATGATCAAACCAATGAGTAGATCGTTCTGATGAGACAAAGAGGTTTGGATCATAATCCTCACCGTCAACAGGACGAAAGGGACTAAATAGATTTAATAGTTCGCATTCAAACATAGAGGATGAGGCAGTATCCATACTTTTCTTTCTCTTAAAAAATTCTAGGAGCCATTACAAAATTGAGAGAGAAAATGGAGAGTTTATACCTAAAAATGATCAAAGATAGAAGAGAATGCCTTCAGAGAGCCTTAGATCTGAGGAATTTTGAGTTGGAAAACTTAAGGAGTATTTTAGGATATAGGGTTTAGGAATTTAGGGTTTTAGAGCTCTTGGGTGGCTATTTTGTGGAGGAAGAAGAAGAATGGGGGACTGCTGTTCGAATTCTGGTTATATAACATGTCCCAACAGAGTTCGGCCCGAGTTCGACTACTTGAATTTTGGTTTATGTTTGAGTAATGGATGATAAAAATGACCTAGAAACTTGTAATCATTGATTAATTAATATCCATCACCTTGTTTAGCTATAGGAGCCGGATCCCAAATAGCGGTAGTCCGAAGACACTTGGTACCGTATCGCTTAGGCTTTTACGTCTTGTTGACAGAATGATCCTTTCGGCTTGTACCCAAAATAAGTTCGATTAAAAAATCATTGAATTTTAAGTTATTAATCATAACATATTATGACTCCAAAAATTCAAGTATGTCTAACTCTTGACGCAGATAGTTGAAACGGTCTTCGGCTAGTAGTTTTGTGAATATATCTGCAAATCGATGATCTGTGTCAATAAATTCTAAGCAATATCCCATGTTGTTGGTGATCACATAAAAAGTGGTGATGTATTTTTATGTGCTTAGTGCGTGAATAACATACTGGGTTCTTAGTCAGATTAGTAGTGCTAGTGTTATCACAGTATATAGGAATCTTAGTATAGTGCAGATTATAGTCTTCTAAGGTTTGCTTCATCCATAAAATTTGAGCACAACAACGTCCTGCGTCGATATACTCAGTCTCAGTTGTTGATAATACTACAGAATTTGGTTTCTTTCTAAACCAATATACTAAAGTTTTACCAAAAAAATGACACATACCGTTTGTACTTTTAAGGTCTACTTTGTATCTAGCAAAATCAGCATCAGAGTAACCGATTAGGTCAAACGATGTGGTTTCGGGATACCATAAGTCGACAGTACTTTTAAGGTCAAACGATTGTACTTTTAGGGTCTACTTTCCTTTAAGGTATTGAAAGATACGCTTAACCGCGCATAAGTGTGATTCCTTAGGGTTAGCTTGATATTGTGCATAGATACAAACACTAAACATGATATCAGGGCGACTAGCAGTTAAATAAAGTAAACCACCAATCATACCTCGATACTTATGCTGGTCGACTGGTTTGCCACTTTCATCAATATCAAGTCGAGTTGATATAGCCATTGGCGTGCCGATAGGCTTTATGTTGTCGAAGTCAAACTTCTTTAGTAAGTCCTTCATGCACTTGGCTTGATTGATGAATGTTTCTTGTGAGTGTTGTTTGATCTGAAGTCATAGGAAGTAGTTGAGTTCTCCCATCATACTCATTTCAAACTTACTATGCATACACTTAGCAAAATCTTGACAAAGTTTTTTGTTAGTATAACCAAAAATTTTGTCATCAACGTATATTTGCAAAAATAAAATACTGTCAACTGAAATTTTAATAAACAAAGTTGTATCAATCCTTCCTTTTGAAAATTTATTTTCAAGTAGGAAAGCACTTAGGCGTTCATACCAAGCACGTGGTGCCTGTTTAAGTCCATAAAGTGCCTTTTTTAGCTTAAAAACATGACCAGGTTTTTGAAAATCCTCAAAACCATGGATTGCTTCACAAAAACCTCTTCCTTTAGAAACCTATTCAAAAATTCACTCTTCACATCCATTTGAAAATGTTTAAAATTATGAAAACATACGAATGCACAAAATATGCGAATAGATTCTAGTCTAGCAACAAGAGCATATGTGTCGAAATTTGCCATTAAAATAACAAGAATAAATGTTTTGTATTGAACTTTTGTATCTAACTACAAATAGAACAGAGTACAATATAGGACTTAGATGTAGTCCTAGGAGTACACTTTTGTTTTTATCTGGGAACCGTGGCGATGGAGTGAGTAGTAATACATTGACTCCGTTGACGATCTGACGATGATCTCGAACTCTTTGAAGGTCTGGATTGCTCTGGAACGGGCAGTAACTTGAAGAGGATTGAGACTCTTGCAAGTGCTCTGGATGTTGATGCGGTTGAAATATTCTGGAAATAGGGAATGAACCGTGGAGAGGTTGAATGAAGGAATGATCTTTCTATTTATAGGCAGCAGAATGATCTGCTTATGCATGCGTATATGTTATTCGCCTAGAGAGCTTACACATAGGGACACCACGTGGCTGATGTTGTTGGGAACATAGATGATGCTCCCTGAAGTTGTAGCTGAATCTGTTTGAGGTGCACTGTTGGCCTGCGGAGGAGCTGACACGTGGCAGTTGGAGATTCGACTGTTGCTGAGATCTTGGGTGGTTAGCACCCATTCATAGGCAAAACTAAGTCAAAATGACAAGTGGCATGTGTCTATGGCTCAAAGATCTCGGATTTGATGGAGAATGATCTGCCGGAATGTGCCTAGGATCTAGCGCAGGGGGGGACTTGGTCTATAACTTTTAGGAGTCATAAACAAGTCTGGGCGAATGGCTTTTGAGGCGTATGCAAAGCTTCGAGCGTATGGAGGTGGAGGCGCATACAGGGACTTGACTTCTGTCTTTTGGGATCAGGAGCAAGCCTGGGTGGATGGCTTTTGAGGCGCATGTAGAACTTTGGGTGCATGGCTATGGAGGCACATACGAGTGATCAGTCGGCCAAGTGGCGGGGTACAGTTGTAACCGACAGAATAAGTAATGATGAAGCTGACGTCGACGGCTCTTCGTTTTTTGTCAAAGCTGTCAACTGTTCAGTCTTTGAGAAGCGTATTGTCAACTCTGTCACATAGCATTAAATGCTTGATGGGTGACGAGCCTGAGTGGGCACATCTCTGTGCATCACTGGGCGCATCATTCTTTGCTCCACTGGGTACATTGATACGGGGTCTATGGTGCACACTAGCACATCCGTCGCTTGGTGCATACTCATTGGTCAGTTTTTGTCGGCTTTTCTGAGGCATTAATGACTTCATTGATGTTGAATTCGAAGGGACAGATTCATTACCATAAATGCAAGTTCATTGCATTGACTTTGGGAAAGTTACCACTTGGCACATAGGTTTGATTTGCCCTGGCCTATAAATAGTAGCGTGAAAAGAAGTTTGTTTCTTGTTTCACTTTCCTTTCCGAATGGAGATGAACTCGACCGGTCCTCCTCCTTGGTGAGACGCTGCACTGAGGGTTGCAGATCTCCTCGTTCGAAGAAGCTTTGACGATGAACTCCTTTAGAAGACTGAGATGCGCCGAGTTGGCTGTTCATGTTCGTGCACTTCATCGACTATGTGCCATGATGTTGATTACTGGGGTTTGGTTTTGCCGCGCTCCAGTTTTTGTTATGCTGGAAGTACCGCAGGCAAGGTGCCTGTTGCATCCAAAGATCGGGGTTGTAACAGACTACCCCGTTCTGCTCTATAACTGTTTCATTTACCCGAATCACTCGTATATTGACGAGAAAGTGATTCGCACTGATGGAACGGGATGATGTGCCTAGCTGAGTCGTCAGAGTGATGCGCCTAGCTGAGATGTTTAAGTGATGCGCCTAGCCAAGATATCTGAGTGATATGCCTAATTAAAGTTTTTTTAGGCTTTCTCCTTTGTAGTAGAGTTTTCATTATAACAAAAAGTTTGGACATGTAATAGACTCTCATATGCAATAAAAGTTTGATTTTTATATCTCTCTTTTCTTTTTTGTGTCGAGTGTTCTATTTTGAGTTCCTTTACATATAACATTCTGTGGCGTATGATGCTTTAGGGCGCATGCCATTTTGGAGCACATAAGGGTTTTGGCCCTTGATGTGCCCGTAATTTTCATGCTTCTACAAGACCCCCATCAAAGTTTTCAAAACTATCTATCAAGTTTGGGAATACTTTGAACAAGAAGCATGGGTAGTAGATGTCCTAGGCGCATAGTATGTCTGGGCGCATGGCCACTTGGCGCATATGCTTGTTGGTGCATGTTCTTCTTGATTTTAAATGTCCAAAAAGATAATGCCTTGTTTTACGAAGTGATAATGATGATCTTTTGGAAGATATAGAGCCGTCGATTTCATGAGACCCGAAGCGGCTGCTGCTGACGTCACATCCCATCGGTTCACGCGCGTGGCAGAGCCTATAAATAGGTGCCTGATGAAAGAGAGAGTATTCTACTTTCTTTCTTCTTTCGTAGAGCTTTTCTCTTCTTCGAAAAACCCTAGCTTTAGAGAGATGGCTCCAAAGACTCCCCGTGGCGGTGCTGGCCGAGGCAGAGACAAGGGCAAGAAGCCTATCGAAGCCGACGTTAAGGAGGCCCATGCTGTCGAAATGACGCACGCCGACGTACGGTCGAAGGTGATCGGTGGGTGAACTGCTGCCTTGGGAGCTTTTGCACAGACACTTCGTTGTACATTTTAAATAACTCCATTGAAGCGCATGGGTGCGGCTATATGAGCCCCACCCTGAGGATGTGCCTAGGCTTCTCTGTGCTGACGTGCATGTGTCCTGATGATGCGTCGATGCTTCTTTTTGCTGACACGCATGGACTTTGGTCCTGATGATGCGTCGAAGCTTCTTTCTACTGACGCGCATGGACTTTGATCTTGATGATGCGCCGAAGCTTCTTTTCTGCTGATACACATGGACTTTGATCCTGATGATGCGCCGAAGCTTCCCTCCATCGTGCATGGACTTCAGTCCTATATATGCGCTGTTGTGGAATTCAGTCGATGTGCATGTACTATTGTCCAGATGATGCGCCAAGACTTTTGATGCGTCGTTGCTTTGCATGCTCCAATGCTGAGTTGTGTTGCTGATGCTTATTTTTCTTGTTGTATGGCAGTGTCCATTCTGAAAGCGGAGGCGGTCGTGAAGGAGGAGATATTGTCTCCTTTTGTCAAATGAGAACCGGTGACTGTTAAGGAGGAGATAACTCCAAAAATTTAAGTCACCATTAAGGAGGAGTCCGTGCCAGAAAGTAGCAGTACCCGTAGAGGACTTAACCAATTTTATCCTTCATATGCCAAGTGGCTGAGGGAGTGGTACATGCCTCAACGTAATTATGATCCTTGGCTATAGTGATTCATTATCTGTCTCGCGATCTTCGCTCTCGGGGAATGAGGCCAAAGTTAATTTTCTTTTTATTGTTTCTTGTCTTTGTTCTTCGATGTTTTTCTTTTTGAGATGTAGCTTTGCTTTTGTTTCATTCCAACGCTAATGTAATCCTTATTGGATGAAGAAATAAAGAATTTTTTTGCTTGTTCACTTTTTGTGATGAACCTATGATTTTTGTGGGCCTATTATCTTTTGCGCACCTTGTTTTCTATGTACAGATAATAAGTTGAGAGAGAGGAACAACATATTTACTCAGAGGTGATATGGACATGGTAAATATGGGATTGATGGTAAAGTTTTCCTACTCAGAGGTGATGTGGACGTGGTATGAAAAAACTTGGTGGGGGTAGGTAGAATAACTCAGAGGTGATATGAACGTGGATGTTCTAAGATTGGGGTGTAACAATGCGGGGTTGTTGGATGAAATGTTTACTCAGAGGTAATGTGGACATGGTAAACAGATTTTAGCGTGATCTTACGAAACGTAAGATTTAGCTTTGTAGGGATGTAGAGAAATAACTCAGAGGTGATATGGACATGGATGTTTTCTACTGGAGAGAGAATGCAATGGAACAACTGGGCTCTTGGAAGCATATGATTATGGAAGAATGGGGGAGTGAACTCTATGGTTGAGTTCATAAGTTCTCCTACTGGGGAGATGGAAGTACATGTTGAGGGATCTCAAGCATAATACTTCTTTAAGAACTTGTCGTTGATTGCATCATGAACAAGTCCCTATTCGGTTTAGCAAGTCGGTAGGCGCCGTTCGAGTACACTCTCTCTATGATGAAGGGGCCTTCCCATTTGGGTTCGAACTTTCCTGGCGTCTTGTGAGTCATCATCATTGGTCTTCTGACTGACAAAACAAGGTCACCCACTTGAAAAGTCCTCTGTTTGACCTTCTTATTGAAGGCTTGTGAAATACGAGCTTGGTAGAGCTCGATGCGTTGTTGAGCTAAGAGACGTTTCTCGTCCAGCGCCTCCAACTCTTGCAGACGGCAAAGTTGATTGTCTTCCTCTATCAACTGGTTCGTGATAGCCACCCGTAGTGAGGGGATCTGGATTTCTAGAGGCAGCACCGCTTTGCTCCCGTAAACCAGAAAGAATTGTATATTGCCCGTTGGGGTCCGTACCATTGTGCGGTAGGCCCAAAGGAATTCGCCTAGTTTTTTGTCCCAGTCACATTTATTAGATGATACGACCATTTTAAGTAGCTTGATAATTGTTCTATTAAAAGCTTCAGCCAACCCGTTTGTATTTTGAATACGATTTTTGTTACAGAACCTGTTGAACACATGGCTAATGAATTACAGACTATTATCATGGATGATCCTCCGGGTTACCCCAAAATGGTAGATGACATGATGATTGATTAAACTGACCACCTTCGAGATCTTCACCTCCGTCAGCGGTACTGCTTCTGTTGACTTAGAGAAGTAGTCGGTAATTGCCAGGATGAAGTTGTGTCCCCTAGATGAGGGAGGGGTGATTGGTCCTACTATGTCTATCCCCCATGCTTCAAATGGCCAGGAGGTGATTATAGGGTGTAGAGGTTCCGATGGTCTATGGATGAAGTCAGCGTAGAGCTGACAGGCACGACACTTCTTTGCATATTCAGTAGCGTCAGCCATCATAGTAGGCCAATAACAGCCCATTCGTCGGAGTCGGTCCTATAACTTAGGCCCAAGTTGATGAGCCCCACAGGTCCCATCATGAGCTTTTCGAAGAGCTTCAACTGCTTCTCATTCGATAGACGTCAGAGGAGAAGCCCGTTGTAGGAGCACCGGTACAACATTTTGGTGGCTGTATCATAGTAAAATCGGAGGGAGCGCCTTTTAACGGAGACTGCTTCCTTCGGGTCGTCTGGAAGGATTCCGTAACTGTAAAGTCGATGAATGGAAACCGCTAGTCTGTGACGTTGACACTGACGTCTACAGGCATGGCATGTTTCAAACACATGCACAGATTGTTTCTGGGGCATGCTAAATCCCAGCCAATGACCGTAACGAAGTATTGAGTCTCGACGGGTGCCGCCAATGAGGATGCGAGGTCAGCCAGAGTATTAGCCTCCAGGTTTTATAGCCGAAGTACATGTTCTATGAAGAACTCGGTGAAGGTTGAGATAATGTCCAAGGCCGCTTTGTGGTAGGGGACAAGGTCCTCGTGGTACACCTCGTATTGTCCTCGAACTTGATTGACGACGAGTTTTGTGTCGCCATAAGATTCGAGGTATTTTACCCCCAGCTATCTTGCTAACTAGAGCCCCATGATGAGGGCATTGTATTCCGCTACATTGTTAGAGCATGGCTCCGAGAGGGAGTAGGCACGCTGGATGACCAACTTATCGGGAGAGATCAAGACGACCCCCCAACTCCTGCGATGATCTGACCCTTGGGGCCTGTTCTTGAAGCAACCTCAAAGAACATTTGCCAAACAGGGTTTTCTTCGGTGACGTTGGACTCTAACACCTCATCTGGAATGTCTTCATAGAGTTTAGACGATTCCAGAATCGGATGTGCCGTTAGGAAGTTCGCCAGTGCTTGGCCCTTGACATCTTTTTGTGGGACAAATACCATATCATATGGTGTTAATAGTATCACCCAAGTAGCTAATCGAGAGTTTATGCACCCAACTTTGTCATAAGAACTCTGAGTGGATTGACTCGGAAGATGACATGGATCGTCTACCCCGATACATAATGACGAGTCTTCTGGATGGCGAATACCAGAGCTCGACATTCTTTTTCGATGGGGTTGTACCCGTGTTTGGCCCCGATCATTTTCCTACTGAGGTAGTAGATGGCTTGCTCGTAGCCTGTGTCATTGTTCTGAGCTAATAGAGAGTTGAGAGAATGATCCATCGCACGAACGTAGAGCAAAAAGGGTTTGTCTGCGACTGGTGATACTAGGACTGGAGGACTTGTGAGATAAGCTTTGATGTCGTCAAATGCCTTCTGACATTCCTCCGTCTAGACGTAGGAGACTCCTCCTCTTCATGAGTTTTGTAATGGGTTGGCATTTTTTGGAAAGGTTTGCGATAAATCTTCGGATGTATGCGAGACGTCCTTGTAGGCCTCGAAGTTCTCTAAGGTTCTTCGGAGGGTCCATATCAAGGATAGCTTTGGTCTTCTCGGGATCCACATGGATGCCTTTTGTAGTGATGATGAAGCCCAAAAATTTGCCGCTAGAAACCCCAAGGAAGGATTTGGCGGGGTTCATCTTGAGTTGATGTGCCTGCATAAGATCGAAGACCGTCTTTAAATCTTGTAAGTGATCACCTCGTAGCCGGATTTTGACAACGATGTCATCGACATAGCATTCGACTGTCTTACGGAGGTGTTGGTGGAAGATGGCACTCATGGCTCATTGATATATAGCACCTGCATTCTTTAAGCCAAAGGGCATCACTGTGTAGCAGTAAACCCCCTTTGGAGTCCTGAACGATGTGTGTTTCTCGTCATCCGGGAACATCTTGATCTGGTTGTAGCCTGAATAACCATCCATGAAGGACATGCATTCAAAGCCGCATGTGTTGTCGATCATTATGTCGGTGATCGGGAGTAGGAACTCGTCTTTCGGACAAGCTGAGTTGAGGTCCCAAAAGTCGATACAGACTCGGATTTTTCCATTCTTTTTAGTGACGAAAACGATATTAGCCACCCAATCTGGGTGTTGTTCTTCGCGAATAAACTCGCTGACCAAGAGTTTACCCACTTCTTTGTCAATGGCGTCCATGATGTTAGGACGAAAGCGTCGTTGTTGCTGCTTAACAGGCTTAGCATTGGGTAAGATATTAAGCTTGTGCATTGCGACTTGTGGGTCTAGACCCGACATGTCTTCATAGCTCCAAACGAAGATGTCGATATATTCTTTGACCAACCGAATCAGGGATTCCCGATCCTCCCCTGCCAGGCTTTTGCTGACGAAGATGGGTTTGGACGAGGATTCACCCCTAAGTCGGTCTGCTCGACTTCATCTTCAGTTGGGGGTTCTCGTAGTTCGAAATGAGATTCCCATTGTGTACCCAAGCGTTGAGCCCAGGGTTCTTCGAAGAATTTGTAATGCTCCAGTCCCATAAAACATAGGACTAAGTACGTCAGCATGCCAGCTGCACATATATGAAGAATACACCAATATGTGGTATCCTCGTATTTGTACATAAGATGTAAATAATAATACATGATAAGCTACAATATAATAACTATATCTCATCCACAACTCAACTCAGAATGAATAATAAGTCTCAATAATAAAAGAAGTCAAGAGATAGCCGGGTGGACATACCCACTCCAAACAGCTATGAAAAATAGTCTCAACTAAATGGAGTCCAACCTCCTCAAAACAGAAAAATGAAGATAAAAAGATGTCCACTACATAGTCTTAGATAATAAAGATGAAAACTAAGTATCAGTGTGAGATGCCTCATCATCGATGTAAGAAGGATCCAAAGCTGCTCCATACTCCTGGGAATAGTCCTGTTCGTCTAATCCTGGAGAGCTCACCAGGTCCTCAGAGGGACGTAACAAGATACAGAAAAATATGCCAAAATAACTGAATATGTAAATATGTAACTATGACACTACAGGATCTCCTAACCGTCTATGTGAGATGTACTTTGAGGACAACGTTCTATGCAGGGGCCGTAGGATCAACAGAGTAAATAAAGAATGGCAGTAAGTAGCGCTCATCCGAGTCGCTATCGACCAGGGGCAGAAAGTAGCGCTCATACGAGTCACTATCGGCCCACAAATGTGTGTAAAAAGTAAATGTAGCCCCTACGCTAGTAGCTGTCCCCTCCTCCCCCCCCTCTCCGATGCTCCTGTCCAAGATGTATCCACAGCCTGTCCAGTTGGCAACTGCGACGGCTTCTAACTCGACACACTAGTAGCAGTTACCTCCTATCCGTCGCACGACCTATACGTATCGATGGCCAATCGAGTACGCAGGTCCGTGTCCTATATAACTCACTCATCTCGTGATATACCTGTGTCAAGGGCATAGGAGATATGAAAATATCCCACACTCATAAGGTGGTCGTCTAAAACTAGGTCGACATGCAAAATAAGATAAAAATAACGAAAACGACTAAATCTAGTCGCTTGCACAGTGTGACTTGGACGCACAATATAAACAAAATGACAAATAGGAAAAACAAAATATGCAATAATAAAATATACTGAAAATAAATGAGCACAATCAGAATCTATGGCAAGGTATATGTAGCTCCCCTTCCCGAATTTTTAAAATATTTTTATTATTTATTTTAGTTAAATGGTAATTTTTAGATTTTTTTAAATAATTATTTAGTTAATTATTACGGTAGATGGTTTTAGCCATGGTTAAAAATTGGAGTACAAGACGACTAGAAATCATGGCACGGATAGCGCAGTAGCGTGCCTTGACTAGTGTTTAGCCATGGTAGGGGAAGGCCGAGCCATAGTGATGTCCTAACTAAAAAAACCAGGCCAAGTTGCGACTTAATCCTATAGATAGTTTTAATTATTTATTAATTATATTATTGACCTGTAGGAGGTCCGTTTGTGTCGATTTAGCCCGAGCTGGGCCCAAACCGAACCCAAGCCCTCTGTAGATATGTAGTGAGACCAGACGACCATGTAGGCATATTTATGTGTGTACAAATAGTTCCTAAATTATTTTGGGTATTAATATACATTTTTAATTATTTGGACATTTGTACAAAAATTGGCATTTTATTATTAAATATTGTTTTACAATATTTGTACAATTTTCTGGACTCGGATAAGGGTAAATAGTATGGATTCACCAGACCACCATTTAATTATTTTATTATTATTTTATTATTTTATGGTGATTAAATAAATATATTTATTACTGGATCGATACTCTACCTTTAGAAATTAGATAAGTACTTTTATATTATTATATGGACACATTTTGGATAAATATATGTGTACATAGTTATAATTCATTTTCACCTTTATATGTGTACTAATTTTGTATATACGTGCATATTATATTTAGGAATATATATACGTATATAAAATATATATAAGTGTATGTATAAAGGAATATATATTACATATGTATGTATATATATAAATATTGTGCATGTGTGTGTATAAATGAATATACATTTTATATGTGAATATACACTAATATATATATATATATATATATATATATATATATATATATATATTATATATTATATATATATATATATATATATATATATATATATATATATATATATATATATATATATATATATATATATAGGCGTATATACACACATAAAGGTGAATATAGAAATATGTGTGAATATAGAAATATATATATATAGGCGTATATGTGTGAATATAGAAATATAAATATATATGTGTATATACGTGCCTGTGTACATATATATATATATATATATATATATATATATATATATATATATATATATATATATATATATATATATATATATATATATATAATGTGTTAATAAGAAATAGGAAAAAAAAGAAATAGAAAAGAAAGGAAAAGAAGTAAATAGAAACCCCCAGCCCAGGGTCTCACCCCAGGCCCACGAACCCAGCCTGGGTTTCTCCCACCCCCGCACAGGGAATAGCCCGAGAGCCAAAGATCACCCCCCTCCCGCGTTCGAAAAAAACCTAAGATTATATATATATATATATATATATATATATATATATATATATATATATATATATATATATATATATATATATATATAAGTATTATGTAAAAAAATAAAAAAAAAAATAAATATATAAGTATTATGTGTTAATAAGAAATAGGAAAAAAAAAGAAATAGAAAAGAAAGGAAAAGAAGTAAATAGAAACCCCCAGCCCAGGGTCTCACCCCAGGCCCACGAACCCAGCCTGGGTTTCTCCCACCCCCGCACAGGGAATAGCCCGAGAGCCAAAGATCACCCCCCCCCCCCCCCCCCCCCGTTCGGAAAACCTAAGATTATATATAGAGAGAGGCCGAAGGGGGGATTTGAAGAAACCCTAACATAGACCGCCGCCCCAACACCCCTGGACAGCCAGCGTGGCCGCGCGCCGCAGGGGACCACCGTCGGTCGGCCGGAGCGGGCCGATACACGCGCGCGCGAGCAGAACACTGCGACCGAACAGCAGCAGACACGTGCAGGGAGGCCTACTTCGCGAGGCAACCACGACCTCTACGCTCGTCCTCTTGACGAACCGATTCTTCAGGTACGAAGCTAACCTATAGGCCTTCGATCCCCTTCAGGTAGTTCTTTTTAATTCGTTTGGTACGCGACGGAAAACGAGCCCCAAAACTGAGAAAAATCTCGATTTCCTGAGTATAAAAACTACCCCAACGCCCCCATATTCGCGGTCGATTTGCGACCAGAACATCGAGAAATTTGGAAAACCGCCTGAAGTGACTTCTAGACAACCTAACCAAGATGAAAACCCTGTTTTTAGATTTAATTCTTGTGATTTATTTTCTGTTTAAAATTAGGATAAAGTTGACGAAAAATCTATTTTCTAAATATCGAAAACCATCCACACGACGTGCGTCCCGCCAAACCGGCGTAAGCATCGAAAGCTGCGTAACGGCTTCGTGGTCGTGTGGGCTTTGACGGAATTCAAATTGGTCGCGTGTGCGCGACGAATTTGATGCGTATCCGTCGAAATTTACCGTATCGTGCACTTTGCAAATTTCTCAATTACTTTGTGCACGCTCGTCAGATCGAGACGAAACTTGCGCCAACAGAACCGTATCATTTTTTGGTCTTGTATGCCAAGTTTGGTCTGATTCTAAGACCGTTGATAAAATTACCGTTTTGCGGGCCCTATGGTCCCACTCAACGGGCAATTTTGTGCACGGCCCGATCCAACTTTGGACATACGGTTGGGTTCGTATCGAAAAATTGGATCCGTAGACATGTAGTTTGACGACTTTAGAGACCATTGACTCCGGCACGCTTTTCGGTGCAAAGTGGGTCCAACGGCGGACATCGTTTTTGCCCGAAATTGCCGTTTTGCCCCTGTGTCCAGAATTGGACTTAAGGACAGGCAATTCTAGCTAATTTGACTATTCTGAGAACGTTGGTACTGTTTATTTCAGCATATGGAGACTTCTGCATGTGTTGATTGATTGTGGCTCATTGAGTGGTATAGTATTATTGGTTTCTCCAGCTAAGGACCTCAGGCAAGTGCACTTTCTGATTGCTTTTCGATTCATAGTAGTCTTTTCATTTCATGTCTATACATATATCTTGCTGCTTGTTGACACGCTCGTCACACGAAGTTGTCGGGAGGGAAAATATCTTAGTATACATGTGGACTACCCAGAAATATTCCCAAAATGTCTATTCTTGAACGATAGCAGCTGCACACGACACGTGCAGTGAGCCGGATTTACCCCCTAGCCGTTCACATGTCGAAACAGATATTTCACACCACCTAGATAGATGTCTTTTTATTAGTTTTTCCTTGTTTACTTCTCTATCATGCTATGTCATCAGTTTTCTTACTAGCTTTCATATTCCATATGCTATTTTCATGTCTTGTTAATTATATTGTGTTTTGTATTGCCGTCGGTTTGTGTACTTGTTCCATTCCTGACTGGAAACCAACATTTTTCAGGTTTAGCCGCGATCACTGTTAGCATTGGGAAGACTTGGGTATGCTGAGGCCAACCTAGAAATAGAAAGCATTGTATCAATTTCATTAATTATAAAATCTTGTATTTTCTTTAATTATAAATGTTGTAATAAATGTAGAATTGTGAATGAGCATCAAATGTTGTACCTTGAGCATTTATTTTCTGCGGGCGTGACAGCGTTCTATCGCCGACTCTGCGGCGTAGGCTGGCTTGGACACGTCTCGTATCCGAAAAGCGGGTGCGAGTCGTGACAGTATACTTGCCTGCGGTTCGAGAAAGCCAATCCAACAGTCGCAAGCGGCAACACCAAAAACTCATAATTCACAGATGACTCCGGATGCTGAAAAAAACATAAAAAATGTTTCCGGTGTAAAAGATATCTCTAGGAAACGCTTGTCCGAAAGTGAAATTCCGAAACAGGGGCAAAATCATAATTTTGGGTCAAAATAAAATCCACCGTTGGACCCGCTTTGTACCAAAGTACGTGCCAATGTTTACGGTCTCTAAAGTCGTCAAACTAAATGTCTACAAATCCAGTTTGAGGAGACGAACCCAACGGTATGTCCAATTTTGGATTCCGATGAATCGTACACAAAATCGCCCGTTGGATCGGGTTGCGGGCCCGCCAAATTGGTGTTCCGATCGACCTTCTCAGATTCGGACCAAACTTAGACAGGACCAAAATTTGGTTCGGACCTGTTGGCGTAAGTTTCGTCTCGATTCGACGAACGTACACAAAGTTATGGGTTAGTTTGCAAAGCAATGATACGGGGGTATCTCGACGGATACGTACTGATTTCGTCGCGCATACGTAACGTAATCGGGTTCCGTCAGTTCTCACACGTCGGCAACGTCCATACGCGCATTTCGATATGTATATTGTGCGACCACGTTGCCCGGTTTACATCTTGCAGAGGATGGTGCCTTGAGGCACGGTTCTAGATTATGTGTGCCCAGCGGAGAGCTCAGGGAGCAGGTTTTGCAGGAGGCCCACAGATCTCAGTACTCTATACACCCTGGTGCCAACAAGATGTACCGAGATCTGAGGGAGCATGTTTGGTGGTCCGGGATGAAGCAGGAGGTGGCTCGCTTCGTAACTAGGTGCTTGGTCTGTCAGCAGGTCAAGGCAGAGAGGCAGAGGCCCGATGGATTATTGCAGCCGCTGCCCATTCCCGAGTGGAAATGAGAGCATATCAGCTCAAGTTTAGTACCGCATACCACCCCCAAACGGACGGACAGTCAGAGAGGACTATTCAGATACTTGAGGATATGCTGCGGACGTGCGTCTTGGACTTTGAAGGTTCCTGGGAGGATCATCTTTATTTGGTAGAGTTTGCTTACAACAATAGTTTCCAGGCCAGCATCGAGATGTCACCTTTCGAGGCTCTGTACGGGCGTAGGTGCCGTACACCCTTATCTTGGGATGATGTTGGTGAGCGAGCTTTACTGGGGCTAGAGATGGTTGTTGACGCAGCCGAGAAGGTGAAGCTCATCAGGGATAGACTTCGCGTGGCGCAGTACAGACATCGGCACTAGGCCGATAGCCGCCGGAGGCACTTGGAGTTTGAGGTACAGATTAGAGTAGGATTAGATTTAGGTTTGATTGTTTGTGTTTTGTTTGATCATATTTGTTTATTATAATTAATTGAGACCTTGCTTGTGATTAGGTCGGAGACCAAGTTTTCTTGAGGATATCTCCGACTTATGGTATGATACGTTTTGGTGGAGGCAGGAAGCTTAGCCCGCGCTTCATCGGCCCTTTCGTTATCAGCGGGAGAGTCGGTGACGTGACATACAGGCTAGACTTGCCACCTGCACTTGTAGGGGTCCACAACATATTCCATGTATCACAGTTGAGACGGTACGTGGCTGACCCTAGCCATGTGCTCGATCATTCGGAGATTGAGGTAGGGTCTTCTCTCAGCTATCCAGAGCAGCCAGTGGAGATACTGGATCGACGGGAGAAGGTTCTGAAAAACCAGGTGATACCCTTGGTACGCATCGCATGGAGGCATCATTCTCCAGGAGAGTCTACCTGGGAGCGGGAGGATGAGATGCGCGAGCGTTACCCTTATCTTTTTGGACCGTGAGGTATACTTTTTATCCTTCTCATCAGTTGTATTTCGTCTTTCAATTTTGAGGACAAAATTCTTTTAAGAAGGGTAGATTTGTCACTACCACATTTCTAGTTTGAGGATATTTTTGTCATTTTTGGGGTTATTTAAATTTATTATAATTTATTTGAATTTATGGGAATTTTTAGAATTTATTTTGGAATTGTTTGATTGAGGGTTGACTAGGTTGACTTTGACTAGCAATGACCATGGTAGACCAACCTAGGAGCTAACCCTAGTTGAGTTTGGACTTTGTTAGGTTATGCAACCCTAGTTAGACTAGAGTTGACCTATGGTATGGTTATTTGACTTAATTTAGATTTTTAAGTCATAAGCCATGACTTGTGATTAAACCTTAAATCAATAACTAGCCATAGAGGCCCAAAGCCCATTAACTAGTGCCTAACCCTAACATTATTTGTACAGCCACTACACCCATTGGGAACCCCCCCATAAGTATTCTCCTCCATTTAGGACTAGCCTCTTTAGGAAAGAGCAAGTTTAGAAAGAAGTATTTTCCCAACTTCAAAAATCTCTAGAAAATCCATTTTAACTCCTTTTTAATCCAAACAAATTGCAATAAGTTCTAATTGATGTTTTCTTGCTGTTGGAATTTGTTATTCTCAGTTTTCTACCAATTTGAAGGAGTTTGGTGGCTTTTGGGAATCCTCATTCAAGGAGTTTTTGTGTTGGAGAACACCATAGGTAAAATCCTAATCCACCCATTAAAATTTGGTTTTAATGTCATGAACACCTAGCCCTAAGTGTCCTGGTCCTGTAGGAATAGGCTTTGTAGAATTTCGTGTCCTGTACGTGCCCGTATCGGACACGTATCAGTGATGGCTATAGGTGTTTGACGAAATGCCCCAATGGGCATTTCGATTCGTTTTTGTAAAAGTTTTTGAATGGAAAATTGTATTTTAGTGTCGCTTACATGATTTTTGTGTTCTGAGTTGGTATCGAGTTCGTGTCGTGTCGTTTTGACACTCGTGCACATGTGCTTGGACACGCGCGCGCGGCCCAGGCGCATCCCCTGCCACTCGGGGCTCCTGCAGGACACGACACGGGGTTGTTGGACACAAAACTTTGTGGACTCGAGGGGGCATGCACTGACATCATGCCCCCAAAGTTTCATTGGGTTTTATGGAGGGGTTTGGGAGATATCGGTCACGCACGGGAATTTCTCTGTTCTGCGCACAGTATAATTTAGCCACTGATACGGCTCGTTTAATCGGACACGTGACACTTTGGACACGCTGCAGGCTATTAGACACGTGCACCTCGACCTAACCTAGGTGTGGGCACAACCACGAGTCCTAGTTCGTGTCGTGTCGGGTGCATGACACGCGTGCACTTTTGTACGAGACAGTGCATTGTGCAGTGTCTGTGTGCCCGAGTGGTGTTTGTTTATATGTGGACACGTCGTGTCACATTGTGGTGGACACGAAACACTCCCTAAGACACGTGCACAAGTTATATTTACTTTACCAACCATTATTGTGTATCCTAACATGTTTTAATCATCATTTCCAAATATTTCCCAAATTCTGATACCTGTGTATATTTACTGTTTTTTTTCAGTTTTTGATTCTGAGTTTTGGTAATCATTTGATTAATTTGAATGTTGTTAATTACCTGTTTAGGTCCCTAACATGGTTCTCCTATTAGTTATCTACATGTGTGTAAGTTTTGGGGTAAAATTGTTGAGATTTTGAATTCGAAAATGCATTGGAAGAGTTGGACTGTTTACAAGGACTGAAAATGGGTTCCTGAGATCTCATGGTGTTTTGAACTCAAAATCTGAGATCATAAGAACCTGAGTTTAGTAGGGGTTCAATGAATTGATTTCCCTTTTCTTTTTAACTAAGTAATGGACTGTTTTAGCCTATGAAATACACACTGCACTGTTTCTCTTATTTCAGTTATGCACATGCACCAACCTGGGAATAGGATTCACTGTTTTGGGATATCTGGGTTTAATGTACACCTTGTGGACAGTCCCCTCACTCCACTGTTTTCTGTTCTAAACACACACAGGTTCAATTTCTCCCTCACCCACTCTTCACACATACACACACACCCCTTTAGACACACACATTCCTATCTACCACTGTCACATACAACACACTAGCTTACCCCCACCTTTCTGTCATCAGGGGCAGTCCCCTCTCTCACTCACATTTCTCTCTCACACATACTTACACACACACACAGTTTTATTTCACTCACTTCTATTTCCTATCTTCCTAAATGTACATATATGTATATATGAAATGTATATATATAGTATAATGTGTATATATATATATATATATATATATATATATATATATATATATATATATATATATATATATATATATATATATATAATATGTATTTGTGATATATATGTATCTAATATAGACACTTACATGGATGTATAGGTTATGTATGTATATATATACATTTAGGTATCACATATTATGTGTATGTGTGTTTACTATATATATGTAATATATATATATATATATATATATATATATATATATATATATATATATATATATATATATATATATATATATACATGTGTTATGTATTAGGTTATGTAAACATATCAAGAGTGTATCATGTTTAGGTATATATATATTGTCATGTATTATGGTTGGCTAATAGGCATGATACAGCCTATGGCATATGTGTGTGTCTGTTTGACTTGTGAGCCTAGATTGGGCTTGTACAACTTTGTTAGACCTAGGATAGACTTGCTAGACTAGTGTAGACTTGTTAGACCTAGTCTGGCCTAGTTTGACCATAGTTGACCTAGTTTGACTTCTAGGGTTGACCAGAGTTGACCAAGAGTTGACTTTGGCCTAGATTGACCTAGATTCATGTAGAATGCATTGTAGTACTTCATTTTACCATTCTGGACTTGTTGTGACTTGTGCTGTTCTGAATAGGAGCCAGACACCACTCATCGGATAGTACTTTTCAGTTGGACACTCAGATACCAGGCGAGTACATTCTCTGATCATTTCATATCCTGTTAGAATTATTTTCCTGCTTTAGATTACTTTACTTGATGCTGTCACGATGGTAACACGGATTAGTACTATATGGATCAATTTTTGAGATATTATCCCCTCAGGGAGCATCGTATACTACATGTTTTGTGCGTTTCACTTACATGGTGTATCACTATGCTTCACGGTTCATCGATCACTTGTGACATGTACTCTCATGATCACAGAGTCTTCCCTGAATCACCCATTTATGGGCATTCCCAGAATCATCCATTTATGGGCTATCCATGTATCACCCCTTGTGGGCCATTGCATGGAATCATAACATATAACCTGGCTGGATCCTTGTGTATTGATTGGGGGTAGGAGAGAGTAGAAGTAAACATGTGAATAATATCCAAGTAGTGTAGTTTCCAGAATCACTCCATAGTATAGTTCCCAGAATCTCCTATGCCATTCACATGTTTATATTGTACTCTGACTCACTAGCCACTGTTAGTTCTCTATTACAATATATATATTTCCATTACAGTTTTCTCTGTTTACATTCCATACTTCTTTCAGTTTTCTGTATCTTACTCTACTGCATGTTTATATTTTCTAACCTGCTATGAACTGTTGAGATGTTTTGTGCTCGCTCTTGTCCTGACTGGACCTGTTGAAAATATTACAGAGGACGAGGAGGAGGCTGGTGTGGATACCTATTACGGTGCCACCTTAGATGAGATGTTGGACCTGGACCATCAACAGGCCCCACTAGCTGTGGATGACACACACTTAGATTAGGATGTTTTCATTTACAGTATTCTATGGATGATTGTATATATTTGATACTTGGGATCTGGGATTATGTATTTATCTTAGACACTTAGACTCTCTATTTGTACTTGGGATTCCTTCCATTTCAGCAGTTTTATTTATCTATCTATCTGCTATTTTATCATCTGTATTTTCTTGAGTTCTATATCATATCGTGCTTCTTCTTCCTTAGTTGTGATTGAGTTTACTTTTATCATGTCACCCCCATTCGGGGAGTATAAACTGTTAGTATATTATTGCTAGATGTTGTGACCTAGGACAACGTTCTACCGCCGACACTGCGGCATAGGCTGGACGTACCCACGTCTCGTGCCCTTACTCTAGGGTGCGGGTCGTGACAGTCGGGGCGTACGCCGTATCAGAAAGTTTTCTAAAAGTTTATAGTTGTAAAATCAGTTTTTCGTATAAGTTTATCAGTAAATAAAATCGTGCACGGTACTCGATACGTAAATCTAAAGGTTGCGTTTCAATCTCGGTTATATTGACTTTAATATGGTTAACTTGGTTTTCGAAAACACGTACTGGGTTGGTCGTTAACCGCCTTCCAAGTTGGGTTCTGGGAAGCAAATCCTACTCTGTTTATAGGCAGTTTTTATGCGACTTTGCCTCGATTTTTCGGGCAAACGCAAGGGTTTTGCAGGATTCTACCTGAAGGAGTTTTAAGATGGTTATATAGGCTTCATGCTCAACTTCGTAGAATCGAAAACGTTTAAATAGGGACGAAGTTATGGGGGCCGAAAAATACCTGCACGGGGCTGTACGCGAACATGGCTCTGTTCTCCGCTCAGTCGGGAGGGGGTTTCTGGCGACTCTGCAGTTGGCGACGGTGCTCAGGCGGCCGAGGTGGTTCGCCAGGTGGTTGGGGCTGTGCGCTACAACGAAGGGAAGGCTCGGGATCAAAAATCTCTAGTGAACGAAGGTTTTTGGCTTCTCTCGGGTTGGGGATTTGCATATATATGTGAAAGGTTTTAATTCGATTCGAGATCGAATTAAGTTGAGTTTTGGATTAGCTTGCGATTTAAATCGGTGGAGAATTTGATTTAGATTAGGTTACAAAAGATTTAGAGGAAATTTGGTTTTTATTTGAATTGATTTTAAAATTCACTTTTCGGATTTTCCATGGCTATAAGCGATTGAGCCTTTCTTCGGGTTTGGGACGGTACTGTAGCTTTGCTACAGTACCCGACCTTAAGTTTTTTTTCCCTCATATACATATATGAGTGTGTGTGTGTGTATGCAAGGATTCCTCTATTCTTATAATAAAGGTGATAAAACAAAATAAAATTTCAAGGTAAATATTTATATAATTAAACTAATTTTTCTAGCAATTTGTAGTCTACCAATATTAGTATAATTTACATGCATACATGTTTAAACATAAACATATACATACATTAATTACCAATTAATTATTTAGTATCAAAATAATATAACAAAACTTATTAAAATATTATAAATAATTAAAAAAATATAGGGGTTTACAGAATTCTACCTCTTGATCATCATCTTCTTCTTTCGAAGGATGTGTGGATGTCATGTTGGCTGACAACACTTTCCTGAAGATTGGGCCGATGCTGGTATCGGAATCCCAGGTTGAGGCTTCAGATGAGTGAGAGTGTGTGGCCTCTTCTGCTTCTGAACTTTTTGGGGGCTTTTGGAGGCGTGGTGTAGCCCACTTGTGACTTCCCCTTCGGAACTGGGAGCTGTAAAGAGAGACGTCGGCCTCTACCACAGTTTAGACCTTGGCCACTTTTCAAGTCATAACCCATCTTCTGGATGAGGTACTTTGCTTGATCGGTGTACTGATACACTTGTATTCTGCAGGTATCAGGTTCTGGCTCGACAGGTAGGAGTTCTTGATGGCGCTCGACCTTGCCGAAGATGATAGGTTTCTCGTCCTAGTTCCAGGGCAGAACTATATAACAGACTCTTTGATATAGGACAACTCAATTTACATAATTGATAGTCGTTATATGTGTTTGCAACGACTGTAAGGCATTATCTAAGGTATACATGGCATTCCAATGTGGAAGAATAGAATAATTCAGAGACAGCCTTTTGTTGATAAAATATGGGATCTTGTCTCGGGGAATTACATCAACGAGGGATGGGGTGTCGACATTGGCCGATATGTACTCTTCCAGTTCTTCGTCAGTGAGCGCTGGAGCAGTCTTGGACGGTTCGAGAGAATTCATCGGAAGCTTGACCCGTACCGACTCTTGAGTCTGCGTTGAGAGAGATGATGGGGCCTTCCCTTGTAGCTTGACCAAAAGGGGGCATACGATTGGGGAGGTTTCCCTTTAAGCCACACGTTGAGAGGCACCTCAGCTGACGCCTCGGAGATTGGTGCTTTTTTGTGCAGCTTAGCCACGAGAAGAGCTGACACTTGGGGAGGTCTCCCCTTGAGGCGTATCTTCAAAGGGGCTTCGGTTGTTGTTTCAGCCAAGGAGGCTGGTGCTCTCCCGCGCAGCTTGACTACGATAGGGGCCGATGCTTGGGGAGGTTTTTCCTTGAGTCGCACCTTCAGAGGGGAATTGGTCATCATTTATGTTTCAGTGTCAGCTTTAGCATCGACTTATGCTTTATCGTCGGCATTGTTGGCTTCGTTGTCCAAGTAAATTGATATGTAAAGATCATAGTCGGTGAAGAAGGCCTCAATCCCTCTGAAGGGATCGACATCAGCAAACTCTGTTCTGACTATGCCGTTGCTGGATACATATTTCATACATTGCTAAAGGGTAGATGGCTCCACCATGTATTCATGTATCCATGGACACCCCAACAGGATGTTGTAGTTGACGTCCGCATCCACGACATAGCAATCACCTCGGTCTGGAGATCATCGATATGACATTTGAGCCAGATCTTGCCCAGTGGATCACTCTTGCTAGCGTTGAAGCCACTGATTGTAGTGTGGGATGTCGTCAGACGGTGCATCGGGATCCCCAATGTCTGGGGTAGAGTTCGGAGGATAATGCTAAGGGACGACCGGGGTCAATCTACATTCGATCTACCTTGATGGCGTCGACGTACCCTGTGTAATACAACGGTCTGTTGTGTCGGTTGTTCTTGAACAGCATGTCTTGTTGAGTGAATGCGATATTGGGGATAATTTCCCCCATACTATGGCAGTGCGAACATACTGTTGGATCAGCTTCAGGCTCTTGACTTGGCTCATGAAGGACTCAGCATCCTTCAGTGCATCACATAGAGCCTCTCGAGTATCTTTGGATAGTCGGAAAAGTTCGAACAGGGACAGTTGAGCTGGCGTACTGGCGAGTTGGGCTAGTATGCAAAGTTTTGGGGTTTGGTCAACCCCGGATCATTGTATTTTCATAGGGGCATATCGAAACGGGCCTCCTTCTGTTTCTGTTTGTCGGCTGCTGGCGGTTGGGATGGACCTTCCCCTTGGGCAGTTGTAGTAGTGACAGGAGGCGTCACTTCGACCGGAGCCTCCTCTTGATGAGCATTCTGCTATGAATGCATTTGTATATGCAGTGCTTCCTCAGGAGAGAAAGTCATCATTCAGTAAGATTTGGTCTTCTTGCCTTTGGCTTTGGAGGTAGGATGTACCCCCGGTTGAGTCAGTTCTGGAACGAGATCTGGTTGAACCCCACATGATCTCTCCTCGAGATATCGTGAGTGGTACAAGTCCGTTCATATTGTCACAAGTTGGCGGAAGTTTGATCTCTTCCATTGTCGCCTTCAGGATAAGGACGACGCCATCTTAAGCTTTAGTAGGTGGCAAGGTGCCAAACTGGAGTGACACCATGTTGGTCGAAACTGTCTTCTCTTCATACTCGAGCGAGATGACATTCGCATTGATTATGTGTTGTATGTAGTTCTTTAAGATGTAGCAGTCTCGAGTCAGATGCCCGACGAATTGATGGTAGTGACAATACCTCGGGTCGCCTACCCTATTGACTTCGTCAGGACGCTTTGGATCAAGTAACTTGACCTTGTCGCTCTGTTTCAACATTTTGAAGAGTTACAGGGTGTCTTCGTCGTTGAAGGAGTAGACCTCCTTCAGCCTTGGTGCAGGCGGTGGCTTCTGAGTGGGCCCTTGTGTGCTTTTTGAGTCGTTGACAGTCAATTCTTGCTTTCCCTTGGGCTCGTGGCCGCTGTTGTTGGTGGCGGCACATTTTCCCTTGTCATCGAACGTAGGGAAGCTAACCCCTAGAAGTCGTGCATTGCGTGCCTTTTTTTCAGTAGCTTTGGCTCCGATGATCAACGAACTCCAATCGGGAGGCTGGGCTGAGTTGAGCCAGAGTTTGATGGCTGGCGCGTAAAACCCCTATTTTTAAAAAAAAAAATTATTTATTTTATTAGACTTAAAATTGAATTTATGCAAATTATGGTTTTTTTTTATGACCCGGTTTGGCCAATTCAGCCCGAACTGGGCCTGGACCAAATTTAAGCCAAAGTAGACATGTGGTGTGATCAATGACGACCATGGATGCATATTTTATGGGTGTAAAATATTTCTTAATTTATTTAAAGGTTTGGGAGTATATTTTCCAAATATTAATTAGTGGTACAAAATTTACGTTTCTATTATTTAATAATGTGTTACAAAAATGGTACATCTTTCTGGGCCCAAATGAGGGTGTGTAGTAAAGTTCACACGTGGGAATAATTTTTATTATTTTATTATTACTAAAGTTACTTTTGTGAAAATTTAATAGGCATTTTATTATTATTGATATTATTTGATATTATGTGATATTGTCATTGTTGCCTTTTATGGCAGTTTAAATTTGTGTATATGTGTAAAAATATATTTTAGATGCATCATATATATAGTTAGATAATATTAAAACTTTATTTCAAATTTTTGGAGATTTAATAAATATGTTATCCGATCAAATATTATTATTATTATTTAGTTGATTTTAATGTCAAATGGATTTAAATATATGTGTATATGTTTTTAAGTTGATTTTATATATGGTAGATGATATTAAAATTTTCTTTTTGGATTTTGTAGAAATTTGATTGGGTTCATTTGGATATATATATAGATATATATATATATATATATATATATATATATATATATATATATATATATATATATATATATATATATATAAAAGATAAGTTTAGATAAGAAAAAAAAAGGAAAAAAAAAAGAAAAGTAAAAGCAAGTGGTGGGGCCGACCCCCACCACCAACGCCAAACAGCAGCAGCTATAGCAATATAGCATGCGCCCCCCTTTTTTTTTTTACTAACAGCAGCACCATGCAACTCCATAGGCCGAAACCCCCCCTTAACCTTTACATATATATATATATATATATATATATATATATATATATATATATATATATATATATATATATATATATATATATATATATATATATATATGCAATTGGCTCAAAAATAAACCCAAAACCCTAATCTGAACCCTTCCTCCTCTCATCCTTCCTCCTCCCCACTCCACGGCGAAGCTCGGACGCACCATGGCGAAGCCGTGCTCGCAAAGAAGACAAAGGAACCATCAACAACAACAACAGATTCCCACTTTAAGGTATCCCACTTCCCCGTTTGATTTCTCTCTCGATTCTAGTCCGTTTTTAGATCCGTAAATTCGTGTAGAAAGCCCTCATGACCCTCTTAAAGATCCCCTAGGTGGATTTTGACATGGTCATCCAACTTGCTCGAAAAATCGAGACGAAGTTGGAGAAAACCCTACTTTTCTGAATATTAAAAACTGTTTTGAAATGCCAACTTGTCGGCCACTTTTCTCGCTGTCCATTAAACTTTCGTAAAAACTAATTGAAGGTAGTCAAATACAATATAACCGAGATTGTAACGCACCTTCTGGATTTACTTTTCATCTAGTATGTAGAAAGTTACACGTTGTTAAAGTTTCACGAAAAATTGTATATTCTGTTTTCAAAAAAAGTGGAAAAATACCCGATACGGCGTGCGCCCCGACAAACCGGGCTACGTGGTCGCGCACTATATGCATCGAAAGGCGCGTATGGATATTGTCGACATGTGGGAACTGACAGGATCCGATTTTGTTGCATGTGCGCGACGAAATCAGTACGTATCCGTCGAGATACCCCCGTATCGACCTTTTGCAATTAAGTCACAAATTTGTGCACACTCATCATATCGCGATGAAACTTGCGCCATTGGACTCAAAATATTTTTATGGTCTTGTGAGACAAGTTTGGTCCGATTCTGAGACCGTTGATCGGACGCTATTTTGGCGGGCCCACAATCCTACTCAACGGGCGATTTTGTGCACAGCCCACCGGAATCCAAAATTGGACATATCGTTGGATTCGTCTCATCAAAACAAATCTGTAGACATGTAGTTTGACGACTTTAGAGACCGTAGGTTCTGACGCGCATTTTGGCGCAAAGCTGGTCCAACGGCGGACATCGTTTTGACTCAAAATTATGATTTTGCCCCTGTTCTAGAATTTAACTTTTGGACAGGCATTTTCTAGGCATATCGTTTATTCCAAACTCGTTCGTGATGTTTGTTTCAGCATCCGGAGCTTCTTGTGGATTTTGACTTTCGTGTTGACGATTCTGATTGTTGGATTTTGCTGCTTCTCGCACCACCCTCAGGCAAGATACCTTGCCGTTATACTATTTATTTTTAGTTTGCATTTTATTATATATCACTGTTCATTTATTCCAGTTCTTGATTTACTGTCTGTTCAGTGATATTAGATGTACTTTGTTATTTATCCTTTGATTGCATATGAACCTAGAGTTAAGGGTCTACCGTTGTAGTGTATTACATATACCTTGACACAGTTGTACCACGAGGATGTGTGATATGAGTAGCATGTAGAGGTTCTTACGTGTGGGCTGATCCCCCATGTGCATGCGTTAGGGCTAACTGCTAATAGAGGCGTGTTAGGAGACTTAGCAGTTAGTAGAGGTACATGGTCATGGATGCGACTTGACAGGTACATTGGATGGGGAGAACATTTTCTTGTCGTATGGGCTTCAATTGTACTTCCCTTGTAACCCGGAAGCTCTGCTGGAGATACGGGTATGAGCCTCTCAGGTTGGCCACTGTTATTTTTGAACGTCATGCTCTTAGGTCACTGGTGCCCAAGTGGGGACTATACCAGATCTCATTTACAGCCAGGGCTCATGCGACGAAAGGTTTATTCTTAACTGCATGTTCATATTAGTATGATTAGTTTACCTTATTTATGTCTTGTCACTTTTTTTGTTTGTGGCATATTTTATATTTAGTATTTATATGGCATGTTTATTGTATCTTGTTACGTCCCTCTGAGGACCCGGTTATCTCTCCAGGTGTGTGCTTCTGTGATTTTGCAGGTGTTCTAGCCAAGGCCGTGATCTTCTCTATTCTTTCTTAGACGATTGCGCTTGGTTCGCCTCGATATTTTATCGACCACTTCTTGTACATTTTATTTGAGATAGTTGGTAGTGGACTTTGTCTCCGCCCAACGATTGTATACATGACAAAATCAAAGTTGCTTTTATATCTTTTATTTATCTAGTGGATGAGATTTAGTTATTATGGTTCTACTACATTTTACAGCTTATGTATTCATACGAGTTTTTTATATATTGGAGTATACTTCGTATGTATACAACTGGCATGGATACGTACCTAGTCCTAAGTATTTTGGGACCGGGACGTTACATGTATTTGTGGTGGCCCATGCAGGTCGAGTTTGTCACTTCAGTTACATTACTATACCGATGTGAACCTGCAACATAGGATTAGAATATAGGAATCTCATCCATACAGTTGACCTCTTCCCTTGGCTTCAAATTCTGAACTCTCGATCGACCTCCTTGAATTGCATCTTGCTTGATTCCTTTCTACCATCGATTCTTATTTTCGTGCTTAGTATCAACTAGGGAGATGACTACATTAGTATATGCTCATAGGTCACACATGGCTAGAATGGTTATATTGGCGATTGGAATACATTCAAGACTCTATTGAGTTAAAAAGGTCTTTTGTGTAATTTAATGATTAGTAATTGGTAAAGTAGGATATTACCACGGAAAGTTTTAACCTTGAGATTTCTAAATAGTAAAAACCAGAGGATTTATAGGATTTCATACTTGGTTCAAGAAATTGATTGTCTTTTTGAGATTTAATGTTTATGATTTATCGGGTTATAGTTATAATTCTTTGCACAAGTATAAAATTTATTTGCTTTTCGATTTGTTATATTTATGAGTTTTGGGTAATAGATATACATCTTTGAACAAATATAAAATTTATTTGATTTTTTATTTTAGATGTTTATGATTATTGTATTATAGTTATACGCCTTTGAACAGTTATAAATTTGGTTTGAAAATGATCTTAGCTTTTAAAAATGGCCATAGGAATTATTTAAATTTGAGTTGTACAACTTGCGATTTTTATGTTTATTAAATTTTGAATTTTAAGTGGAAGTAATGACGGTGAATTTTGGTTTAAAATATTTGAAATTTATGAAAACGATTTTTGAGAATTTTTCTTTATTTTAAATTGTGTCCTATGATTGAGGATTTACAAATCTATTTAGATTCTTTTTTTTTTGTAAAAAAAAGGATTTTGACTGATAAGATTATTTGAAAATTTAGTTTAATGTGGGATTGCTAATATTAAAATTTTTGGAAGAATTTCGAAGGATATGATGGAAAGTTATTTTGATTGATTAAAGGAAGTTACCATTTAAAAGTTGTGATTTTGTTGGAATAACTTAGCATAAATAGAAGTTAAAATTGATGAGAGAATTGAGCTTAATTTTGAGATTGCTTTTAATATGCTAAGAGTTTTATTATGAGTTATTTGAAAATTTTAGAGTGTTAAATTTTTGATTGATTGTGAAATTTTTATGGATTCGTAAATTATGAACTCTTGAGTTAAATAGTTGAATTTAAACGTTAATTTTGGAAAAGGTTAGTAGTAACGTGATAAAATTTTGCTTTGAGATTTATGAGAGTGATTTAAATTTTATGATGAATTTGAACGGCTTGGAGTAAATACAAATTTTGGTGGTATATTTTTGAAAGTTTATTTTTTTAAACTTTTGGAGAAAAACTTGAGCTAAAATATTAATGATAGGCCACAAAGGTAGCCCTAATGAGTTAGAAGTATTCCACACTAATTGCCATGTCACTCATGACCATGATAGTAGTATATACACAAGTGTTGTTAGTCATCTACCCAGCTATGTGACTGAATTTTCACCTCGACTTACTCGACCTTCCTTCAATTCTAGATCTTTTAATTGCGACCTTCTAATCCATTTGCAATTTGAATAATGAGTAAATGGTTCATTGTCTTCATCTAATGGACTATCTTCTCTCTAGAACTATGTCCCTAAATGATTTTATTGGATTCTCTAATTAATTTTATTTATTTTTATTTCATGCTTTAACTTGATCTTCTTTGTTTTTGTACATTAATTATCACCTCGTGAACTTCCACTTTCTATTTTAGATCTTTTGGTGTCCCTTACCATGACTTGAATATTTAGAGTACAACACTACACTTTTCCTCCCAACAAATTTTATATATAAGACCTAGACAAGCCACCTTCCTGTAGACATATCATGTCCCACCAAAACCCGTCTCCTTGTACACTATTTTTATGATATGACTTTCTGGTCAAAATGGCCAAACTATAATCTTTACCATGATACCGATATATTTTCGACCACGGATAGGGATTCAACCTCGACTCAATTCTTTCGACCCAATATGTGATTTTGTTCTACTTAATTCCTTAAATGTTTAAAATTGTGCGTTATCTTGATTGCTTGACTCATTGTCCCATGATACTATTAGTTTAACTCTTGTAAGTTGGGTAGAATATCTCACCACCTAACAAACCTTTTTTTCTTGTGAACCACATTGGTAAGTTCACTTAGACTATAAATTCAGAGGACCCAACCTTATTTAGTCTACCAAGTCATAAATGAAGAAACACAAGGACAACTGTATAGGCCCACACTTCGGACGCGCCTTGATTTTGAAAGATTTTGGACTATTTAAAATTTCCTTCATCAGTACTTCCCTTGCTCATATTTTGACTTCTCATGCTGCTAATGTAGCTTCAGTTTTGCAAGCTTATTTCTTTACCAAGCTTGATCATGACATATTTTATTGGGTGCACCCACTAACATATTGTCTAATCAGAACCGGTGCATGATGGTCTGATCAACCTATTGCACTTTGGTTCGCTTATCACACATTATTCTACGTAGATGGAGACATAGTAAACTTGCCTTAGAGTCTCATCCGCGACAGCTTTGGCAATTCTTTTTGAATTATATCCACCGTCTATGAACCCCAAAATTCGTACTCAATATATAACACTGTCTTTGAAACCTTTGTTGTTCTTGTCTTTTACTCATTTTAGAAAGACAAGGCACTGTACTTGCTAAGATAGATGCAAGATATCACCTTTCGTTTTTCTATCAGTTATTTCAACACAAATTTAGATAGCCACCGACCAACTCATGTGGCTATATCCTTGCCTTTAACTAATCCTCATTTCTCAACCCTAGAATTTTTATCGTGTCCTACCAATTATTCCTGAGCACTCGAGAATGGTACAAATCATTCACTTAAACCAAACTCTCAATCGAGGCGATTAGTCTCCAGTTTCTCCTAAGGAACCATATCTCTTGAATGTCTAATTTATTCTCTTGGGTCTACTCAATTCCCTACTGTTCTCTAAAATTTGATATTCAAAATTTTGTTACCTTCACTAGCAATCCTTATTTGAACTCCATAACCATGATATATTTTTCTATATATCGACTCCACAATTTTCTATTGTATGGTGGTGTTGAACGCCGTTTTATCGCCTCCTCCAAAATTTAATTGTATTTTGGGATTAACGAATTCTTCCTATCCCTCAACCCTATCTACCCTACTCATCCTAAATTTCGAGGACGAAATTCTTGTAAGTTGGGTAGGATGTAAAACCCCTATTTTTAAAATTTTTATTTATTTATTTTATTAGACTTAAAAATGAATTTATGCAAATTATGGTTTTTTTTTATGACCCGGTTTGGCCAATTCAGCCCGAACTGGGCCTGGACCAAATTTAAGCCCAAGTAGACATGTGGTATGATCAATGACGACCATGGATGCATATTTTATGGGTGTAAAATATTTCTTAATTTATTTTAAGGTTTGGGAGTATATTTTCTAAATATTAATTAGTGGTACAAAATTTACGTTTCTATTATTTAATAATGTGTTACAAAAATGGTACATCTTTCTGGGTACAAATGAGGGTGTGTAGTAAAGTTCACACGTGGAAAATATTTTTATTATTTTATTATTACTAAAGTTATTTTTGTGAAAATTTAATAGGCATTTTATTATTATTGATAATATTTGATATTATGTGATATTGTCATTGTTACCTTTTATGGCAATTTAAATTTGTGTATATGTGTAAAAATATATTTTAGATGCATCATATATATAGTTAGATAATATTAAAACTTTATTTCAAATTTGTGGAGATTTAATAAATATGTTATCCTATCAAATATTATTATTATTATTATTATTATTTAGTTGATTTTAATGTCAAATAGATTTAAATATATGTGTATACGTTTTTAAGTTGATTTTACATATGGTAGATGATATTAAAATTTTCTTTTTGGATTTTGTAGAAATTTGATTGGGTTCATTTGGATATATATATATATATATATATATATATATATATATATATATATATATATATATATATAAGATAAGTTTAGATAAGAAAAAAAAAGAAAAGTAAAAGCAAGTGGTGGGGCCGACCCCCACCACCAACGCCAAACAGCAGCAGCTATAGCAATATAGCATGCGCCCCCTTTTTTTTACTAACAGCAGCACCATGCAACTCCATAGGCCGAAACCCCCCTTAACCTTTACATATATATGCATATATATATATATATATAAGCAATTGGCTCAAAAATAAACCCAAAACCCTAATCCGAACCCTTCCTCCTCTCTTCCTTCCTCCTCCCCACTACACAGTGAAGCTCGGACGTACCATGGCGAAGCCGTGCTCGCGAAGAAGACAAAGGAACCATCAACAACAACAACAGATTCCCACTTTAAGGTATCCCACTTCCCCGTTTGATTTCTCTCTCAATTCTAGTCCTTTTTAGATCCGTAAATTCATGTAGAAAGCCCTCATGACCCTCTTCAAGATCCCCCAGGTGGATTTTGACATGGCCATCCAACTTGCTCAAAAAATCGAGACGAAGTTGGAGAAAAACCCACTTTTCTGAATATTAAAAACTGTTTTGAAACGCCAACTTGTCGGCCACTTTTCTCGCTGTCCATTAAACTTTCGTAAAAAATAATTGAAGGTAGTCAAAGAAAACATAACCGAGATTGTAACGCACCTTCTGGATTCACTTTTCATCTAGTATGTAGAAAGTTACACGTTGTTAAAGTTTCACGAAAAATTGTATATTCTGTTTTCAAAAAAAGTGGAAAAACACCTGATACGGCGTGCGCCCCGACAAACCGGACGACGTGGTCGTGCACTATATGCATCAAAAGGCGTGTATGGATGTTGTCGACATGTGGGAACTGACGGGACCCGATTTCGTTGCATGTGCGCGACGAAATCAGTACGTATCCGTCGAGATACTCCCGTATCGACCTTTTGCAATTAAGTCACAACTTTGTGCACACTCATCATATCACGATGAAACTTGCGCCATTGGACTCGAAATATTTTTATGGTCCTGTGAGCCAAGTTTGGTCCGATTCTGAGACCGTTGATCGGGACGCTATTTTGGCGGGCCCACAATCCCACTCAATGGGCAATTTTGTGCACAGTCCACCGGAATCCAAAATTGGACATACCATTGGATTCGTCTCATCAAAACAAATCCGTAGACATGTAGTTTGACGACTTTAGAGACCGTAGGTTCTGGCGCGCATTTTGGTACAAAGCGGGTCCAACGGCGGACATCGTTTTGACTCGAAATTACGATTTTGCCCCTGTTCCAGAATTAAACTTTTGGACAGGCGTTTCCTAGGCATATCTTTTATTCCAAAATTGTTCATGATATTTATTTCAGCATCCGGAGCTTCTTGTGGATTTTGACTTTCGTGTTGACGATTCTGATTGTTGGATTTTGCTGCTTCTCGCACCACCCTCAGGCAAGATACCTTGCCATTATACTGTTTATTTTTAGTTTGCATTTTGTTACATATCACTGTTCATTTATTTCCAATTCTTGATTTACTGTATGCTCAATGATATTAGATGTACTTTGTTATTTATCCTTTGATTGCATATGGACCTAGAGTTAAGGGACTACCGTTGTAGTGTATTGCATATACCTTGACACAGTTGTACCACGAGGATGCGTGAGATGAGTAGCATGTAGAGGTTCTTACTTGTGGGCTGATCCCCCATGTGCATGCGTTAGGGCTAACTGCTAATAGAGGCGTGTTATGAGACTTAGCAGTTAGTAGAGGTACATGGTCGTGCTTACGACTTGATAGGTACATTAGATGGGGAGAACATTTTCTTGTCGTATGGGCTTCAATTGTACTTCCCTTGTAATCCGGAAGCTCCGCTGGAGATACGGGTATGAGCCTCTCAGGTTGGCCACTATCGTTTTTGAACGTCATGCTCTTAGGTCACTGGTGCCCAAGTGGGGACTATACCAGATCCCATTTACAGCCACGGCTCATGCGACGAAAGGTTTGTTCTTAACTGCATGTTCACATTAGTACGGTTAGTTTACCTTATTTATGTCTTATCATTTTCTTTGTTTGTGGCATATTTTATATTCAGTATTTATATGGCATGTTTATTGTATCTTGTTACGTCCCTCTGAGGACATGGTTATCTCTCCAGGTGTGTGCTTCTGTGATTTTGCATGTGTTCTAGCCAAGGCCGTGATCTTTTTCATTCTTCCGAAGACGATTGCGCTTGGTTCGCCTCGATATTTTATCGACCACTTCTTGTACATTTTATTTGAGATAGTTGGTAGTGGACTTTGTCTCCGTCCAACGATTGTATACATGACAAATTCAAAGTTGCTTTTATATCATTTATTTATCTAGTGGATGAGATTTAGTTATTATGGTTCTACTGCATTTTACAGCTTATGTATTCATACGAGTTTTCCATATATTGGAGTATACTTCGTATGTATACAACTGGCATGGATACGTACCTAGTCCTAAGTATTTTGGGACTGGGGCGTTACATGGCATCATGTACATGTTGCATGAGACGATCAGCACATGTTCTGGGATGCCAATTGGTAATCTCAAGAATGCCTGACGGAAGCATTCGACGAAGGCTCGAACAGTTTCTTTCTCCGTCTGGCGCACTTCTATCAGAGATGACATTATCATGTCTCTTTCCTCCGTCCTAGAATCGGTCAAGGAATAGATGTGTTAAGTCATCGAAGGAGGATATACAGTTATCAGGGAGACTGCAGTACCAGTCGTAAGCGACTCCCTTCAATGCCCCGACGAACAAACTTGTAAGCAGGGTATCTTCCTTTGGGAGATTTCCTATCACGGAGTGGAAGTAGGTCAGATATTGGCGGGGAGACTCTGTTCCATCGAATGGCGCCAGTGTTTGTGGTTTATATTTGTGAGGATAAACCACTTTATTCCATTCAGGAGGGTAAGTTTGCCGGATCCCGAGCTTCTGGCGTTCCTCATATTTGTTCCGCGCTTCAAAGTGATCGTACAGATCCCTTACCATCTCAGCCAACTCCACTGTAGAGCTAGGAGCAGGTGAGGGAGGTAAAGTGTGAAGCTCGGCCCCTGACGGAGTTGATGTCCAAGGGGCGGTGTGATGATTTGTTCTGGAAGATACCCGCTGATGGGGTATATTGGACTCTCCGTTAGCCCTAGGATCGAGGCTAGCGGATACAGGCGCCCTTGTCAAAGGTTGAGAAGTCAGAGTATTCTGAATCTCAAACATCGTTTGGGTCAAAGATTGCATGGTAGAGGAGAGGGTCTTGAGGCCATCTTCTAAGGTGTCCATGCGCCGAACGATATCCGGAGTTGAATGTCGATCTCTTCTTCATCGCCACCCCCTGCCATGTAGACGGGCATGACGTGGGTAGAAGTGGATGGATCGGTTGATGCTTCACTTTCAGACTCGCTTTCTTGTGGGAAGGTTGGCCTAAGAGCTTCTTCTTTCGACACTTCGTACTGGCTACCCCCAGCTGCTTCGGTGTCAATGTCTTGGTGGATGCCCTCGTCTTTGAATGAGGGGTTATTGAGGATAGTCGGGGTCAGACTACCCCCAGCTTGTATCATTGTTAGAGCTTTCATCCTCAATCAAGTTCCGTGAATACCCCGATTGACGGGGTTACTGCCTAGTTCTTCGGTCGGCTTTTTGATGGGCCAGCCGAGGTTGAAGAGTTGGTGGAGCTCGCCTTTTTCCCTGATGCATGGGAGTTGGAAATGACATGGCACGAGGTGATCGGAGGTTCTGTCTCGTTATCGATTGGCACTCTTTTTTCGAGGCGATGTCGGATAGGTGCAGCTGGTCGCAGTCGTTGGAATACGGACCGCCTTGGTGGTGCAGCTATTGTTTTGCAACAGCAGCAATTGATGGTGACCATGGCACAAGGATGCCCTGTGAGGGGTGCATCGTGCATGGAGGTCGTCTCTCCCAATCCATGTTTGTGAGTGATCATATTACGTAGATCATGAGTGAAGAGTTTCACATTCACACCCTGTTTAGGCGCATGGCAGGGCCAAGCGCCGGGGTGATTATGTGAATATTGCACCCCCTGATCTAGTTCCAGCGCATAAAATGTGACTAAATCGTTGGTGGGAGAGCAACATATATTACGGCTTGAACCCACTTTATGCGTACAACCCACGTGGGCGCATGGGTTCAAAGTTGCAGAATTTGCCCTACCCAACTTGGTTCCATACGCAGAAGATGTGCCCAAGTGGGAAAGGGACTTTGAGAGTCGACTCGTGGCTGGTGGCAAGGCACCCGAGTCAACTCTGTACAGCTTACCGTCAGCTACGCGTATGAGTTTCAGTGCATATTTTTGGTTTGCTGCTGGTATAGCACGTTTGGGGCGCATGGCCCATGCTGTCTTGGACTTCTTCGTACTAACCCGTAAAGGTGCATAGTACTCAGAATCCAAATTTTCCTCGCCATGACAACGAGTGATTCTATCGAAGACATAAGTTATCTCCTGCATGCCAGAGCTCATGTGCGGGAGATTGGATGCGTCCCTGTTCCGTCTGCGCATCTTCTTCAACTGGGAAGAAGAAGGTTGGAAGCTGCCGTCGACGGTGTACTTTCCTGGCAGATGCGCTGTACCAGTGGCCTCATCTTGTTTGCTGAGAACGTCAACAGGAAGAGAGGTCTACGGCGGTGCATCTCCTTTAGCAGTGGCGTTCGGTGCATGTCACTCCCATTTTTCGCTATACATATTTCCAGTATATGTGTACGGATTTCTGACGTTTGTCAGGTGACTCATATTTCGACTTGTCTTATTTAGCCTAGTCTTGGTTTAATTTGCCTTTGGTTCGGTTCGGCTTGGCTTGACTTGGCTTGGTTTGGTTTGGAGTTGGGTTGACATGAGTTGGCTTGGTAGAATTACTTCATGAGAATAAAAAGCACAAACTTCAACTAGAATTACTCCCCGGCAACGGCGCCAAAATTTGGTGTGCTGTCGTAGGTACCCAAAAATAAAACCTATACTCTTAGAAATGTAGCAGTGTGAGTAAGGATCGTTTCCACGGAGAGTAATTAGTTTATATTTGTGCTATGTGAATAATGAAAGGGGGGATGAATAAAATGAAAGTCAATAAAAAAGAGCAAGTAGAATATGAAAATAAATCAAAATAACAAATGTTGGTCTAAGTCTACGTCTACCATCGAAATCTTGAAACTGATCATAGATGCAAATATATATTGATATGTATAATGAATATTCATCGTTGGAATTATTTTTCTATCTCCTTTAGCCACAGTTAATTAGAAACAAGTGACCTAATTAACCTTAACTACTAAACAACCCCAGACAAGCGCTAAAGGTTTAATCTAGTAGCGTATTAAACTCAATAAGATCGATGAAACAAAACAACACAAGCACAAGTGGTTGCGTTTAATTTAGTCAAATGGTTTCCTCCTAAGATTTAATAATACAAAGCAGTAATTTATTAAATCTTGGTTGCTTCACAAATTAGAGAGATCGAATAATTTCGGATTCGATATCTAATTTAGCAGTAGATTATCAAGAGTAATAAACTAGTATGCATCCTACTAATTAAACAAGATAATCATAAAATATGCATAAGAAAACATTTGATACTCAAAGTACAAATCAAACATATAAACACAAATTAGATCTCACAAGTTTTTATTGATTCTGAGGCTTCCGTACACTTCGACCAACAAGACTTTTAGCCGCACATGTTCATTACAACTTCAAAAGAAAAGTTGGAGAAGAAGAAGAAGAGTTGTGTTGTGTGTTCTCTTCTCATGATTTCTACCCCCTTTTATATACCATAAATTAGTTGTTTGAAGTCCACAATATCTCTCCACATATCCTCTAAAAGTTACAACTTCTCAAACCAAATAAACTAAGTCATAGAACAAGTAGGAAAATGGTTATTTTGGTTCCTATTTTTGTTCACAGCATCTTTGACCCAACTTCAAGTCTTATTTCGTCCATGATGCAGCTTAATTTGCGAAAAACACAAAGTATAAAAGTTGTAGCCCTGTATCTTAGCTTTCCAATTTTTTTTGAATCACCTCCATTGCTTTTCGGATGAAAAAGTTATGCCCATTTTGGTGAAAGGTGTCAAAACTATCTAGAATTGTATTTTAGCTCCATTTTGCACATAGTGTCTCCAAATTCATCCTATAGCAAAATATAAATATAATGAGTACCGTTAGTCATAAAATGAGCATGAAATGATAAACATTAAGGGATAAAAATATAACATTTATGTTCTCATCAAATACCCCCACACTTAACTTTTGTTCGTCTTCGGACAAAACTCAAAATTTATTTTTTTCAAAACAAAAATCAAGGTTGTAATGTCATAAATAAAGAATAACCAAGCTCTTTAAAACCCATAATATGTCTTGAAAATATATTCTTAGACAACTTCTAATTTCTTAGTAAGTATTTTTATTTGAAGATAGAGTAAACTAAATTGGTAGACCCTCACTGGAATAAACACTCAACTCTCATATATTTGAAGGGTATGTGTTTCGCTCAAATTTATTCCAAAAAAATGATCTACCATAAGCTTGCATATCTTCTCATTCTCTACCACTTGGACTACTTGCATAACACAAATCATAAGGACTTTTTATGGGTTGTAGCGGGGCTTAGGATCAAGGTGGGATATATTTGGGAGTGTAGCTCGAAGCCATCAAAACCAATGGAGCAAAAATGATTTAACTCAAGCTCGAATATATAAAATATGTAAAACCAATCACCCCATTCAAAGCATTCAACATATCCCTTTATTTGAAATTTTGGAAGGAATCATGAAGATGGATATCAAAAGTTATTTCCTCCATCACTTTTTTTTTACTTCTTCTTCTTTCGTTTTTTTTTTCATTTTTTTCTCAGTTCTCTTTTCTTTTTCTTTTTCTCTTTTTTTCTCAATCATGATAGGATACAAGAATTTAAGAATAAAAATATGTAGCCAAACTAGAAGTTAAATACCCGCACACTTATTTCATATACATCCATACATATCATAATGCTCCACTAGCTTTCCGACTTGGGTAAGAATTTTTTTTCAGGTTAAAGCTTGTAATGTGGGTTCACAAAAATAAAAGCAATAAGGCTCAAAGGGGTTCAACCAAAGGAAAAATAATTTCAGGAAAGGCTATTTGGCTTAAGTAGCGTAAAAAAATTGCCTTAATCATGTTCATGTATGCATGTGTTGATGTGACCTTGAAGAGAATCAAAGCAAATTCTAGAGAAACAAATCCATGAAAGAATATCACTCATCAAGGATAGTGGAACTGATGTGTCATTCTAAAGGCTCAAAATCTCACCGGCTTTTATCTACCAAATTTAGTCACAACCATCCTCAAGGAAAATAACTATACTAATTAATTCTAAGTTGAAAAGAGTACTTATTCAATCATGTTATGAATTTTTTTAAACTTATTTAAATCTTTCTCATGACATACACAACAAAAAATTATTGAAAACCACAAAAACAAATCTCCCTTCTTTAAGAAAATAAATTGAGAACAAAAAAAACAAAAAAAAAATCTTTTTTAAGTTTTATTATTTAAATTTATTTAATTTTTAAAAACCATGCATTAAAGAAAGACAAAATATAAATCTCCTCCCGCACATTTAAAATAGACATTGTTATTAATGAAAGTATAAATGCAAATAAAAGATAAAAATAAACAAAAATAAAATGCAAGAATAAGAAAAAACTTCTCTTGGGTTGCCTCCCAAGCAGCGCCTTTGTTTAATATGTCGTTGGCTCGACTCTATGCACACTTGACATAACTATGCAAGGGTTTCACATATTGAATAGAGTCCTGCAAAATATAGGGTAAAAGCATCTTGTAAAAATTGGCAACGCCATATAAGGAAAGTTACCTGACTGATGCATTTTCAGAAAATTAGTGAATGCTGCTACAGTTTCCTGCAAATTAGATATCAAAGATAACTCCTCATGCACTTCCTCAAGTTGCTCACTGACGGCAACATCGAATCCATCTTTGTTGTTAAGTTCAAAAACTACGTCGTCATTTGGAATGTTCGTGTCTATAACGTTGTTTTTCTCTTCTTCTTGTTTTGACAATGTAGGCGCTTTTGATACCAGGAACTCAACCTCGTTACCATTTCTCAAAGTTATTATATTTACATTTTCTTTTGGATTTATTATCGTTTGATATAATAATTTATTCGAACTTTGTGCCTCTAACTTTTTAATTGTTGTAGCCATTTGGCTCATTTGATTGTTCAGACTTTGGACGCTGTCCTTCATCTCATGTATACTGGCCCTTGTCTCCTGTTGAAATTGCAAGGTATTAGTGGCAATAGACTTAACAATATCTTCTAGAGACATACCAAAATTAGAAGTTTGGTCTGATTTTTGTTCATGGGGATATGGTTGCTTGTACTGTTGGTAACTTGGACAATTTTGAGTTACACTGGGTCCGTCTTCAAGTATTGGGCACATATCAGTTGGATGCCCTGCTATTAAACAAATCTCACAAGCTATTGTTGTTTGCATGTTTCCACCTACAACCATTTGATGAACAAGAGAAGTTAAACTGGCAATTTTTTGTTCATGAGAAGAAACATTTACCTCATTAGCATGCCTAGATGGAAGATCCAGCCAAGTGCCAACTTGTTGATAATTGGTCGCCATGTCCTATTAAATCTTTTTTTTGTTTTTTCTAATAAATAGTAAATTACTTCATGAGAATAAAAACCACAAACTTCAACTAGAATTACTCCCCGACAACGGCGCCAAAAATTGGTGTGCTGTCGTAGGTACCCAAAAATAAAACCTATACTCTTAGAAATGTAGCAGTGTGAGTAAGGATCGTTTCCACGGAGAGTAATTAGTTTATATTTGTGCTATGTGAATAATGAAAGGGGGGATGAATAAAATAAAAGTCAATAAAAAAGAGCAAGTAGAATATGAAAATAAATCAAAATAACAAATGTTGGTCTAAGTCTACGTCTACCATCGGAATCTTGAAACTGATCATAGATGCAAATATTTATTGATATGTATAATGAATATTCATCGTTGGAATTATTTTTCTATCTCCTTTAGCCACAGTTAATTAGAAACAAGCGACCTAATTAACCTTAACTACTAAACAACCCCAGACAAGCGCTAAAGGTTTAATCTAGTAGCGTATTAAACTCAATGAGATCGATAAAATAAAACAACACAAGCACAAGTGGTTGCATTTAATTTAGTCAAATGGTTTCTTCATAAAATTTAATAATACAAAGCAGTAATTTATTAAATCTTGGTTGCTTCACAAATTAGAGAGATCCAACAATTTCGGATTCGATATCTAATTTAGCAGTAGATTATCAAGAGTAATAAACCAATATGCATCCTACTAATTAAATAAGATAATCATAAAATATGCATAAGAAAACATTTGATACTCAAAGTACAAATCAAACATATAAACACAAATTAGATCTCACAAGTTTTTATTGATTTCGAGGCTTCCGTACACTTCGACCAACAAGACTTTTAGCCGCACATGTTCATTACAACTTCAAAAGAAAAGTTGGAGAAGAAGAAGAAGAGTTGTGTTGTGTGTTCTCTTCTCATGATTTCTATCCACTTTTATATACCATAAATTAGTTGTTTCAAGCCCACAATATCTCCCCACATATCCTATAAAAGTTACAACTTCTCAAACCAAATAGACCAAGTCATAGAACAAGTAGAAAAATGGTTACTTTGGTTCCTATTTTTGTTCACAACATCTTTGACCCAACTTCAAGTCTGATTTCGTCCATGATGCAGCTTAATTTGCAAAAAACACAAAATATAAAAGTTGTAGCCCTGTGTCTTAGTTTTCCAAATTTTTTTTAAAGCAACTCCATTTCTTTTCGGATGAGAAAGTTATGTCCATTTTGGTAAACGGTGTCAAAACTGTCCAGAATTGTATTTTAGCTCCATTTTGCACAAAATGTCTCCAAATTCATCCTACAGTAAAATATAAATATAATGAGTACCTTTAGTCATAAAATGAGCATAAATGATAAACATTAAGGGATAAAAATATAACATTTTATGTTCTCATCACTAGTTTCATGATCATCTGAATATGTAATATTTGGGACGTCTTACTTTGTATGTCTGATGATCTAACATATTGTAATAATTATTTGTTTGCTTGAGATTGAGACACTAAGCTTGTTCTTGACCATAAGAGACTGTTGGCTTGTAGATAAACCCTCTTGCATCTAGACATCCATGATCGTATTGCGAAGTGGGTTGCCCCTTAATGTACATAACTAGCTGTGTCTGTCCTCCGCTCTCCAGTATTCTGGTTCTAGGGCGTGATAGCGCATCACCTTTGCGCACCCAAACTTGGCAGGTCTTCTTCGGCTTTGGCAGCCTTTTCGAAGGACTTGCACTGCCTTCAGAGATGAACTCCTCATACGCATGTTTATTGAGGCGCACCACGAGTGTCTTGTGGGAGAAATCGAGCTTGATGTCATCAGATTGCGACATAACCTTCTCGTTGGAGGAGAAAGTAGTCCCCAGCAGATTCGCCAGCTTTTTTGCCATTAAAACAATAAGAACAAACTTTTTTGTATTGAACTTTTGTATCTAATTATAAACAGAACATAGTACAATGTAGGACTTAGATGTAGTCCTAGGAGTACACTTTTGTTTTATTTGGGAACCGTAGCAATGGAGTGAGTGGTAATACGTTGACTCTGTTGACGATCTAACGACGATCTCGAACTCTCTGAAGGTCTGGATTATTCTGGAACGGGCAGTGACTTGAAGAGGATTGAGAGTCTTGCAAGTGCTTTGGATGTTGATGCGGTTGAAGTATTCCAGAAGTGGGGAATGAACCGTAGAACGGTTGAATGAAGGAATGATCCTTCTATTTATAGGCAGCAGAATGATCTGCTTATGTGCGCATATGTGTTATGCGCCTGGAGAGCTTGCACGTAGGGACGCCACGTGGCTGATGTTGTTGGGTGCATAGATGATGCGCCCCGAAGTTGGAGCTGAATCTGTTTGAGCTGCACTATTGGCCTGCAGAGGAGCTGACACATGGCTGTTAGAGATTCAGCTGTTGCTAAGATGTTGGGTGGTTAGCACCCATATTCGTAGGCAGAACTGATTCAAAATGACACGTGGCATATGTCCATGGCTTAAAGATCTCAGATTTGGTGGAGGGTGATCTGTCAGGATGCGCCTAGGATCTGGTGCATAGGGGGACTTGGTCTATGACTTTTAGGAGTCATAAGCAAGTCTGGGTGCATGTCTTTTGAGGTGCATGCAGAGCTTCGGGCGCATGGCGGTGGAGGCGTATGCAGGGACTTGACTTCTGTCTTTTGGGATCAGGAGCAAGCCTGGGCGCATGGCTTTTGAGGCGCATGCAGAACTTTGGGTGTAAACCCCCAAATTTTATTCCTAATTATTTTAATATTTTTATCATTTATTCTTTTGTTATATATTTTTTTGTATTAAGTCATTGGTTGTTAGTTAATAATGTATAGGTAAGTATGCTTGTACATTATGTTGTCAAATGTAGTCTACATTAATTTGGAATTTTAGATATTTTCGTATATACTTTTAGAAATTTTCTAAGGCTATTTTATTGTTCTATAAGATTGATTATATATATATATATATATATATATATATATATATATATATATATATATATATATATATAAGAGTTACGGAAACGAAGCAAGAAAAAGAGAATTTTCTTAAACCCAAACTCGGCCAATTCAAAACCAAATCACACGAAATTTGATTTATCCGAATCCCTGAAGGATTCTCTTCCGATTTGAATAAAAAATTTGAATCCTAAGCAATGGAGATTTGGTTAAAAAAATCAAATCTAATATGGATACATATCAGACTAACTTTTTATATAAAAAAATAATCGAAGCTCGAACGAAACCATAAAAACTCGCGACCCCCTCAAATTTCTTCGACCCCAGACTTCCTTCTGCATCCCCGCATGACTGTTAGAGCGCCTGAGATCCGCTGCAGATTGCTGGAGCCCCGTCGCATCCCCTTGGCTAACGAAAAAAAGAGGGCCATGCTCTGTCTCGACAGCAAGGTACCCCCTTTCGGCCTTGTTTACTTTTCGCTCGTTTAATCGTTTTGCGGTCCAAAAGTTGCTACATGTAAACAATGTAACCCTCTTTGAGTCCCTTTATAGGGATTTGGATATAACCCTTTGGTGTGACAGATAACTCGATGCAAAGTCGAATATAACTCTGTCTTAAAAACAAAGTATTGAATAACCTAGGAACCTAACTTGGAAGCCATCTTTTGATCAGCACATTAGGATTTTTTAATAAACTAGTTGAAAACAGTCATAAACAACATAACCGAGATCAAAATGCACTTCGTAGAATTTTATTTCGTTTACTGTACAGAAAGTTGCATGATGTTAAACTTGTGCGAAAAACTGTGTTAAAAATATTAAAAACTTCAGAAAACTTCCCGATACGGCGTGCGTCCGACACATCGGGTGACATGGTCGCGTACTATATACACCAAAAGGCACGTATGGATGTTGCCAATATGTGAGAACTGACGGAACTCGATTTTATTGCGTATGCGTGACGAAATCAGTGCGTATCCGTTAAGATACACCCGTATCGACCTTTTGCAAACTTGGCTATAACTTCGTGCACGTTCGGCGGATCGATGCGAAACTTGTGCCAGCAGGACCGTATCAATTTTTTGGTCCTGTATGCCAAGTTTGGTCTGATTCTGAGATGGTTGATCGGAACGCTAAATTGGCGGGCCCGCAACTCGACCTAATGGATAATTTTGTGCACGTCTCATCGGAATCAAAAATTGGACATGTTGTTGGGTTCGTCTCCTCAAATCGAATTCGTAGACATGTTGTTTGACGACTTTAGAGACCATAGACATTGGCATGCGTTTTGGTGCAAAATAGGTCCAACGGCGGACATCGTTTTGACCCAAAATTATGATTTTGCCCCTGTTCCAGAATTAGACTTTTGGACGGGCATTTTCTAGGTATATCACTTATTTCGAGTACGTTCTTGATGTTTGTTTCAGCATCCGAAGCTGTTTGAAGATTGTAACATTTCTATTGCTGACATTATGATTCTTGGACTTGCCACCTTTGCACCACCAGGCAAGATACCTTGCCACCTTACTCTGTGATTATTATATTCTTATTTTTAGTTGTTATTTTTAGAATTTCTTATTTGTTAATATTATAAAACTGTGCGTCCTAGTCACACTTGGGTACAGGCGACTGTTACTTCCCGTTCCCGGGATACATATTTTTAATACGTGTATTACTTGAATGTATTTATTTAGTATTTATCATGCATTTATTCTGTATTTAATTCCTTTAATTACATGCTAAATATTTTTCTGTATTTTATTTTTGCTTTTGCTTAGCTCTTGGTTTATTTCTGTTCATGTTGAACCAACTTGGTTTGGCTTGGTTCATTATGATAAGGGGTGGATGGCCTAGATTGTGCGGAGAAGGAATGGGTGGTGGAGATCAAACTTGACTTGATATTTATACACCTTTTCTTTTCTCTCTCCTCACAAACTTTCATTTCATTCCCTCCATCAAAGCCCTAACCCAATTTGGAGAGGCAAGTACATCTTTGACACCATGAGGGATTTCATGCATCCCCATTTATTTTTAGTCTATGTTGTTCCTCTCCTCTTTTCTACAAGTTTAGGTCTTAAAGTTTTTGATTTCCATGGATGGTTGTGTGTAGATCTAGATTTTAAGTTTCAGATTTTATGGATTTTCCTTGGTTTTGATCTATCAAACTTGCTTATTTTCAAAAATCTAATTGTTCCATGTGATAGAGAATTTTATTTTACCCAAATTTGATCTTTGAAAAGTTAGATGTCATTTTCTTTTGACCGAGTTATGCAAGTTTGAAGTTCATGGGTTCTATGGCTATTTTTCTCAGATTTTGGAGAAGATGAGCAGTCTGGCCGCATGAGTCTGGCAGCATGAGTCTTTGGCCGCATGTATCATGTGGACCGCATGAGTCTTTGGCCGTATGCGTCCTGCGGACCGCATGAGTCCCGCAAACCGTATGATAGATTTGTGCCATCTGTCTTATCCCGCACGATTCGTCGAATTCGAGCGTTTCGTCTTATCTCGCGTATTTTGTTCGATTGCGCCACTTGATGCATGTTAGTATTTTAATACATATTGTTGTATGGAGTGTGCCCCGTGTCTTGATTGGCTTGTGGGCATCCTGTACCACTGGTACTTAACCCTGAGAGTTATAGACTCGACCATAGTAAATACTAGTTTAACTTTCATGCCTTGTCACAAATAGATATAGATTGTTACCTTGATTAAATGATTGATCATGCGTTCCTAGTTGAAACTAAAAGACTGGCTAGTCGTCTTATTGAATTGAATGAGACACGTTCATGTATGAACCATGAACCATTGCGATCGACTAGCCGATCCCGAACATTGGCATATGGACACGTGCTGACTTCAACTTCTTTCTACAAAAGCAGCATATGTACCTTACAGTCAAGGTATGATTATCCTGTGGTTAGATTTGATTGTTGCATTACGCTATGTAAGACCTAAAACCTAACCGCACGGGCATCGTTGTAGAGTTATGCATATCGTACTCTCTACGGAAGTACTCATTCAGAATGATCATGACCCACGGCGTGAGATTTTAATTAACGTAGGGACTATTAAGTTAAATAAAATAACTATTGCATGGAGAGAATTAATTCCTGAGTTCTTACATAACATCTATCTTAGGATAATTAATGCCCCGACATGTCGGCTGGTTCCTACGGATACTGTAAATCTGCCACACGAGCAGGGAGTGGTATCTGTTTATATTTTTCTGTATATCGATGACGGGCGTACCGCTGGGATACGTCTAATTCATGATTGGCACAATTGATTATTGGATAGACTAGCCTTGTTCGTACATTGTAAGAACTGAGGAATCCCTTATTGCATATTTTCAGGGCAACTTGGAACTTACAGTTAGCAAGCCGTATTATTTGTATTGCCGTTTAAAATGATTTTTTGTGTACTGTACCTACTCTGTTAACTACTGAGATGATCAGAATGTCAGGACTTGACGGGTCAACTTTTGTCCTTGTTTGGTTGGGAAGTTTGCTTAAAGTGTCGTGACGTTGTGTTAATCCAGTAGCAAATTAGAGAGTTATTTATCATATTCTTAATTCTTATCACTAGTTCTAATCCCTCATGTCGAGCTTCCTTTGTGGTACTTACTATTTGAGGTCTAACCTTTCTGGTTTTGCATGGCCAGATTTAGAGCCAGCTCCCGAGGACTCAGCTTACTTCCACTCCCAAGATGGTCAATACTAGAAGGATGATCACAGGAGGACACGAGTGGGTTCCTTGCTTCCCTGCTTATTTTTCTACTTATTTTATTTTTGCCGCTTGGCACCGACATGTTAGTCGGACTGTCTTGCACTTACTTTTACATAATTGTAACTAAGTCAGACTGCAGCTAATAACGATTGTGTATACCTTGTTATATCATATGGCTATGTTTTGTAAAGCCAGATCTTAAGAACATTTTGACTGAGCGTTTGAGACTTGTATGTAGTATACACCCCTTGTCTTGTAGACATTAATTGATCGTATTATACAGTATTTATATACCCGTAATACGTAGCTGGCTGAGTCATTCTTCCGCTCTCCAGTATTCTGGATCTGGTGCGTGACACGGTTTTAGTGGTAGCCCATGCAGGTCTGAATTCAGACTTGTAGGGTGTTTTGATTTATAGGATGTCTCAATCACACATGTTTTCCCTTGATCTCATGATTCGTTACCCTCGACCCTAGCTTGACATTCCGGTATTCTCTGACTTAATTGATCTTTCTTGTCCGGTCGTTTGATTATTCTCTTGTCCCTTTTCTTAGGGGCTCCTCGTCCACATCTGTCAGAGATGTACAACAACAACAAGGGCAACACGAACAACATGACCATGTTGGTCAGCAACGAAGGCTAGTACTACCTCAAGAGGACATCCAAGAAGAGGTGATAGTGGAACCAACAGCTGGACCGCAGTATCCGGAGGCTCCAACACCACCAACAGTTCCACCTACCCCTGTGGCAGTAGACACGCCAGCCCTTCTGGAAATTATAAGAGGGATGATGGCCACTCAGCAACATCAGATGTTAGCCCAGCAACACATACATACTCAGCTGTAAGAGCAGAATGTATTACTCAACCAAGGATTGCAGACGGCTTTGGAAAAAGGAGTGAGGACTGATTCAGGAATGTAAACCAGGTTCTGCAAGTATAACCCCCGTCGTTTCGAAGGTACGAAAGATACTATTTCAGCGGATGTATGGCTTAAGGACATCGAGGCTATTTTGACAGTGGCTAAGGTTCCGGCGGAAGAACGAGTGGATCAAGTGAAGTTGTTACTTCAGGACCTCGCACGTGATTGGTGGGAATCAGAGGAAGTGGGCATCAGACGTCCTATTGCTTGGAATAATTTTACTGCGAGATTCAAGATGAAGTACTATAGAGTTGTGGCACAGTTCGAGCTACAACAGAAGTTTATCAACCTCAAGCAGGCTGCCAAAACAGTGGATGCTTATGCAGCAGAGTTCTGCAGATTGAGTAGGTTCGCCCCGGAGATGGTAGCAACGGAGAGCCAGAGCGCAATGAGGTTTCAGCAAGGGTTTCATCTTGAACTCTTGCAATTGATAGAGGGTTACAACAACCAGACTTTCGATAATATATTGACGGCAACCCGGAGCCATGAGATAACTATCCAGAGGATCACATCGAGGACTGGAGGTCAGAAAAGGTCTCATAATCTGATTGAAGGAGTAGGGGGAGGAGTGCCCCGAATAACAACACAATCTCCTGGCATTTGTATTCATGATGTGGTAATACGAGGGCCAGCACCACCAACAAGGCAACAAAAAAAAAAAAAGAACCAGCAACCCCCGGTGGGATGCACCTATTATGGAAAGGCAGGGCACACTAGAGGTGTGTGTCGGGTATTGAACGGACAGTATTTGATAAGTGGAAGTCCAGATCATCGGAATTCCACCTGTCCCATGAATTCGAGGTCAGGAGGACCAGTACAACAATTTTTTGTGCTGTCAGCACCAGGGACAAGCCAGTATCAAGGACCAACGGTAGCAATAAGACCGTTGGCACAATGTCCGTTGATGTTGCAGGCTCAGATGTTTCGGCAGCAGGGACCGCCGATGCAGCAACAACAACAAGGACCACCCCAGCATCACCAAGGCAGGGGCCAATGGCAACACCAGGCTAGACCGCAGCAGGGGAACCAACAAGGAGGCCGAGGGCAGGCATTCAATATGTCCTTGGAAGAGGTATTGGTATCGGAAGATGTTATGGCAGGTAACATTCTCGTCGCCTCATATCCCGTAGTAGCATTGTTTGATTCGGGAGCATCACACCCATTTATATCTGCACAATTTGCGACACAACTAGGAATAGAATTCGAGGCATTGCCAGAGAGGCTAAATTTACTCACTGGTAATGGGCTCATAGAAGTTAGTAAAGTTATTCTAGCGTATCAAGTTGTAGTGTACGGGCGTTCCTTTTCCGCCAAGTTGATAAAATTTCCTGTTGGTAATTTCGACGTTATCTTGGGCATGGACTGGCTGAAGGATAGTCATGCGACAAGAGATTGTCGAAGAGGTAGTGTATCTTTTAATATTTCGGACAGAAGCGGTTTAACTTAGTCAGGTCAGAGATAGACCAATACAATCAAAGAGTAGTAACAGTAATGGAAGAAGTTCAAGTCCCAAAGGTAGTTGAAGAGTTTTTTGACATATTTTCCGAAGAACTTCTAGGTCTACCATCTTTTAGAGATATTAAGTTCAGTACAGAATTGGCACCTGGAACTAAATCGATATCGGATCGAGTTTACAGAATGTCGGATTCAGAGCAGGCCAAGGTATATCAGCATATAGAGGAACTAAAGGCAAAGAAGTTCATTCGAGACAACAAATCACCATGGGCATCAATAGTGGTACTTGTAGGGAAGAAGGATAGGTCATCAAGATTATGCATTGACTACAGAAAGCTCAATGCAGCAACAGTAAAGAACAAGTACCCACTACCAAGGCTCGACGACTTGTTTGATCAGTTGAGCAGAGCGAGAGTTTTCTCCAAGATAGATCTTCGGTCAGGATATTATCAAGTTAGAGTTCGAGAAGAGGATATTCCCAAGACGACAATCAGGTCAAAGTACGGGCATTATGAATTCTTAGTTATGTCATTTGGTTTGACCAATGCTCCGGTAATATTTATGGATTTGATGAACCACATCTTTATGCCATATTTAGATCAATTTGTCGTTGTGTTCCTCGACGGCATTTTCGTATACTCAGCTAGTGAAAAAGAGCATGAGGATCACCTCAAGAAAGTGTTACAGGTTCTGAGAGAGAACCAGTTGTACGCCAAGGTCAGCAAGTGTGAGTTTTTGACGGATCACATTTCATCCTTGGGGCACATCATATCAGGGGCTGGAGTAGCAATAGATCCCAAGAAAGTAGAAGCAGTAGAAAGTTGGCCAATGCCTAAGACCGTAGCATATGTGCAAAGTTTCTTGGGATTGGCAGAATATTACAGAAGGTTCGTATCAGACTTTGTAAGACACTCAGCACCCATGACCCGCTTGACACGAAAGGATGTGCCATTTGTCTGGTCGGCAGAGTGTCAGGCAACATTTGAGAATTTGAAGCAAATGTTGATCTCGGCACCTATTCTTACATTACCAGTTGGACCCGGAGGTTTTACTGTATATTGTGATGCGTCAGGAAAGGGACTTGGGTGTATCCTAATACAACATGAAAAGGTGATAGCATATGCATCTAGGCAACTTCGAGACCACGAGAACAATTATCCGACTCATCACTTAGAGTTGGCAGCAGAAGTATTTGCTTTGAAGCTATGGAGGCATTACTTGTACGGTGATCGAGTGGACATGTACACAGACCACAAAAGTCTGAAGTGCATCTTTACTCAGAAGGAACTGAACATGAGACAGAGAAGATAGTTAGAGCTGATCAAGGATTACGACATAGAGCTTCAATATCATCCAGACAAAGCAAATGTGGCAGCAGACGCTTTTAGCAGGAGAGACGACACATTTATGTTGACATCACAAAGACACATTTTAGAAGATCTTCAAGAGATGGGCATTGAGGTTATACTTCCTAGTGATGTAGGAATTCTGGCAAGTCTGCGAGTTCAATCCTACTTGGTAGACAGGATCAAAGCCGCTTAGGCACAGGACCCAAGGATTCAGAATCTTAGGACAGAATGTGAGTCAGGATTCAGGAAGGAGATAAAAATTCACGTAAATGGAACACTTATTTTTGGATCACGTCTATGTGTACCAAGTGGAGATATCAGACAGGAGGTTATGACAGAAGCCTACAGTTCTCAATATTCTATACACCCCGGAGGGACCAAAATGTACAAGGACATCAACCAGCATTTCTGGTGGAACGGAATGAAGAGGGAGATAGCTAGATTCATTTCCCATTGCTTAATATGTCAGCAAGTGATGGCAGAACAACAGAGGCCTGCTGGATTATTACAACCGCTTTCTATCCCGAAATAGAAATAGAAGCATATCACAATGGACTTTGTGACCGATTTATCGAGATCACCAATTGGCAAGGATGCTATTTGGGTGACAGTGGATCGACTTACAAAGGTGGCACATTTTCTTCCTTTTAGAGTAGGGCAATCTACAAAAAAGTTGGCAGAGTTGTATATGCAGTAGATAGTCAGACAACATGGGATCCCTGTCAGTATTGTGTCAGATAGAGACACCCGTTTTACATCATATTTCTGGAAGAGTTTACATCAGAGCCTGGGTACCAAGTTAAGATTTAGTATAGCTTACCATCCACAGACGGACAGACAATCAGAAAGAACAATTCAGACTTTAGAAGATATGTTACGAGCTTGCATCCTAGATTTTACAGGATCATAGGAGAGTCACCTGCACTTAGTCGAATTCTTGTACAATAACAGTTATCAAGCCAGTATTCAGATGGAACCATTCGAAGCACTATACAGTAAGAAGTGCATGTCACCACTAGCATGGGATGATATCGTGGAGAGGAAGATGTTAGGCCGAGAGATGATTGTTCAGACGGTTGAAGTGGTTTAGGGGATTAGAGAGCGACTTCGAGTTGTACAAGATCGGCATCGTCATTGGGCAGACCAGCATCGTAGGCCATTAGAATTTTTTGTTGGGGAGCACGTGTTCTTACGGATCTTGCCTACTCGTAGGATCATTAGATTTGGTGTTCGCGGGAAGTTGAGTCCACGATACGTGGGCCCATTTGTTATCCTCGACAGGGTAGACGATGTTGCTTATCGTTTGTCCCTTCCACCTTCGTTATGAGAAGTGCATGATGTGTTTCATATATTTTAGTTACGTAGGTATGTATCGAATCCAAGCATATCCTCGATCATTCTGAGCTAGTTGTTGGTACCAACCTGTCTTACGAGGAATAGCCTGTGTCCATTTTGGACCGAAGGGAGAAGATACTCAAGAACCGAACAATTAGCCTTGTCCGTATTGCTTGGGGTCATCACTCCTTAGGAGAGTCAATATGGGAACGTGAGAATGATATCTGATCACGGTATCCGCACCTAATTGACTCACAAGGTATATTTCTTTTCGTGTACCTTGATTGTCTTGATCCCTCATGCTTATCACCCTATGGATAGAAATTGCTTGATGTCGTAGATTGATAAATATAGATATATTACTTGTTATTGATATTGTAAGATGATTGCTTGCTTGCTAGAATTGCTTGTAGTTGGATTAGTCTAGCCTTGATGTTTCTAGCCTGCTTGGATTTGAAATTTCGAGGACGAAATTTTTCTAAGGAGAGTAGAGATGTCACTCCCCGTTCCCTGGATACAAATTTTTAATACGTGTACTACTTGACTATATTTATTTAGTATTTATCATGCATTTATTCTGTATTTAATTCCTTTAATTACATGTTAAATATTTTTCTGCATTTTATTTTCTGCTTTTGCTTAGCTCTTGATTTATTTCTGTTCATGTTGAACCAACTTGGTTTGGCTTGGTTCATTATGATAAGGGGTGGATGGCCTAGATTGTGTAGGGAAGGAATGGATGGTGGAGATCAAACTTGACTTGATATTTATACTCCTTTTTTTCTCTCTCCTCAAAAACTTTCATTTCATTCCCTCCACCAAAACCCTAACCCAATTTGGAAAGGCAAGTACATCTTGCATACCATGAGGGATTTCATGCATCCCCATTTATTTTTAGTCCATGTTGTTTCTCTCCTCTTTCTTTACAAGTTTAGGTCTTGAAGTTTTTTATTTCCATCGATGGTTGTGTGTAGATCTAGATTTTAAGTTTCGAATTTTATGGGTTTTCCTTGGTTTTGATTTATCAAACTTGCTTATTTTAAAAAATCTAATTGTTCCATGCGGTAGAGAATTTTATTTTACCCAAATTTGACCTTTGAAAAGTTTGATTTCGTTTTATTTTGACCAAGTTATGCAAGTTTGAAGTTCATGGGTTCCTTGGCCATCTTTCTCGAATTTTGGAGAAGATGAGCAGTCTTGCCGCATGAGTCTGGCTGCATGAGACTGGCCGCATGAGTCTTTGGCCGCATGCATCCTGCGGACCGCATGAGTCCTGCAAACCGCATGATAGATTCGTGCCATCTGTCTTATCCCGTACGATTCGCCGAAATCGAACATTTCGTCTTATCTCGCACATTTCGTTCGATTGCGCCACTTGATGCATATTAGTGTTTTAATACATATTATTGTGCGGAGTGTGCCCTGTGTCTTGATTGGCTTATGGGCATCCTGTATTACTAGTACTTAACCCTGAGAGTTATAGACTCGACCATACTAAATACAAGTTTGACTTTCATGCCTTGTCACAAATAGATATAGATTGTTACCTTGACTCAATGATTGATCATGCGTTCCTAGTTGGAACTAAAAGACTGGCTAGTCGCCTTATTGAATTGAATGAGACACGTTCATGTATGAACCATGGACCATTGCGATCGACTAGCCGATCCCGAACATTGGCATATGGACACGTGCTGACTTCAACTTCTTTCTACAAAAATAGCATGTGTACCTTACATTCAAGGCATGATTATCCCGTGGCTAGGTTGATTGTTGCGTTACGCTATGTAAGACCTACAATCTAACCGCACGGGCATTGTTGTAGAGTTATGCATATCGTACTCTGTACGGAAGTACTCATTCAGAATAATCATGACCCACGGCATGAGATGTGAAACCCGTAAATTTAGATTGCATTTTAATTTTTAATTTAATTGTGTTGCTAAATAATTTTGATAGAATAATATTATATATTATTTGTGAGTATATGAAAATTATTTTTTTAAAGTAATTAAATATGGATTTTTGTATGTCAGCCCAGACCTGAACCCGATTTGAATTTAATTGAACTTAAAATATATTTTTTTGAATTAGTTATGATTCTTCTAAGAAAATAAATTATTTATTTTTGGCTCAAAGCCTTAAAGCCATTTTACCAAAGTATCCATACTTCAAACCTTTTAGCCCATTAGCTTTAAGTCATTTAATGACTTAGCTAAAATTGCTACTGGGAATGTAATTTATCCATTTGTTGGTTAGAATGAATGATCATTCATTCTTAGTTTTTTCTTTGTTTGAGTGATGTCGGTTCCTCTGTGAAACCGAAGGAGCTCTTCTTCTTCCATCCCGACCCCAACGCTCGACCTCTCGACTCCTCACCGGCCGGCCATGATGGCCGGGCCGTTTGTCTCCCTTCCATGGTAACCATCTTTTCCCTTCCCCTATATAAGAATCCTCATTCTTCCTTTCCATTCCATCATCCTTTTCCAAAACCCTAAATCCACCCCCTAGTCAGATCTGGCCGAGCCCTCCGGCGACCGGAGCTCCGTCTCCGCCGCCCCGACCCCGTGGATTTCCCGGCGCTATCTCCGTCGGATCTGCCCCCAGGCGCCCCGTTTCCCGGTCTGGCGCCCCGATCCAGGCCCTCCGGCGCTCCCCGTGGCCGACCGACCAGCACCGTCCCGGCCTTCCGTCGAGCTCGGCGACCCCCGATCCCGTCGTCCCTTTGCACTTTCCGTGGCTCGCTGCCCTTCCACGAGTTTCCGTGTTTTCGCGGACTCCGTCTCCGCTGTACGAGTGTTCTTGGGCATTCCCGCGTTTTCGCGGATTCGCGTGTTCCGAGTCTGAGGCAACTCTTCGGAATCCGTCGATTTGGGTAACCTCTGTTAATCTCGTAGTTTTCCTCTTCGGATATAGTCTGTGATGATTTTTGGTCCACCGATTCCTTTGGGAATTCGGATTTTTGGTTACGTTTCAATTACGTTACCATTTTGATTTTTCGAAGTTTCTTCGAAAATTGGTATGCTGTTGGTTTTGGTTCTGTGATCTTTTCGATTTCGGAGTTTCCGAATCCTTCGAAAATATTTCTATGATTAGAGATTTTATATTTAAATTTGGTTTTAGAAGAACCTTGTTTCTGAGAAGGTTCTTGGGTTTGGATTGGTGTAGAAATTGGTTTTTTTGTGATATTTCGAATTCGTTTTGGGAAATTCCGATTTTGTTCAGAAATTCCGAATTCATTTCGGAAAATGATTTATTAGATGTTTTTCTATATAAAATTGGGTATCCCTGGTTTGGGAATTATTTTTCAGGAAAAAAAAAGTCGGCGTATTTCCTAGTTTTTGGGTTGACCGAAAATAGAGGAAATGTTGCCGAATTTTTTTAGAAAAATCTAAATATAGTTTTAAATGATTTTTTCGGAATAAATATTTTTTTAAAATTATTTTTGGGCAACGATCGTATTGGTCAATGGGCCCTGGCTAAGTGCAAACGAAATCGGTTTCGCCCGGACGTTGAGGCATTAGCCTATATGACGATTGGACCAATACCTGAGACTCATAAATTAATTCAATTTAATTTTTTTACTTTGTAATTTAATTGTAGGATAATTTTAGAAACTAACCAAGTATTATTTAAATTCATGTAACTGGTCTGTAAGGGCATAAGCCATTTATTATTTATTCTGGTTGTGAGAAAGTGTAATAGCTTATGTTTTATTTTATTTTCTGGTTGATTTTTCTGTCATGAGAACGTAGTATAAAATGATAATTATTTATTTTATTTTTAAAAAAGAATAATAATAAATGTTTTATCACTTAGCAGTTAAGTTGTAATTTTTAAATAGAAATTCATGTATTTCTCATTAAAAAGGAAAAATCTTAGTTTATATTTATATAATTATAAAATACCGAGTTTTTCCAAATAAACCGATAAATACAATTTTTTTGAAATTAAATATAAATTGATGTTTCTTAATTGCAACGCACTAATAATCGCGTTTTGGTTGTGTTAGCTAAATAAAGACTAAAATTGACTAGGACACAACTAGAGATTGCAACTAGTATAGTAACATTGGCGACTTTGGTTCTGAGACAAGTTTCCCGAATGTAGAATTTCAAGGAAGAACCTGATTTCCCATCCTGACGTATCGACCCGTCCAATCAACCTGAGGCAAGTACATTTTGTGTTAGTTTACAATTATTTAGTAATGTTTTAATGCAAGTTTAAACCACGATGCAACACGGAACTCTCTTTGAGAGCATTGACTATAACTACTGTAACTGTTTGGGGACTGGAAGAGTAGTGTAATGAGTATGACCACATCCAAACTACTGTAACTACTGTAACTATATTAGCTTACCCCTCATACGCACGGGGATAAGCCGTATCTGAACTGTAACAAACCCAAGCCGGTCATATTTCATTGCCTATTCACATCACAGAACTGTAACTGTTTTAAAACTGTAACTGCTTAAATTATTGATTTCAAAACTGTTTAAAAGTGCATAATTCTATTATTATTTCAATTGTCAAATTAGCATGAATTGTACTTTGCTCTCTACTGACTGGAGACCCAACATTTTAGGTATCACTGATGATGCTTTATTCCGCGGTATTTTCCCGAGATCCTAACTAGAGGACGATGATCTCAAGACTGATGAGTTGGTTGCCTAGATTTTCTTCTTCTTTTATAAATCATGATGTTTGAGGAAAACAGTGTATTTCAGATGTATCTTTCATTTTATTGTAAAAAGTTTTTAAATTCAGAATAATAAATTTGTGGCAATTATTGTGTTGTTGATATTACCTGCATGAGTGATACAGCTTACTGCCGTCGTCTCAACAACGGTGCAGGCTGGGCATGATCCGATTCGACCCAAGAAATTGGGACCGGGTCGTGACATGGTTTTAGTGGTGGCCCATGCAGGTCAAAATCAACAACTTAGGAGAACCAACTTAGAAACAATTAGAACACTAGAACATCAAATTGTCACAACATAGGACCGATATATATATATGTGTTAAATATTTTTGTTTGATTATAGACTGGTAGGCTACCTTGCTTATGTGTGCATCCTAAACCTTCCAGAAAATGGCCACTGACAAGACCAATCCTGCTGGCGATGCGGTGTCATCTCCGGATCACACCCTACCTCCTCAACCAAGTCCAGGGTTTATTCCCTCGCAGCTGATTGACCGTCCCCATAATGCATCTAGTGAAGTTTTCACTACACTGGCCATTCCTACCACTTCTCAAACTGAGTTGAATTTCCTTGGGGAAGTACCCATTCCTATTGCTCCACCAGTACCAGCGAACACCTCCCAAATGGTTGCCCTATTTCAAGAAATCATGGAGTTCCAGAAGGCTCAAGCTAAAGTCCAGCAGGAACAGATGGATATCACGATAGAAGTCATGAAGAATGTCAATGATGTAGCCTTAGCTGTCTTAAACCGAGTTGGAGCGGAACCTCGTCCTAGGAGGGATACCCCTAAATATAGAAGATGTTGGAGCCCTACTATCCGGCAGTCATATCATAAAAAGTTATTGGTTTGTGACTACTGTAAAAGGCCTGGTCACCAAGCCAATATTTGTCGCAAGAGGTTGGGGAAATGTTTGGTATGTGGATATGCTGAACATCGGGTAAAGGATTGCCCCTTATCTTTCCATCGTACCAGAGTACCTATTCCAGTTACATCTGTTATGCCACAACCTAGGGACTCTCTTCCCATCCAGCAGACCTTGCCTTCTACACCCACTGCAGGGAGGCACGATGCAGATTCGAGGATCATAGAAGATGAAGAAGTTGGAGACTGCTCATGCTAGAGCCAGAGCCATGAAGATTAATACCTAAGACTGCTGGATAGAAATATCTATTAAGAAGTTGTAACAGGATGTCCTTAGAACAATCATGAGAGTCTTGTTGTAATTCTCTTATATGAATAAAATCTTAGTTACACCTTTGTGGTAGATGTCTTCTCTGATCGTCTTTTCGGATTACCCTAAATTGAGACATAGGATTCACCATTGACCTAGTCCCCGGCTCTTTCCCTATTTCTAAAGGATGTTACAGAGTCAACCCGAAGGAGGCCAAGAAGATGAAGGACCAGATCAATGAAGGCTCTAGGATTTATCCAAGATGGAATTTCACCTTAGGAAACACCTATCTTGTTTGTGTCCAAGAAGGATGGAACAACGGATGTGCATCGATTACCAGACACTAAAGAACAAGTACCCTCTGTCCGGATCGAGGATATGTTTGATCTGTTTGTGTGGAGTTAGGGTGTTTTCGAAGTTTGACTTAAGATCTGACTACCATCAAATCAAAGTCAGGAAGGAGGACATTTTCAAGACGGCGTTCAAACACCAAGTATGGGTAGTTTTCTTTGGTCATGACGTTAGACTGACAAATGCTCCTGCTGTGTTCATGAATCTCATGAACAGAGTTTTTCATGAGTATTTGAATCAGTTTATCTTCTCCATAGATAACATTCTGATATATTCGAAGACTGAAGAAGAGCATGAAGAACATCTGAGGAAAGTTCTGGAAACTTTGAAGAAAAAGAAGTTTTATAGTAAGTTATCTGAACGTGGATTTTCTTTGACAAGGTAGATTTTTGGCCATGTTGTCAAAAGAAAAAATTTCGATGGAAGATAGCTGCTGTTGAAAAGTGGTATACCCCAAGTTCAATTCGAAAGTTTCTTGAACTTGGCTGGCTACTATTAGAAGTTCGTGAAGGATTTCGCCAAGATTGCTGAGCCGATGACGAAGCCCAGTTGGAAGAATGAAGAGTTCATCTGGACGAAAGATTGCCAGACGGCATTGAGGAGCTGAAGAAGAAACTTACCACTACACCAATCCTTGCGCTACCCGCAGAAACCGGTGGTTTCTCAATTTACAGTAATGCCTCTGGAAAAGGACTGGGTTGCGTTCTTCAACAACATGGGAAAGTAATTGCTTACACATCTAGGCAACTACAGACTCATGAGAAGAATTATCTCACACCTAATTTGGAATTTGCTGCAATTATCTTTACTTTGAAGCTATGGAAGCATGATTTTTATGGAAAGGGAGTGAAAATATATACGGACTACAAAAGTCTGAAATATGTCTTCACTCAGAAAGAGCTGAATGTTAGACAAAGAAGATGGCTGAAGCTGATAAAGGATTTCAACATCGACCCGCTATACCACCCGGGTAGGGCTAATGTGATCGCTGATACACTTAGTCGATACCCAGTGGCAATGTTCTTAATCAAGGAGTGGTACCTACTAGAAGACGTCGAGAAGCTTGGACTGGAGGTTATACTACATGGAGATAGAAGGACGGAGCTGGATGCTGATTCAATATTGATGAAGTTCGAGGCTGATGGACAAAATCAAGAGGACATAGTTTCAAAACGAGGCACTTTGCAGGCTTAGAGATCAAGTGTTGGCAGAAACACTTGAGGGTTTCTAAATTGATCAGCAGTGGAACTTTGAAGAATGGTACGAGGCTTTGCATATCGGCTGACAAACGGAGGAACGAGTTGATGAAAGAAATGCACCAGTCGCAGTATTCCATATATTCAGGAGCTAATAAGATGTATCGAAATATGCCTCCATTGATTGGTGCTATGGAATGAAGAAGGACAATTCCAGGTATGGGATTAGATGTAAATTTGTCAACATGAGGAATTTAGCAAGAGAACAACAAGTTTGTTGCAGCCGCTGGACAATTCGGAGTGGAAGTAGAAGCATATAACAATGAACTTTGGGTAAGGATTGTCTTGTTCCCAAGGAGGGAAGGGCACCAATTGGATTATAGTGGACCGACTGACTAAGTCAGCACACTTTATTCCCTTCAAGGTTAGTTTATTCACCGAGAAGTTGGCAGCATTGTATGAGAGGCACCCCTACCGGATTTATGGAGTACAAACCGGCGGACAATTAAAGAAGATAATCCAGACGCTTGAAGATATGTTAGATCTTGTGTTTTGAAAATTGGAGGGTCTTGGAGAAGATCATTTAAAATTGGTAGAGTTTTCTTACAACAACTACCAAGTTAGCATCGTCAATCAGTAGAGTTTGAAGAAGGAGATAGCGTCTTTTGTGAAGATTTTCTCCTACCAGAGGAACGATCAGTGTTAGCAGAGCAGGAAAGTTGAGCCAGGTACATCAGGCCATTTGAAGTTTTAAGACGAGTTGGAAGTAGCGTATCGGTTAGCTCTACCAGCTAATCTTGAGGGTGTGCACAATGTTTTCCACGTATCGCAGCTCAGACACTATATTCCGGATCCGAGTCAGAGCTGAAGATTGGACTCAGCCTTTCAGTGCCAGAGAAACCAGTATCAAGCGTAGTCAGACGTGGGAAGAAGAACAGAAAATTTGAGCCATCACATAACTCATATTTCTTATCTTTTCGTTCTAAACTTGATTGATGTTGCTAAGTTAGCCTAGTTTTGCAAGCTAATTCTTTATTAAGCTTGATCATGACAGTATTTTATTGGGTGCACCCACTAATATATTGTCTAATCAGAACCGGTGCATGATGGTCTGATCAACCTCGTGTACTTTGGTTCGCTTTTGTATTTTTTCTGCATGGATGATTTCATAATTAAAATTGGTCCCTAAACATCTCACCCACGACTGCTTTAACAAATCTTATTGTTTGGACTTGAAATGCGGGAGTAGTACCCGTATTTGGTTGATACTCGAGGTAATTTCTAAACCTTGTTTCCTGTTAAATTTTAAGGACGAAATTTTCTAAGGAGGGAAGGTTGTGAAACCCGCAAATTTAGACTGCATTTTAATTTTTAATTTAATTGTGTTGCTAAATAATTTTGATAGAGTAATATTATATATTATTTGTGAGTTTATGAAAATTATTTTTTTAAAGTAATTAAATATGGATTTTTGGATGTCAGCCCAGACCTGAACCCGGTTTGAATTTAATTGAACTTAAAATATTTTTTTTTTGAATTAGTTATGATTCTTCTAAGAAAATAAATTATTTATTTTTGGCTCAAAGCCTTAAAGCCATTTTACCAAAGTATCCATACTTCAAACCTTTTGGCCCATTAGCTTTAAGTCATTTAATGACTTAGCTAAAATTGCTACTGGGAATGTAATTTATCCATTTGTTGGTTAGAATGAATGATCATTCATTCTTAGTTTTTTCTTTGTTTGAGTGCTGTCGGTTCCTCTGTGAAACCGAAGGAGCTCTTCTTCTTCCATCCCGACCCCAACGCTCGACCTCTCGACTCCTCACCGGCCGGCCATAATGGCCGGGCCGTTCGTCTTCCTTCCATAGTAACCTTCTTTTCCCTTCCCCTATATAAGAATCCTCATTCTTCCTTTCCATTCCATCATCCTTTTCCAAAACCCCAAATCCACCCCCTAGCCAGATCTGGCTGAGCCCTCCAGCGACCGGAGCTCCGTCTCCACCGCCCCGACCCTGTGGGTTTCCCGGCACTGTCTCCGTCGGATCTGCCCCCAGGCACCCCGTTTCCCGGTCTGGCGCCCCGATCCAGGTCCTCCGGCGCTCCCCGTGGCCGACCGACCAGCACCGCCCAGGCCTTCCGCCAAGCTCGGCGACCCACGATCCCGTCGTCCCTTTGCACTTTCCGTGGCTCGCTGCCCTTCCGCGAGTTTCCATGTTTTCGCGGACTCCATCTCCGCTGTACGAGTGTTCTTGGGCATTCCTGCGTTTCCGCGGATTCGCGTGTTCCGAGTCCGAGGCAACTCTTCGGATTCCGTCGATTTGGGTAACCTCTGTTAATCCCGTAGTTTTCCTCTTCGGATATAGTCTGTGATGATTTTTGGTCCACCAATTCCTTCGAGAATTTGGATTTTTGGTTACGTTTCAATTACGTTACCATTTTGATTTTTCGAAGTTTCTTCGGAAATTGGTATGCTGTTGGTTTTGGTTCTGTGATCTTTTCGATTTCGGAGTTTTCGAATCCTTCGAAAATATTTCTGTGATTAGAGATTTTATATATAAATTTGGTTTTAGAAGAACCTTCTTTCTGAGAAGGTTCTTGGGTTTGGATTGGTGTAGAAATTGGTTTTTTGTGATATTTCGAATTGGTTTCGGGAAATTCCGATTTTTTTCGGAAATTCCGAATTCATTTCGGAAAATGTTTTATTAGATGTTTTTCTATATAAAATTGGGTATCCCTGGTTTGGGAATTATTTTTCAGGGAAAAAAAAGTCGGCGCATTTCCTAGTTTTTGGGTTGATCGAAAATAGAGGAAATGTTGCCGAATTTTTTTAGAAAAATCTAAATATAGTTTTAAATGATTTTTTTGGAATAAATATTTTTTTAAAATTATTTTTGGGCGACGACCGTATTGGTCAATGGGCCCTGGCTAAGTGCAAACGAAACCGGTTTCGCCCGGATGTTGAGGCATTAGCCTATATGACGATTGGACCAATATCTGAGACTCATAAATTAATTCAATTTAATTTTTTTACTTTGTAATTTAATTGTAGGATAATTTTAGAAACTAACCGAGTATTATTTAAATTCATGTAATTAGTCTGTAAGGGCATAAGCCATTTATTATTTATTCTGGTTGTGAGAAAGTGTAATAGCTTAGGTTTTATTTTGTTTTCTTTTATTTTCTGGTTGATTTTTCTGTCATGAGAATGTAGCATAAAATGATAATTATTTATTTTATTTAAAAAAAAGAATAATAATAAATGTTTTATCACTTAGCAGTTAAGTTGTAATTTTTAAATAGAAATTCATGTATTTCTCATTAAAAAGGAAAATCTTAGTTTATATTTATATAATTATAAAATACCGAGTTTTTCCAAATAAACCGATAAATCCAATTTTTCTCGAAATTAAATATAAATTGATGTTTCTTAATTGCAACGCACTAATAATCGCATTTTGGTTGTGTTAGCTAAATAAAGACTAAAATTGACTAGGACACAACTAGAGATTGCAACTAGTATAGTAACATTGGCGACTTTGGTTCTGAGACAAGTTTCCCGAATGTAGGATTTCAAGGAAGAACCTGATTTCCCATCCTGACGTATCGACCCGTCCAATCAACCTGAGGCAAGTACATTTTGTGTTAGTTTACAATTATTTAGTAATCGTTTTAATGCATGTTTAAACCACGATGCAACACGGAACTCTCTTTGAGAGCATTGACTATAACTACTGTAACTGTTTGGGGACTGGGGGAGTAGTGTAATGAGTATGACCACATCCAAACTACTGTAACTACTGTAACTATATTAGCTTACCCCTCATACACACGGGGATAAGCCGTATCTGAACTCTAACAAACCCAAGCCGATCATATTTCATTGCCTATTCACATCACAGAACTGTAACTGTTTTAAAACTGTAACTGCTTAAATTATTAATTTTAAAACTGTTTAAAAGTGCATAATTCTATTATTATTTTAATTATCAAATTAGCATAAATTGTACTTTGCTCTCTACTGATTGGAGACCCAACATTTTAGGTATCACTGATGATGCTTTATTCCGCGGTATTTTCCCGAGATCCCAACTAGAGGACGATGATCTCAAGACTGATGAGCTAGTTGCCTAGATTTTCTTCTTCTTTTATAAATCATGATGTTTGAGAAAAACAGTGTATTTCAGATGTATCTTTTAATTTATTGTAAAAAGTTTTTAAATTCGGAATAATAAATTTGTGGCAATTATTGTGTTGTTGATATTACCTGCATGAGTGGTACAGCTTACTGCCGTCGTCTCAACAACGGTGCAGGCTGGGCATGATCCGATTCGACCCAAGAAATTGGAAGGAGGAGGCACGAGATATGGAGGCACCACGAGGGAACAAGAAACAACAAGGAAGGATGGGACGCCGTTCGAGTAGCAAAGGGAGAGGTAGACTTGCTTTGCTTCCATGATGAGAGTGATGAAGGATCCATAGTAGAGATTCTGCTTCCCTGCGGGCAGGATGCCGAAGTAGGCATTGAGAAGAGTCTTGGGAAAGGACCAAGACTTCTTCGAATAGAGAAAATACATACAAACCAGGGCGTCAGCGGTGATGGCATCATAGTTGCCGCCCTTGGTATAGAGGGCGTGGCACACGATCCTATAGAGCTCGTAATAGAACGGCTCCAGCTGTGTGGAAAGGGCCGGGATAGCAGAAGGTTTTGGGCCCTTGCATATGATAGCACAGAAGTCGTCAAAGGAGCACTCCGCCGAAGGATAAAGAGCAGCCAAGCTCGGCAGAGCCTCTCCTCTGTCCGGGATGCCGAGAATGCTAGCGATGTCACGAGCCGTCTGGCGGAAATGGCGATCGTTGACCATCGTCTCAATGGCGCCGTTCTCGATGTCAGGAACCATGTTGCAGTAGAACAAACGTACGGCAGCAAGGTAAATAGGCACCTGACACCGAAGGAGGGAAGAGAGACCGGCCACCTCGAAGAGAGAAACATGGTCGGGGAAGAGTTTCCAGTTAATGGCATGACCTTTGAAGACGTTATGATGCACGAAGTGCTGGAACCAAGAATCGGCAGCCAAGGAATAGGTGAAGATCCTCTATTCAAAGCCATGGGGGCAGAGGCACAGGAGTGAAGGGATTGAAAGTGGTGGAGGAGGCACGGGGGCGCTTTTGGGTAGCCATGGAAGAAAGGAAGAGGGTTGAAGGAGAAAGTAGGGTTTTGAAATGAAGAAGAGGATGAGGAAGAAAGTGGATTTTTAAAGAGTTGTTGGAAAGGGGAAAGGGTGGGAACGGTTTATAGAGAAGAAGTGGGAAGAGTGGTGGTTTTGAAATGGAGATAATGGGGGAGAGGAAGAGATGGATATTAATGAGGATGGGAAGTTAGGGTATTGGGAAGAGTTGGGTATTAATGGGGAGATGATGGATGTGATGGGTAGTTAAGAGGGAAGAAGGAATAAAGAGAGAATAGAAGAGTGGGGGGCCCTGAGCTGATGTGACAAAGCAGTCCGCCGCGTACCGGTATACCATAGGTATACCTACGTATGCCGACGGTATGCCGATTTTTGGCACAGAACATAATTCTGAACCAAAATCGGCATGTTGTCGGTATACCGCTGTATACCGCCGGTGTGCCGGTTGAGAGAAACTTATGAGTCGAGATTTAAAATGCCCAATTCTTGGCAAAGAAAAACAAAGCGATCCTCCGGGAGAGGTTTGGTGAAAATATCAGCTAACTGATAAGTAGTGTCAACAAATTCAAGGCGGATATCCCCCTTTTATTGATGGTCACGAAGAAAGTGGTGTCTAATTTCAATGTGCTTCGTGCGTGAGTGACAAATTGGGTTCTTCGTGAGATTGATCGAACTAATGTTATCACATTTAATGGGGGTGCAAGTATGAGAAATGCTATAATCAATAAGTGTTTGTGACATCCAAAGAATTTGTGCACAACAGCAACCGGCCGCAATATACTCGGCCTCAGTGGTTGAAAGAGCAACATAATTTTGTTTCTTACTAACCCACGATACTAAGGATTTCCTAAGAAATTGACATGTACCGCTAGTACTTTTTCGGTCAATCTTGAATCCGGTAAAATCTGCATCCGAGAAGCCGTGAAGCTCAAAGTATGAAGATTTTGGATACCAAAGGACCATGTTAACGGTGCCTTTGAGATATCGAAAAATACGCTTGACGGCACATAAGTGTGATTCCTTTGGATTTGCTTGATATCGTGCACAAAGACATACACTAAACATGATGTCAGGACGACTAGCAGTTAGATAAAGTAAACTACCGATCATACCTCGATACTTACGAATGTCGGCCGATGTGCCATCTTCATCATTGTCAAGCTTTGTCGTTGTTGCCATAGGAGTCCTCATTGATTTGGATGAGTCAAGTTCGAAACGCTTGAGGAGATCCTTTGTATATTTTGCTTGATTGATGAAGGTTCCTTTGGGTCCTTGTTTGATTTGCAAGCCCAAAAAGAATAATAGTTCACCCATCATGCTCATTTCAAATTCTTCCTGCATTACTTTAGCAAATTCTACACAAAGTCTATTGTTAGTAGAACCAAAAATAATGTCATCGACATAAATTTGAACCAATAAAAGAGTGCCATTATGGGATTTGATAAAAAGTGTCGTGTCGACTTTGCCCTTAGAAAAATTGTGTGAAACAAGAAATGAGCTAAGGTGCTCATACCAAGCACGGGGATCTTGTTTGAGGCCATAAAGGGCTTTGTGAAGTTTGAACACGTGATTAGGAAATTAAAAATCTTCAAATCCAGGAGGTTGTTTTACATAAACTTTCTCTTTAATAATACCATTTAGAAAATCACTTTTAACATCCATTTGAAAGAGCTTAAAATCATTAAAGCAAGCAAAAGCACATAGCATACGAATGGATTCAAGACGAGCAACCAGAGCATAGGTTTCGTCATAGTCAATGCCTTCCTCTTGGTTATAGCCTTGAGCAACCAATCGGTCTTTGTTACGAGTCACTAACCCATCTTCATTAAGTTTATTTCGAAACACCCATTTAGTTCCAATAATGGGGTGATTGCTAGGTTTAGGGACAAGGTACCAAACCTTGTTTCGCTCAAATTGATTTAGCTCTTCTTGTATCGCTATCATCCAAAATTCATCATGAAAAGCATCATTAATATTTTTAGGCTCTATTTGAGAGATAAAAGCCACGTTTGCATAAAGATCACGAGTGGAGGATCTAGTGCTTACACTGGAAGAAGGATCCCCAATGATAAGCTCCTTAGGATGATTGGTGACAAATCTCCATTCTTTTGGAAGATCCTTTTGAGGAGGCTCGAGTGGTGGGGACTATTTTGTTGGAGGAGTCACAACTTCATTGTTTGATGAAGAAGGACGATCTCCAATAGAGGAGTTCTCCAACCCAAACGTGATGTCATCAAAATCATCGGAAGAGGAGAATGTAGAAGAGTTAAGTTCATTAAAAGAGACATTGATTGACTCTTCGACAACAAGACTTCTTTTATTAAAAATACGAAAACCTTTACTATGAGTAGAGTATCCAAGGAATATTCCTTCATAGGCTTTTTCTTCAAACTTGCCTAGGTTATCCTTGGTATTCAAAATAAAACAATTACAACCAAAAACTTTAAAATATTCAATAGAGGGAATTTTGTCAAACCAAAGCTCATAAGGAGTCTTTTTAGAAATAGGTCTAATCAAGACCCTATTTATAACATGACATGCCGTGTTAACGGCTTCCGCCCAAAAATATTGGGGGAGCTTATATTGGTTTAACATAACCCGGGCCATATTGCCAAGGGTTCTATTCTTTCTCTCCACAACACCATTTTGTTGAGGAGTTCGTGGATATGCAAAATCATGTCCAAAACCATTCTTTTTACAAAATCTTTTGAAATCGGCATTGTCAAATTCTCCTCCATGATCACTTCTAATCTTGTTAATAGAAAAACCTTTCTCATTTTGAACACGTTTACAAAAAGCAACGAATTCACGAAAAGTATCACTTTTGCAAGCAAAAAAAAATCCAAGTAAATCTCGAAAAATTATCAACCAAAACAAAAGCATAAAGCGGGCCTCCAAGACTAGCTACTCTACTAGGACCAAAAAGATCCATATGAATAAGTTGAAGTGGTCTAGTGGTACTCACAGAGTTGATGGATTTGAGGGATGACTTGGTCAACTTACTTTTCTCGTATTCTTCACACACCATATCCTTTTTGAAAGGGATACTTGGGAGTCCTCTTACAAGCTTCTTAGTGGCAAGACGTGAAATGGTATCCATGTTGGCGTGTCCGAGCCTCATGTGCCAAAGCCAACTTTTATCATTCTTAGCAACTAAGCACCTGTCATTGTTAGTGTCTTCGACAAGATATAAAATATAGATATTGTTTTCTCTAATGCCTTCATAAACAATAGATCCATTTGAACTATCGGTAATGAAGCATTTAAGCTTAACAAACTTGATATCATAACCATTATCGGTAAGATGACTAATACTAAAAAGAGTGTGTTTAAGATTAGTAACAAGACACACATTCTTAATACCAGGATAAGGAGGGGAACCGATATTACCATTTCCTATAATGTGACCTTTAAGATTATTACCAAAGGAGACGTGTCCTTCCTTCTTCATCGATAGCGTTGTAAATAATAAAGCATCCCCGGTCATGTGCCGTGAACAACAGCTAACGAGAATCCACTTGCTTCTAGCATGAGAAGGACTCTTCACCTACAACATAAGTTGAAGATGAACAATTTGGTACCCATGATCGTATGGGTCCTTGAGTGTTAGCCTTAGGATCCTATTTATAAACTTTCTTATCAACTAGTTTCCTTATATGATAATAATTGCACTACTAAAATCTGTCAATTCAGCGACGCGTCAAGACGTCGCTAAAAAGGGCAAATACGTCGCTAATTTCTATTAGCGACGTATTTAGCGAGGTTTTTAAGTAGTCGCGATTAAGCTAGTCGCTAAACAAGAAAACATCGCCAAACGCCGCTATTGCGACGATCTTTAGCGACGTGTCCACGTCGCTAATTTAGCGACTGCCAGCGACATAAAACGTCATAATTTATCGACGTAATCTAGCGACGTTGAGCGACTTGAAATGCATCGATGTTGACTTGGCTTTAGAGCCAAATGGCGACGTTCTGCGACTTTTTAATGTCACTATATTACCGACATATAGCGACGTTTAGCGACGTCCGTGTAGCGACGTTTAGTGACGATTAGCGACGGTAATCATTAATATTAGCGATGAACTTAGCGACGTTTATATCGTCGCTGGACGTCGCTGACAGTCGCTGAACGTCGCTAATTTTAAAAAAAAATTAAAAAAAATTATAGCAATTGCAACATTTGCAGAATTTGCAGAATTTGCAGCACCATTTGTTACAACAACGACTGTGTATCACGAACACAGTATCAAACAACACATACACACAATCACGAACACGAACACGTTTGAAACACAATGTGTCCACAATCAACACAGATTTATGAAAATTTGTAACAATGTCAAACATAATGTGTCCACATAAGAATAAAGTATATAAAACCACATAAAAGACCCAACAATGGGCTATCACACAACAATGTATATGCCGACTACGACTGATCAGGAGGAGCATCACCGCTCCTATCACCGCTCCTGGAAAGAAGGTAAGCATACTGCTCCGGTGTAAGAACCACCGACAACGATGAAGGAGGAGGCAATACAACCGCTGGAGAAGGAGGCAGTGTAACCGCTGGAGATGGGTGCGTCCGCGTCTCCTCTAGGGCTCGGAGTCTGGCGCTGCATTGCTCCATGCAAGTCGCTATCCTGGTAACGGTGTCGTGAATGGACTCCTGTGTCCCCTGTACTTGCTGCACGGTGCGCTCGAGCTCGTCAAAGCGTACGGTGACCGACGCAGCGTCCTCTTGCGCCTGAGGCCCTTGCTGCTCAGTAATCCTCCTCAGCATATCGTCGTGCAGCTCAGCAATCTGGCGGACAATGGTCTCCTCGACTCGAGATAACTCGGCCTGTGACGGCTGTGAATGCGCACTGGAAGAGGGAGCCCTGGATGCCTGTGTCGCAACAAATGCGCCATAGGACCCCGTACCGTAGTACGTACCCCTCTGAAGACCACCAACAGCGGTCTTCCAGAGCTCGTCCTCCGACTGAGACGGAGAGGGTTGCGATGTACCAACCCCTCTCTCTGTCTGTGCACTAGCACTCGCACGCTCATCATGTAGCCTAACATACTCTTCCTAGAAATTATTGTGCATCTCTATACATCAGTACTTACCTAAATTAGCCTAATAAACGTCTAAAATATTTAATTATTATTAAGTATATGGTTATCTGTATATTCTTCAAGTTGTGTTAAAAATTAACGAAATCTAAATTAGTACTTACATAGCTCTGAGTAGCCCGGTCGTCGATGAGCTTCCCGTCCTTCCGATTGGTGGCCAGGAAGACGGTCACCATGTTTGCGTCCTCACCCCTCTTCACCTGCGTGTTTGTTATATTTTATTATTTAGTAAAATAGAAAATTATATACTCCTACTATCAATTAGTTCTTATATTTGACAATAAATTACATACCAGACGACGAAAATGCTCCGTCATAGGAATCGATCCACCACACCACTTTTCGGCCATCGTCCTAGCCGCCTTCGCCTTCTCCGACCGCTCTTTGTACTCGGGCTCCTCAAATCGAGCCCTCATCGTGGTCCCCTGGTCAGGTGTGATCCAACCAGCAATCGGCTTTCCGGAGCGGTGACGTTTTTTCTGATCGTCAATAGCATCACGGATCAACTTGGCGGTGACGGCAGAAAACTACCTCTCAATCTGCTCGGCGCGGTGTGGAGGATAAAAATAAGTCCTCTACAAGAATTACAAATTAAAATAATTAGTTCTAAAAAATACTTAAAATTATATTAATCATACTAAATTAACTATCTTTAGTTACCTTGAAGTGGGCTAACCAGAATGCCTTCCTCTCTTCCGAGGCATCCGAGTAGTTGATCTACGGACCCCCATAGTTGGACCTTAGAAATGTGCCCAACGCTCTCTGTACCGACGAGGGACGATATCTGTATACAACGATAACCGACGTATTAATGAATATATATAGATATACAGACATGCATAAAATATTGATTTAACTTACTTCGTAGGACCGTCGGCCCAAATCTCCATCCTCGTCTCGCCCTGAGGTGCGCATGCAGGATCGCTCTGGTATGGATCCGCCCGGGCGGGACGGGCGGGAGTAGGGACTACCTCCTCCACCTGCTCCCCACCCGCCATGCTGCTGTCAGCGCTAGGAAGGCTAGGGGAAGTAGTATGTTTAGCAAGCCTAGAACTGCTCGTCGCAGGTGCACTGCCACCCGGACCTGAGACCGTATGGTATAATGGAGTGCTCGGGTCAGAGGATAGTCCAGAGCCATCCTCCTGTAACGGAGCTCTCTGCCCACCTAAGGACACGGATCGTGCTGGCCTATCTCCGCGTCGTCCTGAGGTGCATCCGCGTCGTCCTGCCATGCTGATAATAACATTGGAGTTCATAATTTAAGACTACAGAAATATGAATACATCAAAATCACAGTTTATGATTGAAAATATAAATAAATACAATGACAGTTTAGAAATATCTGCATACATTGGAATTCATAATTTAAGTTTTCAAAAGTGATCATAGTTCATAATTTAAGATTACAAAAGTATGAATACATCAAAATCACAGTTTCTCAATCATCCTCTAAAAATTCATCTTCTTCGTTTGCCTCCTCCTCCTCATCCTCTTCCTCTTCCTCCTCATCGTCTCTAGCATCTCCTTCGTCTTCCCTTTCGGATACTTGTACCTCTTCTACACAAGTAGATATTGAATGGAGAACTTCTGCTGAGTCGACATCAACTGTATTAGGTACAAGAGGTAGCTCGTCCTCCTGATAAGCCACTTCGTCGACGTCGTAGGTATTTCTGGCTTTAGTCTTGCATACTGCCCACCAGTCGTACCTCGTTGTTCTTCGTCTAGGATATGTTGTAAAATATATGAGTTGAGCTTGACTTGCTAGGATAAATGGTTCGTATCCTTGGTATCGACGATGGTAGTTAATTTCTACAAGACCATGTTTGTCAATTTTTCATCCTTGATCTTGTATGGGATCGAACCAATCAACTTTGAACAACACGATCTTGGCAGGCTCTATGCCATAGTTGTACGTCAATTCCACGATCTCACGTAAGACGCCATAGAAATCATTGCCTGGAGTGACATCTTTGTAGTTTGTAGATTTGATACACAAGCAACTGTTTTTTGTGGAATCAAGATCCAGGAAGCTATCTCTGATGACAGCATTTGTTGACTTGAACTTAAACCCAGTCACGCAATAACTTGGCCATACTTTGACGGCATAAATTGGTCCCTTGGCAAGAGTTCTAATAGATTCATTCTCAAGAATGACGTCCGGACGATCGACCTAAACACGAAAAGATACAAAATTAAGTTTAATGTTAAGTTATTTCTTGTGCAGTTGTGAATGGAGGAAGATTCTAACTAGCTTCTTACGTACATATGCAGTCAACCAAGACGGGAAATGAAGTCTCATTTCTTCTTCTACTTCTTCATCTGCAATGTATGGTCTACTTGACCTCACCTCATCATTAAATTTGCTGAAAACCAATAAATATCGGGATATACTCGTTAAATTATAATAACGAAATCAACAAATAGATGACTTGAATGTTAAAGATTTTCACTTACCACTCTAGCTTTTCCACTTCATCCTCCTCGCAGTTGAGTAATATATATAATTGGGCCGCCTTTAGTTCATCATCATTCAAATACCTCTTTTTCAGTTTTTCTGAAGGCTTTCCAAGAGCATTAAAGACTTTCAATAATGCATCATTATATTCTATACCTCCATCGTCGTTCCTCGGAGCTCTTGTTCTATTTGTAGCAATATGAGGCTTGAAATACATTGAACTGAAGTTTGTAATCTCCTCAAGGACATAGGCTTCACAAATAGAACCCTCGACCCGTGCCTTATTTTTCACCTTCCTCTTCAGGTGGTTTAGATGGCGCTTGAACGGGTACATCCACCGATAACCAACGGGCCCACCAACACGTGCCTCATATGAAAGATGAATTGGCAAATGCTCCATAGAGTCGAAGAATCCAGGAGGGAACACCCTCTCAAGCTTACACAATGTTACTGCAATGTCCTTCTCCTGCTTTTTAAGCCGATCGACGAGCAACTTAGTAGAACAAAGATCTCTGAAGAATATGCTAAGCTCTGTCAGTGGATCCCAAACGACATGAGGTAAGAATTCCCGAAATGCAATCGGGATTAACCTCTCCATAAAAACGTGACAGTCGTGGCTCTTCATACCCTGGAGTTTGTTCTCCTTCGGGTCAACACATCTTCTCAAATTCGATACGTACCCGTCTGGAAATTTTAGGCCCTAGATCCACCTACAAAGTTTACCTTTGTCCTCCTTATCCAGTGAAAAAATGGCCCTGGGCTGCTTATACTTCCCACTGCCTTCCTTTATCAAATGCAACTCTGGACGTCTGCATATTTCTTCTAAGTCCAACCTGGCCTTGGGATTGTCTTTCGTCTTCCCCTTTACGTCCATCACAGTATTTATTATATTGTCAAATACATTCTTCTCGATATGCATGACATCCAGGTTATGTCTGAGCAGATGGTCACTCCAATATGGTAGGTCCCAGAATGTTCTGTACATATTGTGTAGTATATGTTCTTATCGAATCTAGTATCTGAAGGATGTAACAGAATCAAGATGAACCCACATAATGTAATACTAAGACATTATCTACTACTAAAAGATGTAGTGACAGGTTGTCGTATCATCATTGCCGAGGGATGGGGGTAGGAGGACAGTCAACTTTATCTACGGCTACATAGTTTATGCCTCGCCAGTTGAATGGCTGCAGGGACTATGTCCTTATCACGATGTCGTACCATAGATTATCTACTACTAATTAAGACTTTCAACTAAGCAGTCAAAGGGTACTGAACAGAAAGTCTAATTATAAGACTTTCAACTAAGCAGCGTTGTAGGATTTAAAATATGATATACAGGATTAGTATCCATCCTTCGTGACATAGCTGACTCTGCCAAAACCTGACCAACATATCCTACACTAATCATTCCATATTTCAGTAATGTCAGTGAGCTAAATCATTCTCAACTGTCGAGAATACTTAGGAGAAAACTCATTCACAGGATTAGTATCCATCCTTCGTGACATAGCTGAAATTTTATAGACTCGATAATAATTATTAGTCAATTTATTCATCATTTCAAAACCCTGAAAAAGCCCAAAAACAACTCCCAGTATCAGTAAATAGGGCTCGAACCCTAAATTAAAATTCGAATCCAAGCAAAACATCAAATTGACAGTTGATATGCCCAAAAAACTCCCTGTATCAGTATATAGGTCTCACACTGTGAGTCTTGTGTCCACACAGTGGGACACGACGTGTCCAAACTAACAAAATAGGTGTCACACGAACTAGAAGCGAGTCCACTGTGAGTCTCGTGTCCACACAGTGGGACACGACGTGTCCAAACCAACAAAATAGGTGTCACACGAACTAGAAGCGAGTCCATTGTGAGTCTCGTGTCCACACAGTGGGACACGACGTGTCCAAACCAAAAAAATAGGTGTCCCACGAACTAGAAGCGAGTCTACTGTGAGTCTCGTGTCCACACAGTGGGACACGACGTGTCCAAACCAACAAAATAGGTGTCACACGAACTAGAAGCGAGTCCACTGTGAGTCTCGTGTCCCCGGCAGCGAGTCCACGCTCTCGTGGACACGAACTACAAGCGAGAGAGAGAGCTAGAAGACGAGGAGAAACTGGAAAGCGGGGGGGGGGGGGAGAGTTACCTGAGGAGGAGCTACCTGAGGAAGGAGGAGGAGGAGGAGGAGAAAGAGGAGGAAGATCGCCGGAGGAGTGCCGCGGAGGAGGAGGCCGGAGGAGGGAAATCGCTGGAGGGGCGTCGCGGAGGAGGAGGGCACGAAATATTTGGGGGGAAATTTTGTGAAAGATCGAAAAGCGAAACCCTTGCTATATGAAAATATTAGCGACGTAAGTCTAGAACGTCGCTAAACGTTGCTGGTATTTATGAAACGGCGACGCTACTTAAATTGCGTCGCTACACGTCGCTAAATCAGCGACGTGTACCGACGAACTTGCGACGCCTATTCTCATTTAACAAATTGCAGCCGCTAGACGTCGCTATTAGTCGCTGGCAGCGACAAACAGCGACGTCTTATATAAACGTTGCTAAAACCCCAAAAAATAGCGACATTTTTCTTTAGAGTCGCTAAATACGTCGCTGATATGACTTATTTTGGTAGTGTTGGTCGTATGTCCAAGCAAGCCACAGTAGTTGCAAATCATAGAGGATTTAGAAGAAGACGTGTGAGTATCGTGCATATGTGAATCTCTAGTACGAGGAGTTCTATCATTAGTATTATGATGATGATAATAAAAAGCATGATGCGAAGTGTTTTTCTTAACAAATGGTCCTTTTCTTGTGTTAGAATAAGACTTGTGTGTAGTGTTCATGTAAGAAGTATGACTAGCATTGTGATGAGTGTGGAGGTGTCTTGGAGTATGTGTGTGAGTAGTGTTCTTATTACCTAGTTTCTTACTCTATACAAGAATATCATTATACTTAATAGAAGTATCATATTCTCTTCTATTAGCATCTTGAACTTTATGCATATCAAATTCATAAGCCCTTCTGAGGGATTGAATCTCATCATCCTTTTTCTTGATGGTGATAAGGGATTCTTGAAACTTGAGTCGCAAAGACTCTATCTCATCCGTGTCAGAAGCGGGAGATTTCCCTTTTACATCAATAATGATGCTAAAGAGTCTCTCTACTTCAAGTTGAAGAGCATCAACCTCTTTTAGAGATTTCTTGTATTTATTCCTAACACCTTTGTGCTCTTCATGTAGTTCAAAGATAGCTTTCTCCAAGTCATCATAAGTAAGAGCATTTAAGGAGAGATCATCAAGTACCTCATCGGTTGCTATGAGACAAACGTTTGCATTGTGTTTGCACTCTTTGTCATTGTCGGAGTCGCTTGCGTCACTCTCACACCAAATGCTTGTGTTGGCGAATTTCCTGGAGGACGAGCTTCCTTTTTTAGGCTTCTCGTACTTGCTTGAGTCTTTTTTTATCATGGGATAGTCCTTCTTGATGTGTCCGGTTCTTCTGCATTGATAGCACGCCGGATCTTCCTCATTGTCTCGTCTGAAGCGGTTGGCTTTGTTGAATTTGAGGAACTTTCAGAAGTGCTTAGCTGTGAGAGCTATTTCTTCATCATCGTCCGACTCGTTGTCGTCGGAGCTATCCTTGGAGTAGGACTTTGTAACTTTGAGAGCAAAAGACTTCTCCTTCTCTTTGTCCTTCTCCTTCTCCTTCCCTTGTATGGAAGATTCCTTTTGATCTTTCATATCGAGTTCATGAGTCATAAGCTTCCCCATGAGGGTCTCAAGGTTCATGATTGTCAGGTCATTCCCTTCAATGATTGCGGTAGCTTTAGGACTCCATCCTTTTTTCAATCCTCTAAGGATTTTTTTGATCTTTTTATGAGCAGGATATTCGTTACTAAGAGAAGAAAAAAGATTAATAATATCACCAAAACGAGTAAACATGCAAGTAATAGACTCATCATGTTTCATCTTAAAGGACTCATATTCTTGAGTGAGTCTACTAATCTTGGATTCCTTTACTTGTGATGTTCCCTCGTGTGTGACTTCAAGCAACTTCCAAATCTCATTGGAAGTCTTGCAAGTAGAGATTCTATTGAATTTACTACTATCGAGAGCACAGTAAAGAGCATTGATAGCCTTAGCATCTCGACTAGCAAGCTTCTTGGTATTTTCAATGAGTAAGTCCCTAAGGGTGTCAGATGCAACATCCTCAATAACTCTGAAAGGAGTAGGAAGACCATTTATCACACAATCCCATAAATCGAAATCTATGGACTTCAGATAAATGCTCATCCTAATCTTCCAGTAGTTATAGTTGGTTCCATCAAATAGGGGAAGCCTATTTATGGAGTGTCCCTCATTGTGGAAGGTGTTGATGCTAGGGTTAGTGGCCATGGATTACTCTAAGGGTGTAAATTTAAATCAAGAGAACAAAGCTCTGATACCAATTGTAGAATCCTAGAGGAGGTGAATAGGGAAATAAAAAATAACTAGAGCACAAGAAGCAATATACGTCAAATAAAAAGAGAGAGTAAGAAGATCAAACACAAGATGTATCCTGGTATCCTCGCTAGAGGCAATCCAGCCATGGAACTCTCTCCGGCTTAAATCCACTATTTAATAAAATAGTACACACGAGTTTGGATCCGAAGAACTTGCCAACTTCAACATACGAGTTTTCTTACGAAGGCTCGCCAACTTCAAAGAAATGAGAAAAGAATTTGTTGATCTTCTAAGTCTTGAAGATCGAAATATAGAACTCTTAAATACTCTAGCACTTTGGGAGAGGATGACAATTAAAAGCTTGATAGAGTATTAATGGTGGAGCTCTTGGTTGTTTGGAAAATTTATGGCAAGAGTGGATAAGCCTTCAAGAAGAAAGAAGGCTTGCATTTATAAGAAAACCAAGAGTAGGTAGCATTCAATGCTCCGGGATACAGGCTGATCGGTATACCGTCGGTATGGACCGGCATGCCATCTGTATGTCGGTCGAACAGTAACGGTCATAATTATATCCGTTGGAAGCATTTAAAGCTGGCCATTAATGCTAGTATTTGCCATTCAAAAATCAAATTTTGTAACCCGGTATACCGTCGGTATGCCGCGGTATGCCGTCGGTATACCGATGTTTGTCACAGAATATTTTGTGATAAACAAAACGGTATACCGTCGGTATGCCGAAGCATACCGTCGGTATGCCGATATTTGTCACAAAATTTTTATGGCTCACAAAATGGTATACCGCCGGTATGTCGGAGTATACTGTCGGTATGCCGATAATTATCACAGAAAGTTTTTGAGGCAAGCAAAACGGTATACTGTCGATATGCCGGAGCATACTGTCGGTATGCCGATGTTTGTCACAGAATATTTTGTGGTCCACAAGACGGTATACTGCCGGTATGCCGGAGCATACCGACGACATTTCTCACAGAAAGTTTTGTGGTCAATAAAATGGTATACCGCCGGTATGCCGGAGCATACCGTCGGTATGCTGTTCAATAAGATATTGATTTTTGACTGAGGAATTAGAAAGCTTTTAGTTTCTTTCATCCAACCTTATGTGTTTACAGAATGACCTAGACCTTGTACAGACTCAAAATCTTGAAGTGTAGAGAGCCGTCTTTTCAAGGAACGCTGGTCTTTGCTTCAGTCTTCAAGGCAATGGTTGGTAATATTGAATGGACAGACTTTATGCAGTAGAGCTTCTGAAATGATGTCAATCTGATAAACAGAGAAAACTAAACTACGAAGATGCTGTTAATATTATCAAAATAAAAGTGCCAACAACATGAACCCCAAGGCCTTCAAAGGAACAGAGAAGCCATTAGAGGTGTCATAATAGCTTATTAGTACGGAGAATTTACTGAAGGCATCCCAGTTGCCAGCTCGAGATTGGATGACAGCAGTGGATCTACTATTAGAGGATAATATCCACCACTGGTGGAAGGTGGAAAAGAGACGATTAGGCGCTGGGATCACCTGGAAGCAGTTCTATGATCTATTCTATGAGAGATTCTTCCCCATCCATGTTCGAGATGGTCTATACGACCAGTTCCTTCATCTGAAGCAAGGAAATATGACAGTTGATGAGTATGACTCAGAATTTAATCGCCTGAGTAGATTTGGTGCGGGACTGATCCCGACAGAGTTAGAGAAGGCAAGGAGATTCCATCAGGGCTTGCACCAGAGCTCAAGTCTTATACGACTACCCAGTCTCGAGTCTTCTATTCAACTATCTTGGAAGAAGCTCATGCTCAGGAGATTCTTTGCAAAGAGCAGCAACAGACATCGAGGTGCCATACACCAGCAGTTACACCATCCCGAGCTACTCAGGAAGGACCTATCAGGAGGACCATAGGACAGTATCAGCAGAGGACTACACCCTACGAGAAGCCCACTTGCCACTTTTGTAGAAAGCAAGGTCATATCAGAGATGACTGTCGACTTCGTTTGGGATTCTGTATGAGATGTGGATCGGGACAGCACTTAGCGAGAGATTGCCCCGAACGACGAGCACTAGTACATGCACATCAGGCCTGGAGGCCTACAGCTTCAGCACCTCCAGCTCCCCGACCAGCAGCAGGAGCACCTCGCCCACCATTGCCTTCTCAAGGCGCACAGTACAACAAGGCCAAACCTCAGAGTATAGGACAAAATTATGGGCAGGCATTCTCGCTTGCTGTGGAGGATATAGATATCGAGGCAGAGGTTATAGCAGGTATGGTTTTAGTTGCTTCGTTTTTTGCCATTATATTGTTTGACACTAGAGCCACTCATTCCTTCATAGCCACTAGTTTTGCCACTAGTTTTGCCACTAGACACAATATTTCTATTACACCCTTATCTAAGAATATTAGAATCCTCACTTGAGGAGGAGTTGTACCTGTTAGTGGTGTTTGTAGACTTTGCCTTGTAGTAATATGTTGTAGAGAGATGAAAGCACGACTTCTTGTATTTCCTATGCCTACGTTCGACGTGGTTCTCGGAATGGACTGGTTGAGCCAGCATTTCGTTCTTATAAATTGCCATAGGGGTTGTATCGTCTTTAGACCACCGAAAATGGCAGAGTTCGAGCTCACCAAAGAAGAAGGAGAGAGTTGTTGATGCACCCATATTGGGGACTCATATGATGATGCAGGACACCTCTCAGCACCCTGTTATCACTGAGTTCGAGGATGTGTTCCCCGACGATTTGCCAGTACTGCCACCTGACCGAGACATTGAGTTTTCTATTGAGTTTATTCCTGGAGCCGAGCCTATTTCATCTCGAGTGTATCGTCTGGCACCCAAGGATTTGGTAGAGATGAAGATACAGATTGATGACTTGTTGGAGAAAGGCTTTATTCGTTCCAGTGCATCACCATGTAGAGTGCCCATTTTTTTGTGCCTAAGAAAGATGGGACAGTGCGCATCTGCATCGACTACAGAGATTTAAATGTAATGACGGTGAATAACAAGTATCACTTACCACGTATAGACGATCTATTCGAGCAACTGAGTGGAGCAAAAGTATTTTCCAAGATTGACTTACGATCAGGCTATCACCAACTGAAGGTTCGAAAGGAAGACATTATAAAGACAGCCTTTCGATCGAGGTATGGACACTACGAGTTCTTGGTCATGCCTTTCGGTTTGACCAACGCTCCCGCGGTTTTCATGAATTTAATAAAAAAGATCTTTCACCAGTACTTGGACAAATTTGTAGTCGTCTTTATAGATGATATTTTGATTAATCCAAGCGCCAAAAGGGGCATGAGCATCATCTACGGATTGTTTTGGGAACAATGAGAAATGAGCGACTTTACGCGAAGCTTAGCAAGTGTGAATTCTTTCTCAAAGAAGTATTATTTCTTGGACACATCGTTACTGGAGACGGCATATCAGTAGATCCGAAGAAGATCACAGCAGTCAAGGCATGGCCCGCTCCTACATCAGCTTCCAAGGTAAGAAGTTTTCTTGGACTTACGGGTTATTACCGAAGGTTCATAGAATATTTTTTTCGAATAGTGGGGCCTATGACTCGACTCACTTGCAAGGATCAGGAGTTTGTATGGACAGATGAGTGTCAAGCCTCTTTTGACGAGTTAAAGAAGTGCTTGACCACTACACCTATCTTGACACTACCATCGGGCCCGAAAGGATTTGTGATCTACAGCGATGCATCCAAAAAGGGATTAGGATGTGTATTGATGCAGCACGGTCGTGTAGTAGCATACGCATCGAGATAGTTGAGGGTGCATGAGAAGAACTATTCGACCCACGATCTAGAGCTCGCAGTGGTTATCTTTGCTTTGAAGCTATGGAGACACTACTTGTACGACGAGAAGGTTGATATCTATACTAATCATAAGAGCCTCAAGTACGTGTTCACACAAAAAGAGTTGAATATGCGACAACGACGTTGGTTGGAGTTGATGAAGGATTACGAGGTCGAGCTATATTATCATCTGGGCAAGGCTAATGTCGTGGCAGACGCATTAAGTCGTAAGCCTATGGCTCACTTCTTAACCACACAGAAGGAATTGATAGAAGACTTGCAGAAGCTTGGTATTGAGGTAGTATTGCCTGGAGCAGATGTCATGTTAACCAATCTCCAGGTGCAATCATCATTAGTAGATCGGATCAAGGCGACATTGCCCACGAATGCTAGATTTCGATGGCTTAGAGAGAGGACTGAAGTAGGAGAGCATACAGGATTGAGGATTTATCTCAATAGGACATTGTGATGTGGTGATCGTATTTATGTTCTTAATGGAGAGTTATGGCAGGAGTTGATGGCAGAAGCACATAGTTCGACTTACTCTATTCATCCCGGAGGAACTAAGATGTACCGGGACCTACGACAGTATTATTGGTGGCATAAAATGAAGCGGAAGATAGCTCGTTTCGTGGCCAAGTGTTTGGTGTGCCAACAAGTGAAGGCCGAGCACCAAAGGATGGAAGGGTTATTGCAGCCGCTACCCATTCCCGAGTGGAAGTGGGAGCACATTATGATGGACTTCGTCACAACATCTCCTCGAAGTCCTAGTGGACGAGATACGGTATGGGTAATTGTTGATAGACTTACCAAGTCGGTCCACTTCTTACCTTTTAGAGTGGGGCAGTCCACCGAAGTTTTGGCGGATATGTATATGAAGCAAATAGTCAAGCTACACGGTGTACGAGTTAACATCGTGTCGGATCATGAATCGAGATTTACCTCATACTTTTGGAGGAGTATGCAGGACTGTCACGACCCACACCCACTTTTACGGATACGAGACGTGTCCAAGCCAGCCTACGTCGCAGAATCGGCGGTAGAACGCTGTCAAGACCGCAAAAAATAATTGCTCAAAATAACTTTATTGTTCATTCACATTTCTAAATTTATTACAATATTTACAATATTTAAAATTAAAAAAAATACAAAGTTCTCACAATAAATGAAAATGATACAACTATTATCTATTTTTAGGTTGACCTCAACATACCCAAGCCTTCCCAATGCTAAGAGTGGTCGCAGCTAAACCTGAAAAATGTTGGTTTCCAGTCAGGAATGGAACAAGCATACAAACCAACGGCAGTACGAAAATATAATAGAATTTACAAGACATGAAAATAATATATGAGAGATAAAAACTAGAAAGTACTGATGACATGGCAAGTGGTGGAGAAGATATGGAAAAACAAATAAAATACTGCTACCTATGTGATTTGAAATATCCATTTCGACATGTGAACGGCTAGGGGGTAAATCCGGCACCCTGCACATGTCGTGTGCAGCTGCTATTCTCCACGAAAGATACGGGAGATAGTTATGGGTAGTCCACATGTCTACTAAGATATTTTTCCTTTTCGACTACTCCGTGTGACGAGCGTGTCAATAAGCAGCAAGACATATGTATAAACATGAAATATATAGACTACTATGAATCGAAAAAAAATCAAAAAGTATACTTGCCTGAGGTCCTTAGCTGGTAAAACAAACCATCTTGTTGGGTCCAGCATAGTCCAGTTAGCCTAGGGTGGATATGAGGTAGTCAGAATACCAAGAAATAGGAACGTATGACTAGTCATGATCGAAATTCGATAATCAAAGAGAATTTATATATATAAATAAATATATATAACTATTTTAGAAAATATTTAGAATACTAGAAAACTATATTTTATTAGTTAAATAATTTTAGATAAAAACTTAAAAGTCAATAAATCATTTTAAGGCTAGAACCCAATCTTTTCAAAACACACTTTTGATTAAAAGACATATTTAAATAAAAATAATTCACTAATATATTTTAGAAACATCTTTACATATCGATTAAAATCAAGTAACAATATTAATATCAATAACCCAAGGATAATAATAATATTAATAATAAAATACTACTAGTATTTTATAACTTATAGGCCCAAGGCCCAAAATATTTAGAGCCCAACCCATAAATCCTTATTCAAAAATTCCAACTCATATATTTCCAAAATTAATCCTATAAAATTATATATAAAATATTAGCTAAAACTTATATAGGACCCAAATTAATACCTAATAAAACTATTTTAAATCCCACAAAAATTTGGCCCGAGTTAGATGAACCAAGTCCAGAGACTGGACTCGGCCCATCCCACAAACAACAAAAAATAATAATATAAAAACAAACAGTAAAGTGAAAGAATAAAAGCTATTCCAGCTGTTCCTTAATAGAGAGAGAATAACAAGGAAAAGAAGGAAAGGGAAAGGGGGAGAGGGTTTACCGAGTTTTCCACCAACCGACGGTGGCTCGCGCACCGGCGAGACCACAACGCGGAGGGCGGCGCGGTGGTGCTAGGTCGCTAGAGGAGAGGAGCGGCTGCAAGCGGTCGGGGAGGACAGCGATCGGGGCACGCATAGAAGGGTGTGACGATGCTTGTCGGCCGCAGGCGGCGCTCTCACGTGGAGGCGCGCGCATTGACAGGGAGTAGCCGACGGTCACGCGGTGCGGAACGCCTCGAAGGTGGAGGAGCTCCCTCAATCTGGAGAGGAGAGAGCGTCGACCGGAGATCGGCTCGGCCATGCGATGCTGGCGGACTAGGAGCGGTGGTTAGCGCGGCTGGTCACGCGGGATGCATTCGGCTGCGGTGCCGGACCTTGGCACAACGACGCTTGGGAAGCGCGGCTCACCATGAGAGGTGCTGGTGGCGCTCGACGACACTGGTGAGGTCGGGATTTTAGGGTTTTGGTTATTCTGATGTCCTGTGTCCGATTTATTGTACACGGAGGATGTATTATTGGGTCGTGTCCAATTTGGACATAGAAATTTTGTTCTGTGGTGTAATGGCTGGACACAATAGTAAATAAATTTGGTGGAGGCAAGGACACGGACACACGGGTCCGGACACGGTCACAGGCTTTATGTGCTTGGCTATGATGATGGTGGCGGTGAGGGAGATCTGGTTGTGGTTGTTGGTTTGGTGGTGATGACGAAATTGACGACGGGGTGGCTGCTTGACAGGGGATCGGTAGGATTTGCCTGGATCGGATGGAGACGTGGTTGCGCTGGTGATGTATCGATAACGTTGGGGGGTGACGTGAGGGTGAAAAGGTGCAGAAGGGATTATATATTAGGGCGAGAGAGGAAGGGATATATATATATATATATATATATATATATATATATATATATATATATATATATATATATATATATATATATATAAGATATGTAGAGAAAAACTTGGCTCCAGATGAATCATATCTGGATTAGAACAAAACTAGTTTAATCTAATCCAAACCAAATAATTAATAATAGCAATATTTTAGATTAACATTTGGTATTATCAAATAGATTGAATAATATGTATTCAGATCTAGCTCGAATGAAAGCTCAGAATAATACTTTAAAAAAAATAATATTTAGTATTTTAAATAATCCTTAAAATAAATTTTCATAAAATCAATTCTCAACATATTCTTGAGAATAATTCAATTATTTGCGTATAAAAATAAAACTAGATTAATTAAATCTAACTATAGTATTTGGTACAATAATAATATTAATATTATCAAAAATAGCATTTTATAGTTACCAATCAAAACTAGATTATCAAATCTCAATCGCCATAATAGTTGCAAATATATTCAATATAAAATATTATTTAAAACAAGTTTTATAAATTTAAATCTTAAACGTAATTGTGGGTAATAAATCAAATAATTCTTAAAAGTATGTTTTCATAAATGTAAAAATCTATTTTAAAAATAATTGGACAAACTTTTAGAATCAAACCAATTAAACACTAGATCAAATAAGTTCTAGATTTACTCAAAATCAATCTATCATGATTTAAAAACAAGACTAGATATTATTAGTAACATTTAAAATACATTTAACCGAATTTTAACTTAATACTTTGTAAATAATAACAATGATTCCTTGAGTCAATATTCAAATATTAAAACATATTTTTAAATCTTAAAAATAGTTAATAAGTTTAAAATATCGTTTATAAGATAAAATCATATGAAAATAGTTTTTCTTAATTAGTCAAAATATCTTTTGTATGCTAACAACCGATTTTCTACTATAAATATTTAAACAAACTAAAAATTTAAAAAAATCTGGGAAGATGAGTTACAGGGACGGTTTGGGTACGCGTTTGAAGTTTAGCACGGCATACCATCCGTAGATAGACGGCCAATCTGAGCTTACTATCCAGACGCTAGAAGATATATTGAGAGCGTGTATGCTTGACTTTGGCGGATCATAGGAAGACCACCTTCATCTTGTAGAATTTTCTTACAACAATAGCTATTAAGCGAGCATTCAGATGGTTTCGTTTCATGTATTGTATGGTAGGAAGTGTCGATCTCCTGTCTGTTGGAGCGACATCGAAGAGCGACAGATATTGGGTCTCGAGCTGATTTTGAGTACAGTAGAAAAGGTTAAGAAGATACAGGACCACCTGCGAGCAGCGCAGGATCGTCAGAAGCGGTAGGCAGACAATCGTCGTCAACCTTTGGAGTTTAAGGAAGGCGACCATGTGTTCTTGAAGATATCCCTCACTAGAGGCACGATTCAATTTGGAGGACGTGGCAAATTGAGTCCAAGATACATCGTCCCTTTTGATGTCTTGGAACATGTTGGAGAAGTTGCCTACAGATTGGCATTGCCACTGTCATTAGAGGGAGTACATGACGTATTCCATGTGTCGCAGCTGAGATGATACGTGGCAGACAACAGTCACGTGCTCGATCACTCCGAGATCACGGATGGACCGAGTTTGTCGTACCTGTAGGAACGAAATCGTAAAGCACAATACTCTAGAGGGAGGGTAAATAGAGTTGGCAGTAGAAATATGCTAATTAAAATTTGTTAGCAGCAAGATCACAGAATAATAATCACAACTAAATAATATAAAGGCAGAGATAAGAAAGCAAACGCAAAGACAACGATGTATACTGGTTTTCCTCTGTTGAGGACTAATCCAGTCGGTAGAACTCTTGCTACCAGTTGAATCCACTATTGGCAAAACCGCAAGTTTTCTTACGAAGTCCTTGCAACTTCTACAATGCGAGCTTTGATACGAAGAACTCGTCCAACTTCAATTGTGAAGAGGTATTCTTCAATCAAGCCTTCTGATTACAATCTCTCAAAAACTTCTAGACCGTACCGCACTGGCAAATCGACTAAAGGATTGTAATTGGCTTGGGATCTGAAATTTAAAGCTCAAGAAAACTCTTTGGAAGACTAAAAACTTTAGATAGAGAGAAGATTGAAAGTGAATGAGTGAATTGAAATGATCGAAATCTTTCTCTATTTATAGGAATTCCAAAGACAAAATTCTGGCAGAATTCGGGCAGAATTCGGGCAGAACTCGATGAAGAAATCTCGGTCAAATTCGCAACTGCTGGAGGACCAAGTTCCAGAGAATTCAAAAATCAAAACGGCCACTAACCGAACTCTGGCCGAACTCTGGCCGAACTTTGCCCGAGTTCTGTTAGGGTTAGGTTAGGTTTTTAAAATTAGTTTTTGGAGATTTTTGAAAACATTTTTGAAGCTTTTGTTAATATGACATTTTAAAAATATTTTGAAATCATTTTGGAATAGCCTATTTGCCAGTACGACTCGGTGTACAACGTATTCCTAGACTCAATAAAATAAAAAATACATTGCTCAAAGAATTACAGACTCGAACGGGCAAACATCGCTTCAGTCTTGAACTGTGTAGATAGCTTTTCTTGATCATGTCCAAGAGTCCGATACATCCTGACTAGCTTCATATATCGAGACAGAGTTTGATCAATTATTAAAATCAGTTTGACCATATGACCAATGGGCCAACAATCTTTTCTATTTTGATAATTGACAAACTATGAATGATATAACATTTAAGCTTGAAATAAAATCAAAAAAATTGTTCATGTCCGGCATATTCTCAAAAGAATGTTAGATCTTTATTTTTCTCCCCCGTTGTCATTTAGCAAAATAATTGCAAAAGAGAAAAAAAAAAACTCCCCTGCAATCAATGCATAAATAACAAACAGTGAAGAAACACAAGAAAATAATCATGATAAATGATAGAAATAGTAAAGAAAATTTGGATGACATTACAGGCATGTATTAGTCTCAGGCGGTTTATAATAAACAAAGAATTATATCACAGGCAGTTATTAAAGCAGAAAAAGATGCTTAGTAAATAAACTGATGTGAACCATAAACTACGAATCTCACAAAGATAAAAAGATGTTCAGAAGACATCAATAAAATAAATATCCAGTACAAGTCCTTAAAAGAAATACTGATAATAAAGTCTAAAAAGATAGAAAAACTTGGAATATCGGAGCATTTCCAAGTATACAGTAGATAATGTCTAAGTCTCAAAAATCAGATAACATATCACATATCCTCATCATCATCATCATCATCATCATCATCATCATCAGCATGACCAGCATGTCCAGAAGGACCAGCTGCAGAGGTACCCGCGCCAGAAGGGTGAGGAGGAGCGCCAGTATAAAACTCACCGACATAGTCTCGAGGAGGAGCACGGTCAGAACGGTACCAATCATATGCGTTACCGGACTGAAAGTAGGCATGAACAGCCTCATCCTCACAGCGGTAACCAGAGAAAGCTGGATCTCTAGGAATAGAACCGGCAGAATGTCCAGTCTGGACGAATCGAAGATCAGCTAAAGAATTTGCTATCGCCTGATAACGGGCGACGTCATGGAACTCACGTTCGTGAGCCATGTACATTATCGAGACGTGCAAATTTGAAAGGTGCTGGTGTATGCCCTCAAATGTCATAGCATACTGCTGAGGAGGTGGAGCAGTAGCAGGGGCAGTAGGAGGAGCAGCAGTAGTCATACTGCGACGAGATAACTTGAGAAACTTAGGCTCAGGGTCTTGAGTACAAGTTGATAAATCAATGTCGAAACGCTAGAAGATGCGTGGGAGAATCATCGCATAAGAGAGATTTCTATCTTTTGCATGACAACGTTCCATCATCTGAATAATGGTCTTAGGGGCAGAAAATGGAATCCCCTTAAGAATGTGATACATAGCAGATAATTCAAGAGACGTGACATCATCCTTCGAAATAGACTTCAGAAGGAGAGTGGAGTAAATGATACGGTGTAATTCATAATTAAACAAGTTCAAGTTGTTTGCCTTGAACTTTTCAGAGCGAACTCGATCAGGTGCACAGAGTTCCGCTTTGAAACTAGTAAGTGTCGTGCCGTCAGGGAAATCAAATTCAGTGATATCAACAAGCGGTTCAATTTCGTTAGGAATACCAAGGATTTCCGCTAAGATAACATCATTGAAATTGATATCTAATCCTCCAACACGAGTGCTTATATCAAACGTGTTTAATATGATATTACATTAGAACAGTCTAATGACATTAGTTGCTACGGGGAAACATAGTTTAACAAAATATTGTAACCCTAGTGCCTCAAAGAAAGGTCGGTGTTCTGGAAATACAGTCCACTTGATGGGAGCGCCTGTGCATATGGATCTCATGGAAAAATCTCCATACCATAGTAGGGCTTGATCTAGGGTTTGAAAGTAAAACCCGTCGAACGCGCCATCGCTAGATTGGACTGGCGAAAAGAGGGAATCTGTGGGTGGATTCGAAAATGAACCTTCCTCACTGGGATTGGTTGTCTTCTTCCTCTTGAAGGGGTTAAATACCTTAGGTGCCATTTGTACAAAATAAGTAAATAGCACGAAATTAAAAGGTGGGGAAATACGAAGTCATACCTCCCGAAATTTGAATATGTTGTAGAGAACGATGAACTCGCACGAATCCAAAGTTTGGATTGATTTCACCACTTGGATTGGAAGAGAAGGCGTGGTGAAGAACTAGGGTTAGGGGGCTCTCTCGCGCGACTGCTGTTGCTGTTTGATGAAGTTTGGAAGCAATGAAGAAGAAAGGCTCTCGGGTTCTGGTTATATAACCTGATACCTTCAACCGAACTCGGGCCGAATTTGGTCCGAAGTCTGGCCGAATTCGCCTGGGGTTGGTTTGAAATACTTTTTTTTCATTGGCTCATTTCAAATATTTAATTCAAAGATTATTAATTTTAACATTAAAATAATATAATTAATGTTATTTTATAAATTAAATTTTGTTACACAGCGACTGTTTCAGATTAGCTGTAGGAGTATTGTCCCAGCTGGCGGAGGTTCACCGGGGAACTCTTAAGTACCGCTTCGCTTCAACCGTAGTTGTGGTGACAGACAGACTCTTTATTGGCTTGTCTCTAACACAGTTTTTGTATATTGAAATAAAATCATAAAATAAAATCAATTAACATTATTGACGTCCCAAATTCCTAATTCTCGACGTAAATAATTGAAACGATCTTCTGCTAGAGGTTTTGTGAAAATGTCAGCTAATTGATTCTATGTATACAAGGTCAATATCTCTATTTTGATGATGATCTCTAAGAAAATGATGTCGAATCTCGATATGTTTTGTACGAGAATGACATACAGGATTCTTAGTCAAATTAACAGTGCTCGTGTTATCACAGAAAATGGGAATATGTGTATAAAATAAATCATAGACTTCCAAGGTTTGTTTCATCCACAAAATCTGAGCACAACAACGTCCTGCGGTGATATACTCAGCCACTGTTGTTGATAGGGCTACAGAATTTTGCTTTTTACTAAACCATGAGACTAAAGCCTTGCCTAAGAAATAACATGTGCCACTGGTACTTTTTCTATCAACTTTGCATCCGGCAAAATCTGTATCCGAATAACCAATAAGGTCAAAGGACTTAGTTTTCGGATACCATAACCCAACAGAAGAAGTGCCTTTAAGGTATCAAAAGATACGCTTAACTGCGCAAAAATATGATTCCTTTGGATTAGCTTGAAAACGTGCACACAGGCAAACACTAAACATAATATCTGGACGACTAGCAGTTAAATAAAGTAAACTACCGATCATACCTCGATACTTACGTGTGTTGACCGGCTTACCTTGTTCATCAATATCAAGCTTTGTTGAAGTTACCATCGGAGTGCCAATAGGTTTGACATTGTCCAGATCAAACTTCTTTAGCAAATCTTTTGTGTACTTGGCTTGATTTATGAACGTCCCATTGTCAGTTTGTTTGATTTGCAGTCCGAGAAAGAATTTCAGCTCTCCCATCATGCTCATCTCAAACTCATTCTGTATACACTTAGAAAATTCTTGACACAGAGATTCATTAGTAAATCCAAATATGATATCATCAACATAGACTTGTATTAAAAGAAGCTTACCATTAAAGGACTTAATAAAAAGTATAGTGTCAACCTTGCCTTTTGAAAAACCGTTGTCAAGTAGAAAGGAGCTTAGACGATCATACCAAGCACGAGGGACTTGTTTCAAACCGTATAAAGCTTTCTTCAACTTGAAAACATGATCAGGGTTTTTAAAATCTGTGAAACCTGGAGGTTGTGCTACAAAAACTTCTTCTTTTATAAAACTATTTAAAAATGCACTCTTGACATCCATTTGAAATAATTTAAAATTATGAAAACATGCAAATGCACATAACATGTGAATGGATTCTAATCTCGCAACTGGGGCATAAGTCTCATCGTAGTCGATACCTTCTTTCTGATTGTATCCTTGAGCTACGAGTCGAGCCTTATTACGAGTCACTAAACCATTCTCATTTAGTTTATTTCGGAATACCCAACGGGTGCCAATGACTGGATGATCAATAGGCTTGGGAATAAGTTCCCAAACTTGATTCCGTTCAAATTGGTTTAATTTCTCTTGCATAGCATCTATCCAAAAACTATCACTACATGCTTCATCAATAGTTTTGGGTTCTAGCTGTGAAATAAATGCAACACTAGAAACAATATATCTACTGGATGTACGAGTACTTACACCTTTGGTAATATCACCAATTACCAAATCCTTTGGATGATCAGCCGTAAATTTTAATCTTTTCGGCAGACACTGAAGGTAGCTGGTTCCTGGATCTTCTCTAGAGGATCAGCTAGTGCCGAGCTTGGTTGAGAATCAGCTATTGTTGAGCTTGGTACAGTTGGATCTTCGTCATTGTCATCGATAGTCATTTGATTCAGTTTATCAAAAGTGATGTTGATTGACTCTTCGATGATCATGGTTCGTTTGTTGAAGACTCTGTATCCTTTGCTCTTGGCCGCATAACCTAAAAATATACCTTCATCGGCCTTTTCGTCAAACTTTTCCAAATTGTCTTTTATATTAAGAATAATGCACTTACAACCAAATATTCTAAAATATGAAACTGATGGAATTCTATCAAACCATAACTCAAATGGAGTCTTCTTCGATTTGGGTCGAATTAGAACTCTATTGAGAACAAAATAAGTTGTATTGACAGCTTCAGCCCAGAAATATTTTGGTAGACTAAACTGGTTTAACATTACTCTGGCCATTTTGGATAGAGTTCTGTTCTTACGTTCCACAACTCCATTTTGTTGTGGAGTCCTAGGGCAGGAGAACTCGTGTACAAAACCGTGTGTGTTACAAAATTGCTCAAACTCTGCATTCTCGAATTCGCCTCCATGATTGCTTCTAATACGAGTGATCTATTTTCCATAAAGAAATTCTCTTTATTTGTTGTGTTTCTGGAAAAATTACAACTGTAGGAATCCGATCTAGAAGACGATCGCTTTATCCCTTGGACTATGCGAAGAAGAAAAGCTCTCAAAATTTTGACAGTAGATATCAATGTATGTGTACAATGAATGAGAAAAAGAACTCTATTTATAGAGTCAAAAATAATAACCGAAAAGATAACTGTCTTTACAGCTTGTGCTTAGTTGAAAATCACGCAGGATAAGGCTGTGAGCAGTTACTGGACGTGACCTGTAACTGTTGGACACATGGCAATCATGCATGAGTCGTGTGCAAGTTACAGGACACGCAGGCGAGAGATCAGTGGCATGGCTGCCACGTACTCCAATTTGATGAAATCCACGCAGACTTGTTGAAGACAAAATCTATACAAACTCGGTGTAGAAAGCTTCAAAATCTACGCAAACTTGGAGCAGGAAGCTTCAGGATCCACGCAGACTTCGAGGCAAAGAACTCAAAAATCTACGCAAACTTGAGGAAGAAAAACTTCAGAATCCACGCAAACTTGAGATGAAGATCACAAATACACGCAGACTTGAGATAGAACTGCCAGCTGTCTTGATTCGGCGTGTCTCGACTGACACAAAATCTCTGACAGTGATTGCTTTGTCAGTCGCATTAAATGACAAGAAACCCTTTTGGTACGCCAACTTGACGAAGGCTGAGTCTTGCTGAAGAAGATTTCGAAAATCACGCAATAGACGGCGATGATCTCTCGAGTTCTGTGCATACGTGGCATACGAGGAGACGTTTCTCGACTGTTGTGTTGTCAGTCATTATGATTCTGACGTATGGCTGAGCTATCTCTGCGTGACTTCTAAAGGAGATGGCCAGGCAGAACTTAGCGTATCTTTTGTGCTGCTTCTTGGATCACTCTGCGTGACTTGTTCTGATCAACTCAGCGTGACTTCATTTTTGAGGCCTACAAAACCCCCTTCAAAGTTTTCGAAAAATAATAAAATATTTTCAAAATACTTTGAAATAGAGATGATGAAATGAGTTAAAGTCACGCTGAGATAACTTAAATGATTTTTCGAAAGTCGAAAAGACTTTGAAGTTCTTCGAAAACACCCGAATGAACCTATTAAATATCATAATGACTCTTCATTCTCCGAGACTGATTGCGTCCAATTTATGATGGAATATGAACTATCGACGAGATCTGTTATATAAACAGGAAGAGATTCTCAGTTTTGACATTCATCTCTCGAAAATATGACCCCAAAGGAAGCAGCCGAAGAGGAAGCACGCAAGTTAGGCTTTTGTTCCCATGGTGACCCTACTTTTGGGGGTAAAGAACCCGAACCTGTCGTCATCGAGCTCAAGGACGACTCCACGCAGTTAGCCAAGAATCTCTTGAGCTACTTTGGATTGGATGGCTCGTCTTCTTCTGATGGGCGGAGCCTTATGGAGAAGCGTGAAATGCTCGAGACTCTGTTGCATCTCCTGGGAGTTAAGAGCGTAGAGGAGTTAGACATCAAACTTAGCCGTTCTGGAAAATAGAGCGTAACTTTCTACGCTTTTGTTGCACTTTTTTGTTTTGTCTTTTTGTAAGGCCATCAGTGCCTGTTTAAAAAATGAAGTACAACTTTTGTGTTTGATCTGCGTGCCTTTTAATGAAGAATATTAATTAGCACACTTTGACTGTTTCCAATGTTGCACTGTCTTCCGAAGTACACGTGACACTCATTCCACGTTTTACGAGCGCTACTCACGCGGATCTTTTCCAAGAATAGACCTGCACTTGATCCTTTAAATAGATGGATGAACTCCACACAAACTCATCTTCCCATTCTTTTTCCTCTCCTCTGAGAATGAATTTTCTGTGAGAAAAAAATAGGAAAGCCATGTTGTCTAATGTCAGATCTCTGTGCATGCTACCAGACATGGGTCTGTCAATCCTTAGCAGCAAACTCAGCGGTAAGTTCAATATACACGCATCGAATTTTTTGTTTACTAAAAACAAATTCATCTTCCTGAAATGAACAGAATGCATCTGTCTTTGCTTGGCCAATTTCTGTTGGCTGATTTTTCCATACTGTTTCTTGCAGAATTTTGGCTGAAAACCTTCTTCAGAACTGGCATTGGTAATGTGGATGCTCTGGAGAATATCCTGCTGACACCAACATCAGGGAGCTCATACGCTTTTGACGCGTACATCAGACAACTCAGAACTCTTCGTGGGATAGAAGGGTCTTCCTTAGATGGTAGGAAGAGCCTTTATACACGAGAGTTGGATGGTGGAGTCAACTCTATTACCGAGAAATCGGGTAGTAGAGTTCCTTTCAAGGGAGAACTAGGAATTGTATCCCAAGGTTGGATACATTCCTGTCTTCCTTGAGAGGTTACCCCCATCCACCAATTGTATTGGCAGCAACACATTTTCATGTTGCCCTACTCTGTGGTTCTCCTCTCGTCTGAGAGAGAAGACCAGAGTTTGATTCCTGCTGGACACCCAGGAATTGCCACAAACAACGAGATTGCCAGAGAAGATCCAAGAAGAAATAGATCTCAGTTGTACATAAGATAAAAGTCCAAGATTTGTAATAGATTTCCATTATGATTTGTAGGAAAGTCTAAGAAAATGTAATAGACTTTTTTGTGGTGAAATGAGAATGGAAATAATAATTCTTCTATGCTCAATGATTTGTATTTGTGGATGAATTGTGGACATGATAGATAATAAAATCATCTTTTCTGTTTTAGAGTATATGATTTATCAGAGGTATTATGGACGTGATAATATATAGGAACTCAAAAGAAAATAGATTGATTTCTATGCAGAGGTCAAAATATGACAAATGAGTAAGCAGATTCGGAATTGATTCAGAGGTTATGAAAACATGATCAATAACGAATCCCCACTTTAATAAATTGATAGAAGATTATGAACGGATGAACCGTTAGAAAATGATGAACAGATGAACTGTCGAGTGGATGTAATAAATGAACGGATGAACCGTCAAGTATTAATGAATATGTGAAACGTCGGATGAATGTGAGAAATGAATGGATGAATAAATATGTGAAACGTCGGATGAATGAGGAACTTCTGCCTATAAATATAGCAGAAATTTGGCGAGAACGAATACTTCTACTTCTCAACATAAAAATGTCATCTGGAGAAGCATCCAAGAAGACTGAGATAGCCTCAAAGGTTCAGAAAGGCACTGAAGAACGCCCTGCTGGTCCAGCCAAAACGAAGAAGACGGAAACAGGCGAAGGTTCGTCTGCACCCAAGCCACCAAGGGACATTCTGGATTTTCTGCTCGAACCAGGAAGGACTGAAGAAGAGGAAGCCATGAGGATGGCCGCTTGCAAATTCCTCGTGGGTTCTAGCAAGGAGGTTCTCGGCTCTTTTGCTGATCACGTCTTCGAGAAGGACAATAGTGGCCCACGTCCAAAAGTAGAGAAGGATGATAGTGATCTTCCTTAATATCATGTATCATCATTCATGAAAATAAAATAAAAATTTTATTTTTTAAACATGAATTTGTCTGATGATTACAAGTATTTACATTTATACATAGTACTTTTTAAGGAATTTGCCATTAATAGGCATCAAAACTTTTCGACCATCCAATTCTGAGAGTTGATAAGCTCCATTTGAGAAAACTTTGCTCACAATATAGGGACCTTCCCACTTTGCGTCAAATTTGCCCTTACTCATATGAGTCATAGTCATAGGACGTCTGACTGTTAGAACAAGTTCTCCTTTTTGATATGATCGAACTCTGACTTTTTTATTAAAATCTCTTGAAATTCTAGCTTGATAGAATTCAATATTCTGTTGAGCAGATAATCGCTTTTTATCCAGAGCTTCTAATTCCTGAAGTCGAAGACGATCATTATTTTCTGAGGTAAGTTCATTAGCAATTGCTATCCATAAAGAAAGAATTTGAATCTCTAATGGAAGAACAGCCTCAGATCCGTACACCAGAGAGAAAGGTGTATACTTAGTAGCATTACGGACTGTAGTGCGATAAGCCCACAAGCATTCACCAAGCTTCTCACTCCAATTTTGTTTGTTGGAAGAAACAAACTTCTTCAAGAGTTTGATGATGGTTTTGTTGAAAGCTTCTGCTAATCCATTAGCGGCAGGATTATATGCGGTAGAAGCCACATTATCAATCCGATGATCGTCGCAGAATCGAGTAAATCTCTGGCTGACGAATTGTGGTCCATTATCATGAATAATACGCCGAGGGACACCAAATCTATAGATGACATGGTGTTTGATAAAGCTGATAACATTGGACGTCTTAACTTCAGATAAAGGAATGGCTTCGGCCCATTTAGAGAAGTAATCGGTTATTGCGAGAATGAACCGATGACCTTTAGATGACGGTAGATTGATCGGGCCGACAATGTCCACGCCCCAAGCTTCGAAGGACCATGATGCTGCCGTCGGATGTAGAAATTCCGAGGGTTGATGAATAAAATCCGCATGAATTTGACAAGCTTTACACTTCTTTGCGTATTCGATAGCATCAGATACCATGGTGGGCCAATAATAACCCATACGTCGAATACGGTCTTGAAGTTTTGGTTCTGGCTGATGTGCTCCACAAATTCCATCATGTGCTTCATGAATGATTTGTTGAGCCTCGTCACCGGCAACACATCGAAGGAGTAAACCATCATAAGCTCGACGATATAAGGTCTTTGTTGTATGATTGTAATAGAATCTGAGTGATCGTCGTCTGATAGATGCTGCCTCACTCGGATCATCCGGAAGAATATCATATAATACGAGATCTAAGAAAGGAAGTCTCCAATCTTTATCCGTATTCTGATTCTCAGTCGAGTTACTGAAGATGAATTCCATGCTGGAATCGGATGAAGATGATATCGATTTACGACTGAATCCAAATCCTCTTGTTGTGTTGACGTCATGAGATGTTGATTCTTTAATGTCAACTGGAAGTCCTAGAGTCAGGTTATTTTCAAGATAAAATAATTTTCGATTACTAACAACAATCATTTGTTGCCGTCTGATTGGGATAGCCAGCACCGCTGCAAGATTAGCAAGGGCATCGGCTTCTGTGTTACATGCTCGCCTAACATGTTCAATGAAGAATTCTTCAAACGAAGAAGCCATAGATATAGCTGTTTTATGATAAGGAACCAGATCTTGATGGCGAACTTCATAAGTACCCCTGATCTGATTGACAATGAGTTTAGAGTCTCCATACGCCTCCAAATGTTGAATATTCAGATGTTTAGCGAGTTGAAGACCAATAAGTAATGCGTTGTACTCAGCTACATTGTTTGAACACGGCTGATCGAGAGAATAAGCTCTTTGGATGGTAAGACCTTCTGGCGATACAAGAACAATTCCAACTCCAGCGACAATATCGCCATTAGGACCAATTCTTGATGCTCCATCAAAGAATAGACGCCAAGTAGGATCTTCTTCAGCAATTTAATTTGAATCTAAGACTTCATCTGGTATTTCATCATAGAGTTTTGAATTTTCTGGAATTGAGTGAGCCGCCAGAAAATCAGCTAATGCTTGTCCTTTAACTAATTTCTGAGGAATATAGTGCATGTCATACTGAGCAAGTAGGATTCCCCAGTTAGCCAATCGAGAATTCAAAACACTGGGTTTCTTCATCATGATCCGTATAGGATTGATCCTGGAAATGACATGAATAGTCTGGCCAATGATATAATGATGTGTCTTTTGGACAGCAAACATCAAGGCTAGACATTATTTTTCAACCGGTGAATATCGAGGTTCAGCTCTAGTCATAGTGCAGCTGAGATAATAAATGGCTTGTTCATGGCCATTTTGATTCTTTTGAGCGAGTAATGCACCCAATGAATGACTCATTGCTCGAGTATAGAGGAGGAACGGTATTCCTGAGACGGGAGGTACCAATACTGGAGGGCTCATCAGATATTGTTTTATATCATCGAATGCTTTCTGACATTCATCATTCCAGACAAAAGAGACACCTTTCTTCATAAGTTTGTTGAATGGTCTGCAGCGTCCTGATAAATTAGAGATGAATCTCCTGATATAAGCGATTCTTCCTTGAAATCCTTGTAGCTCTTTTAAGGTGCGTGGAGGACGCATCTCTTGGATGGCTTTGATCTTCTCGGGATCCACGTGTATACCTTTAGAGGTAATGACGAAGCCGAGAAATTTACCACTAGAGATGCCTAAGAAGGACTTAGTAGGGTTCATCTTTAATTGATTCTTACGCATTAGATCAAATATAACCTTCAAATCTTGGATATGATACTCCTTTTGTCGACTTTTGACAGCAATATCATGAACATAGCATTCGACTGTTTTTCGTAAATGTTCACGGAATATAGTGCTCATAGCTCGTTGATAAGTTGCTCCTGCATTCTTGAGACCGAATGGCATAACTGTATAACAGTATGTACCAATCGGCGTTCTGAAAGAAGTGTGCTTCTCGTCCTCTGGAAATATTTTGATCTGATTGTACCCAGAATACCCGTCCATGAATAACATTCGTTCAAATCCACAGGTATTATCAACCATGACATCAGTGATTGGTAGAGGGAATTCGTCTTTAGGACATGCCGCATTGAGATCGCGAAAGTCTATACAGACTCTGATTTTGCCAGTCTTCTTGAGAACAGGAACTATGTTAGCCACCCAATCAGGATGTTGTTCCTCTCTGATAAACCCAGAGGCCATGAGTTTATTGACTTCAGCTTCAATTGCATCCATGATGTTTGGACGAAATCGTCGCTGTTGTTGTTTGACCGGTTTAGCATTCGGCAGGATGTTGAGTTTGTGAGTTGCAATCTGTGGATCAAGACCTGGCATATCTTCATAACTCCAAGCAAAGACATCGATGTAATCACGAATGAGTTTGATCATGTCTTTCTTATCAGTTTCTGAAAGACTTTGGTTTGGGAGATCCCTCTTCACCAACATCTATTTGAACAAGTTTATCTTCAGTCGGAGGTTCTTTTTGCTCGAAACGAAACTTCCATTGATTATCTAATCTTTGGGCCCACTGTTCTGATTCAGGTGAGATTTCAAACTCTTCTTCGTCTTCATCACTTTCTTCAGAATGGTCAATGGAAACCATATTGGAAGACAGAAGGTTGCAATAGAAGTCACCGATACTCGTATCGGAATCCCAAGAAGTGGTACTAGAAGAATCAGATCTCTTATCTTCGTCAGACTCGGGATCTTCATGGATAATATTGATGAAAGGAGTATGAGAAGTATAACCCAATCCGCATTTCGTCCTTCCATATTTCAAAGAAGAAATCCGGACAGGTATTTTTTCTTCCTTTTCCATCATTGAGGCCAGTCCTGAAGTTATAGCCCATATTTTTGATGATGTCTCTAGATTGCTGACTATAATGACGTAGTTGTAATCTTCCAGTATCATCATTTTTGTCATCATCTTTAAGATCAGAAGGATTTTGAGGCCCTTTGTAGAAGAATATTGGAATGTCTCCTGGCTTTCTGCTGGGAACTAAAAAGTATGAAGATTGTACAGGTTCTAGAGATACATCTGTATAAACAGTCTGTACAACTCCTATGGTTATTGTGTTCAAGTCATCTAACAGATGTAAATAACTATGAACATAATTACACACATCAACGTACTGCAAAGGTGGAGACTTTTCATTAAATATAAAAGCAGCAATATTTACATTGGGAGAAGGCTGAGCCTTAGAGATTTTAGCCAAGTCAATGACTAAAGGGGGAGAAGAAGAAGAAGCTTTGTTTCGATTAAGATCGATAAAAAATAGCTCAAAAGAGGTGAGCTCCCTTGAAGTTTGAGTAGGAAGAGTAGTCCGCCCTCCAACTGGAATTAGCAGAGTATCTTGTGAAGATACAGGAACTGTAGTACGCCCACTGACAGGAATGATCAGTGTATTTTGAGTAGATGACTGAGGTAACGGAGAGATCTGTCCACTCACTGGGATGATGAAAGAATCTTCTCCAGAGGGTTTAAGAGATTATTGCTGAGTAGTTCGACCTTTAACAGGGATTATTAAAGTCTCACTTTGTGCATCTTCTTTCTCCATAGCTTGTATGATCCTTGTATGCTCTGAATTATTGCTTTGTGTATCAAAGTCAACTATAGGAGAATTACCCCCAGTAGGAAGAGGTGGGAAGTTAGATTCTCCAAGAAATTCAGAATCAATTTCAGGGATCAAATTTCTTTGACTAGAAGCCAGGACTCTTGCTCTGGTATTTCTATATACTCCATCTGGACTATAAACTCTACCCCCGGTGTCCCGAGAAGTCATGTTGACAGAGGCAAACAAAGGCTCATCTTCATCAGGCATAGGTTCATACTGAATCCTATTAAAGACAGACTGTCGTTTATTTTGACATCTGTATTGCATTATGACTCTTGGCTGGAAGTCACATTCATGATCACCATGGTCTTGAACTATTGATTGACATCTGCACCGAATTATGACTCTTGGATAGAAGTCACATTCAGCATGTTCCTTTGATATAGAATTACTCCTTCTCTTCTGTTGAAGATATTCCCGTAAATCTGTTTGTGAAGATTGAGGAGTATACTTCCTATTCTTGGGTCTTGATGGCTCTTGATTATACAAAGAGTGATTAATGTGAGCCACATAATTTCTTGCATACTCTGCATCTGGATCTTTTATCTTCATATCCAATTGGTATGGTTTCTTAACACCAGAGGTGTTGAGTTTTGTTCTTAAATCAGTGGAAGGTAATACATTAGTTTTGGAAACATGGAGTTTTCCTTCCATTGATATGGATATTTGCAGAGAAGGAAGAGTTGAACCACTCCTTTGATTAGGAGTTGGTAACAGACCCTCTTTAATGGACAGATTCTGTGCCCAATTTGAAGAAGTCATAGGAGAAGATATTAAGGAATATTTCTTCTTAGACTCATTCAAGTTTTGAGACATAGAATGTCCAGAAGGAAGAGTAGTCAAAAGACCATCTCCTTTCCTTTGACTAACAAAAGTATCAGTCAAAGCTGTTCCTGAAGTAAAAACTACAGGAGCAGAAGAAACAACTAAAGAGTTATTCCTTTTCGAAGGGACTTTCTGTGGAAGACCACCCCCAGTTCTAGTAGAACTCGGTGAAGAAGAGATAACTAAGGAGCTATTCTTCTCTGATGAAATACACGCTGAAACAGACTTGGTTAAAGAACCAGAGCTGTTAGCGTGACTTTTAATTTTAGAATTACACGCTGGAACAGATTTGGCTAAGGAACCAGTACAGTCAGCGTGACTGTTGAATGTGGGATTGTACACTGGAATAGATTTGGCTAAGGAGCCAGTACTGTCAGCGTGACTTTTAGAGTTGAATTTGCACGCTGGAACAGATTTGGCTAAGGAGCCAGTACTGTCAGCGTGACTTTTAGAATTGAATTTGCACGCTGGAACAGATTTAGCTAAGGAGCCAGTACTGTCAGCGTGACTTTTAACTTTGGAGATACACACTGGAACAGATTTGGCTAAGGAGCCAGTACTGTTAGCGTGATCTTTGATTGCTGTCATCTTCGAGTGCACAAGAGTGTGCGTGCTTGCAGTAGAGCTCTTGCCAGTGTTAGGAGCAGACACTGTGGCAGAGACTTCACCATTGACTGCCAACTGATTCTTAGGGACATAGACAGAGTGTCCCTTCGACTTGGCAGTGATGATGGAGGCTGGAGTGGGCTTGCCACCCTTAGCCCGCTGCATTTCTTCATAGGCGAGTTGATCGAATTTGATCGTCATCACCTTCTTCGTCGAGCCGATTGACGAAGTGTCGCATTGAGTTGTTACCATCTCAGAAGAGGAGATGGTTTTCCCCAACAGAGTCGCCAATTTGTTTTCCATAAAGAAATTCTCTTTATTTGTTGTGTTTCTGGGAAAATTACAACTGTAGGAATTCGATCTAGAAGACGATCGCTTTATCCCTTGGACTATGCGAAGAAGAAAAGCTCTCAAAATTTTGACAGTAGATATCAATGTATCTGTACAATGAATGAGAAAAAGAACTCTATTTATAGAGTCAAAAATAATAACCGAAAAGATAACTGTCTTCACAGCCTGTGCTTAGTTGAAAATCACACAGGATTTAACATACGCAAGGCTGTGAGCAGTTACTGGACGTGACATGTAACTGTTGGACACATGGCAATCATGCATGAGTCGTGTGCAAGTTACAGGACACGCAGGCGAGAGATCAGTGGCATGGCTGCCACGTACTCCAATTTGATGAAATCCACGCAGACTTGTTGAAGACGAAATCCATACGAACTCGGTGTAGAAAGCTTCAAAATCCACGCAAACTTGGGGCAGGAAGCTTCAGGATCCACGCAGACTTCGAGGCAAAGAACTCAAAAATCCACGCAAACTTGAGGAAGAAAAACTTCAGAATCCACGCAAACTTGAGATGAAGATCACAAATACACGCAAACTTGAGATAGAACTGCCAACTGCCTTGATTCGGCGTGTCTCGACTGACACAAAATCTCTGACAGTGATTGCTTTGTCAGTCGCATTAAATGACAAGAAACCCTTTTGGTACGCCAACTTGACGAAGGCTGAGTCTTGCTGAAGAAGATTTCGAAAATCACGCAATAGACGGCGATGATCTCTCGAGTTCTGTGCATACGTGGCATACGAGAAGACGTTTCTCGACTGTTGTGTTGTCAGTCATTATGATTCTGACGTATGGCTGAGCTATCTCTGCGTGACTTCTAAAGGAGATGGCCAGGCAGAACTTAGCGTATCTTTTGTGCTGCTTCTTGGATCACTCTGCGTGACTTGTTCTGATCAACTCAGCGTGACTTCATTTTTGAGGCCTACATGATCATGTAACCTTTTTCATTCTGTACTTTCTTGCAAAAGGCAAAAAATTCGAATAATGCATCATTCTTGCGTGTCAAGAAGTATACCCACGTGTATCTAGAGAAATCATCTACAATTACAAAAGCATAAAGCTTACCTCCGAGGCTAGCAACTTTGCTAGGACCAAATAAGTCCATATGAAGCAATTGTAGAGGTCTAATAGTACACACTGCGTTTACTGACTTGAATGTGGATCTGGTAGCTTTGTTCTTTTCACATTGACTGCATACCGAATCCTTCTTGAATGTAATGTCTGGTAAACCGCGTACTAGCTTCTTTGTGGATAATCTTGATATTGTGTCCATATTTGCGTGACTAAGTCTCATATGCCACAGATGACTCTCATCACTTTTAGCCACTAAGCATCTACCTGAAATGTTAGCTTCTTCCAACAAATAGAAAACATATATGTTGTCTTTCCTGATACCTTCAAAGATAGTACTACCAGTTGAGCTATCAACTATAGTACATTTGTCTTTGCCAAAGTTGATGCCATAACCATGATCAACTAAATGACTTATGCTGAGTAGATTATGTTTCAACTCGGTAACCAGACAGACATCCTTAATTACAGGATAGGGAGACTTACCAACATCACCGATACCAATAATATACCCTTTCAAGTTATTACCGAAGGAAACATAACCTTCCTTCTTCTTCTTCGACAGTGTTGCAAATAATATAGCGTCACCGGTCATATGCCGTGAACAACCGCTGTCGAGGATCCATTTGCTTTTAGCATGTGAAGGGTGTTCCACCTACAAACAATTTACAGATAAAACTTTTGGTACCCATTTCTTGTAGGGTCCTGAAATGTTAGCCTTTGGTATCCAAGCATAAATATTTAAATCAACAAGCTTTCTGATTCTACATGCAGGTGAAATATGACCAATGAGGCCAAAATAATGACATTGTGCATGTTGAGTGTTGAAAGCTGAGTGGTGTGCATGGTTGGTAGGTTTGGGTTTTCTAGTATAGAAGAAAGCATACCTATAATCCTGTTTGGGCTTAACCTTTTGGGTAAAGGTTGGATAGGGTTAGGTCTGACAGTATTTGGCTTGGGAATGTTCCGATTTTTTGGTAAGTGACACGTGTTAGGGAAGGAAGCAGCAGTCTCAGGCTGTTTTCCTAACCTAATTTCCAATCTTTTGGAAGTGTCATACAACTTAGTATAATCAGAAGTGAGTGTTTCCATTCTGATTTGTGCACTTTGAAGACTTTTCTTCTCTTTAGAAAGTTCTTCTTTGAGTTGGTCAATAACTTTGTCTTTCTCTTCAGATGACTTGGTAGTCTCGTATAATAAGAGCTTAATAGAGGAAAGCTCACCAGACTCACTAACATTATTTCTAACCTCAGCTAGTAGGTCGGTAAGTCTTCCTATTTCTCCTTTGTACTCTTTGAGTACCTTCTTAGAGGTCTGATATTTGCTACGCAGTTTCCTGTAATCACTTATCAGTTCACTGAAGACATCTCCTAGTTGCTCAAAGGTGAAGTCATCATATGTATCAACTACAGGTTCAGTAGGTACCTGATCGGATGCCATAAAGCATACGTTTGCAGCGTCTTCTGATTGTTCGTCTTCTGAGTCGCTGGCTTCACTTTCATGCCATATGCTGGTGTTGGCATATCTTCGAGATGTTGATCTCTTCAGGTTCCCTTTTTTATACATGTTGCTCTTCTTGCTTGATGATGAGTTTGTAGGACAATCCTTTTTCATGTGTCCCTTCTTCTTGCAGCCGTAGCAGACAGCATCATCTTGATACCAGTTGTTACTGCTGTTGTTTTCTTGGGCTCTCTTCTCACATCTCATGAATCTTTTGAATTTCCTTGCTAGGAGTGCTTGATCTTCAGCATCAGATTCACTGCTGCCTGAATCACCTTCAGCAGCTTTTCTGTGCTGAGCTTTGAAAGCGATCGCCTTCTCCTTTGGTGCAGGCTCTTCAAAATCTTGTAGCTCCAGTTCATGAGTGAGTAGCTTACCCATGAGTACTTCGAGGGACATGGTTGTGAGGTCATTCCCTTCAATGATTGCAGTAGCCTTTGGAATCCAGTTCTTGGTAAGTGATCGCAGGAGTTTGCGAATCTTTTCATGGTTACTGTACTCTTTACCTAGGGAGGACAAAGGATTTACAATATCCAAGAATCTTTCGAACATCTGAGTAACTGTTTCCTTGGGCTTCATCTAGAACACCTCATACTCTTGAGTAAGTCTGCTGACCTTTGATTCTTTGACTTGCGTCGTGCCTTCATGTGTGACTTCAAGAAGCTTCCACACTTCATTAGCCGTTGTGCAGATAGACTCCCTGTTAAATTCAGTTTTGTCTAAAGCATAAAATAGAGCGTTAATAGCACGTGCGTCAAGACTGGCCTTTTTTTTTCTTCCTCGGTATATCTGTTATGGGGTTTTTTAACTAAAACTCCATCAACATTTATACGAGGTGGCTTTTGATAGCCATCAATAACAATAGACCATAAATCAAAGTCAAGCGATTTCAAGAAAAAACTCATCCGTGTTTTCCAATAGGTATAATTCGTACCATCAAACAGTGGAGGTCTGTTTGTGGCCTGGCCTTCACTTGTGAATTTCACAGTTGCCATGTGTTGTGCTGTGATCTATATAACAATTAATTAAATAAATAAATAATTGTAATGTTACATTGCTTTACCTGTAACACCCGCTTTGATACCAATTGTAGGAACGAAATCGTAAAGCACAATACTCTAGAGGGAGGGTGAATAGAGTTGGCAGCAGAAATATGCTAATTAAAATTTGTTAGTAGCAAGATCACAGAATAATAATCACAACTAAATAATATAAAAGCAGAGATAAGAAAGCAAACGCAAAGACAGCGATGTATACTGGTTTCCCTCTGTTGAGGACTAATCCAGTCGGTAGAACTCTTGCTACCAGTTGAATCCGCTATTGGCAAAACCGCAAGTTTTCTTACGAAGTCCTTGCAACTTCTACAATGCGAGATTTGATACGAAGAACTCGTCCAACTTCAATTGTGAAGAGGTATTCTTCAATCAAGCCTTCTGATTACAATCTCTCAGAAACTTCTAGACCGCACCGCACTGGCAAATCGACTAGAGGATTGTAATTGGCTTGGGATCTGAAATTTAAAGCTCAAGAAAACTCTTTGGAAGACTGAAAGCTTTAGATAGAGAGAAGATTGAAAGTGAATGAGTGAATTGAAATGATCGAAATCTTTCTCTATTTATAGGAATTCCAAAGACAGAATTCTGGCAGAATTCGGGCAGAACTCGGTGAGGAAATTTCGGTCAAATCCGCAACTGCAGGAGGACCAAGTTCCAGAGAATTCAAAAATCAAAACGGCCACTAACCGAACTCTGGCCGAACTCTGGCCGAGTTCTGTCAGGGTTAGGTTAGGTTTTTAAAATTAGTTTTTGGGGATTTTTGAAAACCTTTTTGAAAACCTTTTTGAAGCTTTTGTTAATATGAATGTTTTTCAAAACTAAGGACATTTTAAAAATATTTTGATATTATTTTGGAATAGCCTATTTGCCAGTACGACTCGGTGTACAACGTATTCCTAGACTCAATAAAATGAAAAATACATTGCTCAAAGAATTACAGACTCGAACAGGCAAACATCGTTTCAGTCTTGAACTGTGTAGATAGCTTTTCTTGATCATGTCCAAGAGTCCGATACATCCTGACTAGCTTCATATATCGAGACAGAGTTTGATCAATTATTAAAATCAGTTTGACCATATGACCAATGGTCCAACAGTACCAAGAGCAACCAGTAGGCATCCTTGATCGCTGGGTGAAGGTGTTGCGGAATCAATCTATACATTGGTTCGCGTGGCATGGAAGCACCACTAGCCAAGAGAGTCTACTTGGGAGTGCGAGGACGACATTCGAAATCGCTACCCTCATTTGTTTGACAACCAAGGTATGTTTTGCATGTTGATTCTTTAAAAAATTTTGCATTGCACCCCCTGACATTAGTTTTAATTTCGAGGATGAAATTTCTTTAAGTTGGGTAGGATGTAAAGCCCCATATTTTATTACTAATTATTTTAATATTTTTATTATTTATTCTTTTGTTATATATTTTTTGTATTAAGTCATTAGTTGTTAGTTAATAATGTATAGGTATGCATGCTTGTATATTATGTTGTCAAATGTTGTCTACATTGTGATTTGGAATTTTAGTTATTTTTTTATATATTTTTAGAAATTTTCTAAGGCTATTCTATTGTTCTATAAGATTGATTTTATATATATATATATATATATATATATATATATATATATATATATATATATATATATATATAAGAGTTAGAGAAAAAATATTAAAGGCACACATTGTAGCGAGCTACAGTGCCCGCAACCAAGCCGACCCCCCGCTGTGTAACCTTCGAAAACGAAGCAAGAAAAAAAGAATTTTCTTAAACCCAAACTCGGCCAATTCAAAACCAAATCACACGAAATTTGATTTATCCGAATCCCTGAAGGATTCTCTTCCGATTTGAATCAAGAATTTGAATCCTAAGCAATGGATATTTGGTTAAAAAATCAAATCGAATATGGATACATATCAAACTAACTTTTTATATATAAAAAATAATCGAAGCTCGAACGGAACCATAAAAACTTGCGACCCCCTCAAATTTCTTCGACCCCAGACTTCCCTCTGCATCCCCGCAAGACTGTCAGAGCGCCTGAGACCCGTTGCGGATCACCAGAGCGCCGTCGTACCCCCTTAGCCGACGAAAAAACAGAGGGCCATGCTCTGTCTCGACAGCATGGTACCCCCCTTTCGGCTTTGTTTACTTTTTGCTCGTATAATCATTTTACGATTCGAAAGTTGCTACGTGTAGACAATATAACCCCCTGTGAGTCCCTTCAAAGGGATTCAGATATAACCCTCTGGTGTGACAGATAACTCGATGCAAAGTTGAATAAAACTCTGTCTCGAAAACAGAGTATTTAATAACCTAGGAACCTAACTTGGAAGCTATCTTTTGATCAGCACATTAGGAATTTTAATAAACTAATTAAAAATAGTCATAAACAGCATAACCAAGATCAAAATGCACTTTGTAGAATTTTATTTTGTTTACTGTACAGAAAGTTGCATGATGTTAAACTTGTGCGAAAAACTGTGTTAAAAATATTAAAAACTTTAGAAAACTTCTCGATACGGCGTGCGCCTGACAAACCGGACGACGTGGTCATGCACTATTCACATCAAAGGTGCATATGGATGTTGCTGACGTGTGGGAACTAACGGAACTCGATTTTGTTGCGTATGCACAACAAAATCAGTACGTATCCGTCGAGATACCCCCGTATCAACCTTTTGCAAACTTGGCTATAACTTCGTGCACGTTCGTCGGATCGACGTGAAACTTGCGCCAGCAGGACCGTATCGATTTTCTGGTCTTGTACGCCATGTTTGGTCCGATTCTGATAAGGTTGATCGGAACGCCAAATTGGCGGGCCTGCAACTCGACCTAACGGGCGATTTTGTGCACGGCTCATCGGAATCCAAAATTGGACATACCGTTGGGTTCGTCTCCTCAAACCGGATTCGTCAACATATAATTTGACGACTTTAGAGACCGTAGACATTGGCACGTATTTCGGTGTAAAATGGGTCCAACGACGGACATCGTTTTGACCTAAAATTATGATTTTGCCCCTGTTCCAGAATTAAACTTTTGGACAGGCATTTCCTGGGTATATCACTTATTTCGAGTGCGTTCTTAATGTTTGTTTCAGCATACGGAGTTGTTTAGAGATTGTGACATTTCTATTGCTGACATTGTAATTCTTGGACTTGCCACCTTCGCACCACTAAGCAAGATATCTTGCCACCTTACTCTGTAATTATTATATTCTTATTTACAGTTGTTATTTTTAGTATTTCTTATTTGTTGATATTATAAAACTGTGCGTCCAAGTCACACTTGGGTGCAGGCGACTCTATCGGTCATTTTCTTGCTTTTATTTATTTCTCTTGCATTGACTTATGTCACGACCCGCACCCAGTATAGGGACACGAGAAGTGGGTACGTCCAGCCTACGCCGCAGTGTCGGTGGTAGAACATTGTCCTAGGTCACTATCACAAACTAAATACAATATGATATACTCTCTGAATGGAGGACAAATCACATAAGGTACAACTCAATCACAAATCTAAACATGGAAATAGCACGATATGATAAATATAAAATCCTCAAACTGAGGTACAAACAGAAGAGAAAGTCTAAGTGTTTAAACGACACAACATCACAAACATCCAGAAAATAATACAACTCTAAAGTCAATACAAATAACATAAGAAATAAGATAAAGCCTAGCTAATCTAGTCTAAGCAGTAGGGATGACGTCCTCAGCTAGAGCTGGATCCTCCTGTGGGTCCAACTCATAGGTGTCGTCTAGATAGGCTCCATAGTAGGTTAGGCAGAAATCCTCGGTATCATCTGTAATATTTTCAACAGGTCCAGTCAGGACGGGAGCGAGCACAGTATATCTCACACAGTTCATATCATGGTAGGAAATATAAAGCAGGCAATAGAGTAAGATACATGAAACGCTGTAAGAAGATGTACATAAAAATAGGGAAGATATTTGATAACTGGAAATATATACATGATAAGTAAGAATTGTAAGTGACTAGTGATTTAGAGTATGAGATGGCATGTAACTAGCTTGGGTTGAACATTATATAAATGGATGAACATGAGAGACACCAGCCGAGAAGGCAGTATTGTACATGATAACACATGAAAGTAACAGAGTGAACATGATGGGTAAATCACATGACCATTTATACTCACCCCTACCCATAATCAATACACAAGGATCCAGTCAAGTTACGTTACGAACATGATGTTTTGGTTACACACGAAGCACATGAGGAAACATGAACGTACATGAGAGCACATGAAGTACATGAGCATACATGAAAGCTCATGAGAGAACATGAGTGTACATGAATAATACAAGAGCAAGGAATACATGATGTACATGAAACACATGACATGAAATATCCGAAGCGCCCGCTAAGGGGGATAATATCCCAAGAAGAGATCCATATAGTACCAATCTGTGATAACAAGTGTCAGCATCAAGTACAGTAATCTAGAGCAAGAATATAAGTCGTGACAAGTATAAAACGATCAGAGAATGTACTCGCCTGCGATCTGAATGTCTGTGAGAATACACTGTCCGAAACTAGGTATGAGTCCTATTTAGAGCAACACAAGTCAAAATGTATACAAGGGATGATAAATGAAGTGTACAATGCATCTATATGATTTCTAGGTCAAAGTCAACTCTGGTCAACTATACAGTCAAACTAGGTCAACTATAGTCAACTGTGGTCAAACTATTTAGGGTTTGGTCAACTAGTCTAGGTTAGTCAATTCTAGGTCATTCTGGGTTAACTTGGTCCTAGTTGGTCAATATCTAGGGTTTTGGTCCATATGGACTATTTAGTGTCTATTTGCCATACCCTCAACCCTACTAACATACCCTTCTATATCTATACATACATACATATCTTTATATTAAAGTTATAGAGTATGGTCCCTAAACTCTTACCAACCATATATACAAATATATGTATAATATATACCTTATAGGATACTACTCTAATCCTATTAATTCTCCAATACTTATATATGGTCCACACATCTGTATTAGCCTATCCCAACATACCCTCTACTAAATCAGTGTTCTACTATCTACCCTTAGCCTATAATTATTTATAGCATTACTCTATCTCACTCCTGCCTATGCTACTGCTATTGTATACTAAACTTGGACCTCTTGCCGCACTCACTGTCATGACCCGCACCCGCTTTTTCGGACACGAGACGTGTCCAAGCCAGCCTACGCCGCAGAGTCGGCTGTAGAACGCTGTCAAGCCCGCAAGAAATAAATGCTCAAAATATAACATTTGCTGCTCATTCACTTTTCTAAATTTATTACAACATTTACAATATTTATAATTTAAGAAAATACAAGATTTTACAATTAATGAAATTGATACAACTGCTATCTATTTCTAGGTTTCCGTCTGCAAGTACACCCGAATCTCCCAAGCTAAGTGAAGCCACAGCTAAGCTGAAAAATGTTGGTTTCCAGTCAGGAATGGAACAAGTACACAAACCGACGGCAATACGAAAATACAATAGAATTAACAAGACATGAAAATAACATATATGAGATAAAAAAACTGAAAGATAACTGATGACATGGCACGATGGGGAAGAAAAGGAAAAATAAATAAAAGACATCTACCTATGTGGTGTGAAATATCTGTTTCGACATATGAACGGCTAGGGGGTAAATCAGGCACCCTGTACGTGTCGTGTGCAGCTGCTATTCTTCACGAAAGACACGGGGGATAGTTCTGGGCAGTCCACATGTCTACTAAGATATTTCTCCTTCCGATTACTCCGTGTGACGAGCGTGTCAACAAGCAGCAAGATATATGTATAGACATGAAATGAAAAGACTACTATGAATAGGAAAGCAATCAGAAAGTGTACTTGCCTGAGGTCCTTAGCTGGAGAAACTGATAGTACAACCACATCAGATGAGTCACTAAAGTCAACACATGCAAAAAGTTTCCAGATGATGAAATAAACATTACCAACATTCTTAGTATAGTCAAATTAGCTAGGATTGCCTGTCCTTAAGTCCAATTCTGGACACAGGGGCAAAACAGTAATTTTGGGTCAAAACGGTGTCCGTCGTTGGACCCGTTTTGCACCGAAAAGCATGTCAGAGTCAACGGTCTCTAAAGTCGTCAAACTATATGTCAACAGGTCTAATTTTCTGATACGAACCCAACCGTATGTCCAAAGTTGGATTCCGATGGACCGTGCACAAAATTGTCCGTTGAGTCAGACCGTGGGGCCCATAAAACGGCACTCCGATCAACTGTCTCAGAATTGGACCAAACTTGGCATACAGGACCATAAAAATGACACAGTCCTGTTGGCACAAGTTTTGTCTCGATCTGACGAACGTGCACAAAGTAATTGGGGAATTTGCATAGAGGCCGATACGGTGAATTTAGACGGATACGCATCAAATTCGTCGTGCACACGCGACCAATTTGAATTCCTCAAAGCCCACACGACCACGAAGCCGTTATGCACCTTTCGATGCTTTCGGTTCGTGACCATGTCGCCCAGATTGGAGGGACGCACGTCGTATCGAAGGATTTTATTGTTTTTAAAACAGGTTTTTGGTAAACTTCGGGATTCGATTTCTTGACGCGTAGTCGATGAAATCGACTTCTGCAAATTGGGTTGTGGAGCCCTACATGTTGTCTAAAAGTGTGTTCAAATAGAATTTCTAATATAGCATTAGATCGATCGAAATCGATCGGCAAACATGGATGATTGGACTGCACTAGTATTTTGTTTCGGGTCAGGTTTTCGCCAATCGTTGATTCGATTTTACGAGCGATTGAAGGCATCTATGTACGAAGTAAAAGAACAGGTTTGGAGGGGGTCATGTCGGGATCGTACCTGAAGAATCGGTTCATCAAGGGGATGAGCGTGTACGATGCAACCTCGGCACGAAGTCGCCTCCCTCGGCTGCGATTGCTGCTGTCGTTGCCGGTGCATCCGCGCGCTCCCAGCGTGTACGGCCGGCCAGTGACCACGCACGGCGGCGCACGTCGGTGGTGCGCAGGGAGGGGGCGCGCGTGACCTGGGCGTGGTTTCGTGTTAGGATTTTGTGGAGAAATTTCTCTTGTTCTCGTGTTCCCTCGTACATATAGGGTGTTCAGCTGTGCACCAGTCGGGGGTCGGGCATGTTTCTGTTTGGCCGAGCCCTTGGCCATGTGGGCCGGGTTGGGACCCAGGAACGGTTAGGCCAGGGTTACGTTCTATTGGGGAATTTAGTTGGTTGCTGGGCTTAGCCGCTGGTGTGGGGTTTTCGGCTCGGGATTGCCTGTTGTTTGGTTTGCTCGGCCGGGCTGGCCTAATGGGCTCGGTTTTGATTTGTGGTGCTACTGCTTCTCTTGCTCAGTTTGGCCTAATGGGAGGCTGCTACTGTTTCTTATTTATTCTTTTTCTTTTCCTTTACATATATATATATGTATATATATATATATATATATATTTATATATATATATATATATATATATATATATATATATATATATATGTACAATTATACGTATATATATATATGCACACACATACATATATACTATATATACCCACTTATACGTATATTTATATTTACATAAACAAGCAAGTATATTTAATATATATTTATATATTCATACACCTACATACACATGTATATATATACACATATATATATATATTTTCTATATTTCTATTTAGCATCGCAAAATATTAACAAGTACATATACATACACGCATACATCTATTTATATACATTAATAAATTCTAAGTAAACCTCAATATATCTCTTTCTAGAGTAGGGCCTATATAAATATGAATGTATATATTATACATTCGTTTGACAAATACAACCAATAATAATAATATTATATAATAATAACCTCAATACAAAATAATAATAACGAAATTAAATAAATCAATATTGGGGTATATACCATTTAAATCAATTAAAATAATAAATAAAATATTTCAAAATTTTTGGGAAGGGGAGCTACAAATCTACCCACCTTAAAAATAATTTGTCCTCGAAATTCTAACTCATAAACATGCCTAAAATTCAAAATAAAAGAATAAATCCAATATTACCACAATCTTCTCAAATTTTATTTCTCCGGATTATTTATACCTCCTCCAAGTTATTTCGTAATTACGAATCCTCGAGGACTTCTACCCATCTTTGGTCACACTACTCCCTCAAAAGTAAAATCTTATAATCTTCTAATTAGTTGCTAACAATTCTACCAACAGATATCTACTGTACATAGCGTCTATAATCCTCTAATATCTATCAAGTAACCCCAAAATTTAACAAGCAGCAATTTATACAGTAGCTAAGAAATATTGATAAATTCTAATAGGCATGATCATTCGTCGCTCTGAAATAAGAGGGACAGGAAGATAAGGAAGAATAATCGAGAACAAACATGAAGTTTCAAGGGCGGTAAAGAGTATCCAACGATGCAGATAGAGAGAAGTTTTATGAACCATTGACTTATTTGCTAGATTGGCTACTCTAGTCCAGTCACTTGCTAATTCGAAGAACACTTATTTCTTAGAGGGGCTTGCAATCCTTGTAATACAGAAATTTCGTTCTCAAAATTTTATCTGAACAAAATTTTATAATGGAACGAAATTTGAGAAATCAAGATTGTGACATTATTTAAACACACGAGCAAGGGATAAAGGTGCACTACAAGATCGTCTCGCAACTTCCAGCTAAGGGTTACGAATGTCTTCACAGTCTAAGAGGTGGGGACTACATAATAATTATAGGGACCTATTTTAATTAGTTCGGTCTTACAGTCCAAATACGATGGTATGCATGGATGGGTTCTACTAGGTCTTAATGGGTTCTCTATTTGGACATCAGTCGTTGGTTGGATGAACATTGGGTTTTAATCTATATGGATTGGTCAAGATCCCAATGATAAAACTCTTCCTACTAGATTAGGGTATCCTTGAATAGGTTTTTACCCAAGGGTTGAGCTAGTTGCCCGTCAGGTTGGTTAGCTAGGTTCATAAAGCCCAAAAATGCGCCTTTCGTGACTTTTGTGTTTAAGTAGCACATGAGGCCTCAATTGGGTGGTACCTCAGTGGCAGGTGTGTAGTAGGCTTCGAGTAGATCACAACCATATATTGGATCGAATGAATTGAGTCAAGGTTGAGGCTCTAGTGGAAGTCGAGAAGTATACCGGTATTATGGTAAGGGTTACGACTAGTCCTTTTGACCTGAAAGTCATATCATAAAAATAGAGTACAATAGGACGGGTTTGAATAGGACATGATATACCTAGATAAAGATGGACTCGTCTAGACCTTGCATGTGAAATCTGTTGGAAGGCAACAGTTGGTCTCGTGCTCCGAATATTAATGACACGACCGGGGACACAAAATGATCTAAATGGAAAGTGGGAGTCTCTGTGGCACTAATTATCAGCCTATGGAAGTTATTCTAATCAATCAAAAATTCTTGTATATCCCAAATTTTTTTGAAAGCTTATAGTCTACCCACCATAGAAACTAAGACATGATTTTAGGAATAATGAGGTTAGAAGGATTCCAAAGTCCGGATATTGTACCCCGACACTTGTTGATAAAGAGTAAGGCAAGGCATAACGGGGTACGGTAGGTATAAGTCAAGTCAAGGATCGTTCCTCAATAAATGGAAAACGAGTGTGTACAATGGCATACGGTCGACAAAATAGAACGATCTACTTGTCTGGTATACAAGAGTTATCGATAGGGTAACCAACTCTAAGGCACATCATATGAAAAGATTTCTAACAACTGTGTCTTAAATTTCTATTTGTGTCAAGCCTGTTAGTCTATTGTCACAAGGGTTCTAGTTAAAGCAAGCTTCAACAAATAATTAGAGGCTCACAACATTTGGTCTCTTGAGAATAAGTAGTCTCCTAGGTTGGCATTTGATCAAGGGAAAGATCCTAATCATTCCCGGACTCTAATAACTAGAAGGTCATAATAGTAGGTTTAGTATCGAAGGGAGGACGAGTAACTTAAGGCAAGGTTCCATTCACAGGGCTGGCCGATGGTAGCTACACTTGCGTATACAACTATCATAGCCATGGGGAATATTCTGTATCTATCTATCAATTACGAGCTTTCGTCTTTCCAATCAGTGAAAGACAAAAACAATAAAAAGTTCAAGAGAGATGTCACTGAATACAATTACGTGATTTAAAGGCGAATGCATAATTCGAGAGGAATTGTCAAAGCAACCGCGGATGAGATCCTAGAGACATCTACATCTCAATTCACGTAGGGTAATTAGATAAAGAGCGAACCAAATGCATCATGGTTGATCAGATCGTAATACAATGATTCTGATTAGACAATATGTTAGCGGGCGTCCCCAATAAACAAATGTCTTGAATCAAGCTCGATAAAAGAGTAAGCTTGCAAAACTATGCTATAATAGCAGTGTTGGTCAAGATAGTTAAAATACAAGGGTACGAGATTTTTGAAAAGAAATATAAGTAGTTAGAGTATTGAGAGAATTAAAACCTTACATAGTGTCATTGCTTATATAGGCATCCTACTGTCTTCTATCCATAAGGCCTTGGTCGACTAATGGGTTATGGACTTCTGAATTCTAGGTTCTAAGTAAACCTATTAGTGCCAGTCAATTACCTCGTTAATATATCATAAGGACCACATAATGCTAAGTTGAGAGGCATGCTACCACTTACAGAGCTTTCACTAGTATTGGCTTTGGATCTTAGAGGGCAATCATGGCACTTTTTGTTGACACAAAGTCACAGTCAACCAGATATTGATAACATTGACTAAATAATATTTGTAATAATTCAATACGACACAAGACGTCTACTTTAAGCTCAAGTCAGAAGACAGCTCAGTCTCAGCTTCTCAGTTATTTTTGAGTCTGTATTTTACACTTTTGTTGAGTCTAGACTGATGTAAACTGTGTCATACTGAGCTCTTGAGACTTGACCTATAGCCTACCCAATAATCCTCAAACTCCACCATCCAGAAAAATACCTACTGGCCACTTAGACCAGCTCTGTGCTCTGGAGACAGAGTTCGGGCCGAACTCTGCCTCCACACAGAGTTCGGGCCGAACTCTGTCCTCTAAAAATCAGTATCCCTAATTTTAGGGTTAGCTGGTAGCTAGTTGTCCAACGGCCAAATATTTGAAATTTTTTATCCAAATTCTGGCCGAATTATGCCTACAAAAACACTATAAATAGGCCATGAATTTTCTCATTTCAAATTATCCAATCTTCTCTTCTCTTCTCTCTTATAGCTCAAATAAGCCATACCCTTCCCATCTACTAGCCACAAGCCTCCTAAGTCTCGAGTGCTCAGCATCTCTCAGTTAGGATTCTTGTGCAAGAGTTGAAGAAGTCGCTTGGACAATTCCAAGCAAATCGCCACTGCGATCCTCTGTAAGAAGTTAACGTGCTCTTCTGAAGTAAAGGCACGGGTTGTAAACTACTATTTCACAAATAGTGGATTTAATCCTGAGCTAGAGTTCTCAGGCCTGGACTAGTCCTCCACGAGGGAAACCAGGTTAAAATCGCTGTGTTTGCGTATACTTTCTTGCTCTTCATTTACTTTCCGTATTTTACTCTGATTATTTATAGTTGGTGAAAGAGTTGATTTTTAATTGGTTATTTTCTATATAACTCTATTCACCCCCCTCTAGAGTTGCCACCTGTTCTTCAATTGGTATCAGAGCCAGGTTCTCTTTACAAGGATTTACATCCTAGAGCTGATCCATGGCAACCATACAATCCTTGATTTCCAATCACGGTGAAGGACAGTCCACTCATAGGCCTCCCCTATTTGATGGAACTAACTACACGTATTGGAAAACAAGGATGAGTTTTTATCTCAAGTCTCTAGACTTCGACCTGTGGACAGTCGTCACTGACGGTTACAAAAAGCCCGCCAGGATAGTTGTTAACGGTGATCTCATTGAGAAATCACATGACAAATATTTTGACGAAGAGAAGAAACATGCAAGTCTAGACGCGAGAGCTATTAATGCTTTATTCTGTGCTATAGACAGGAATAAGTTTAACAGGGTATCCACATGCACCACATCCTACGAAGTATGGAAGCTTCTAGAAGTGACGCATGAAGGAACCACCCAAGTCAAGGAATCAAAAATCAGTCGTCTTACACAAGAATACGAGGCATTCAAGATGAAGCCAAACGAGACGATCACACAGATGTTCACAAGATTCCTCGACATCATCAACCCCCTGTCCTCACTTGGAAAGCAATATTCAAATCATGAGAAGATTCGCAAGTTGCTTAGGGGGCTACCAAAAATTTGGAACCCTAAGGTGACAGCCATCATAGAAGGGAACGATCTCACAACCATGTCAATGGAGACCTTGATGGGTAAGCTCATGACTCACGAGCTTGACCTCAAGGACTTCGAAGAGCCTGCTCCGAAGACTAAGGAGATCGCTCTCAAAGCTCATCGACGAAGGGCTGAGCACGATGAGACCGAAGACGACAACTCGAATGACGAAGACCAAGCTCTCATGGTTCGCAACTTCAAGAAATTCCTTCACTTCAATAGAAGAAAGAAGGAACCACAAGAAGACGATGAAGAAGAGCCAACCTGCTATGGTTGCAAGAAGACTGGACACGTTCGAAAAGACTGTCCATTCTTGAAGAAAAGCAAGCGCTATGAGAAACCATACAAGAGGACCTCATCAAAGAAATATGCCAACACAAGCATTTGGCATGAAAGTGAAGCAAGTGACTCCGAGGAAGAAAAGGACTCTCCTCAAGATAAAGCAAATGTGTGCCTAATGGCAACTTCCAACAAGGTATCTAACGAAACTCTAGACGACTTCTCTTTTGATGAACTTGGCGATGCCTTCACTGATTTACTCGATGATCACAAAAAGATCATCGGTAAATACAAACATGCCAAGGACAAAATCAAAAGTCTTGAAGACGAAATACAAAGAATTTCTCTATTACTTGATAACATTAGAGACACGTCACCCACTGATATCACTGGTGAAGTATCCAAGCTTAAAATAAGCTTACATGATGCTGAAGCACGTATTGAGCAACAAACTCAAGAAATCACTACACTCAACACGTTGCTTGCTGAAGAAAAGAGTAGACACAAGATTTCCATGACTAAGATATATGGTTTAAATATTAAGGTTGATGAACTGCAAGCTGTTTCTAAGAGATTAGAAACCAAATTGGGAAAACAGGTTGCTCAACCTCAAACCCAATCACATGGGCACAATACCACTCAAGCTAGTCAACCACGTCATCCTCATGCAGCACGTAACAATGCTTTTATATACACTAACTTTCATAAAACACAAAAACCACGTGCACGTAAGGATACTTCTCATACTCATCATGCTGCACAAAGACACAACCAACATCACTCTACATATAGAAATCATCACCATGCCATGCCATATAGATAAGATCATCATGCCATACCATATAGACAAAATCACCATATCATGCCATATCACCATGCTATGCCATATAGACAATATCAGCATACTATGCCACATAGACAATATCAGCATGCCATGCCACATAGACAATATCACCATGCCATGCCACATAGACAACATCACCATGATCACCATGTAAACTCTACACATCATGTCCATCCACATCATGCTGCCTATAGATATTATTCTCATGTTCCTAGTGTAAATAAAAATGCTATCTGTACTTACTGTGGATCACATGGACACATTTCACCATAATGTAGAGTTAGAAGACTGGTAGACAAAAAGATATATGCATGGTTTCCGAAAACTAACTTTTCAGGACCCTCAAGAACTTGGGTACCAAAGGTCACATCTACTCTTGATGTAGGTGGACCTTCCTTCCTCAACTGAAAGTAAGTGGATTCTCGATAGTGGATGCTCGCGACATATGACAGGAGACGCAAATCTTTTCGCATCACTATCGATGAAGAGAGAAGGATACGTATCCTTCGGTAACAATTTAAAAGGGCACATAATAGGTAATGGTATTATTGGTCATCCTCCCTCTCCTGTAATAAAGGATGTCTGCCTAGTGACCGAGTTAAAGCATAACCTGCTCAGCATTAGTCATCTTGCTGATCATGGATATGATATTAACTTTGGACAAAACAAATGCCTCATTTATGATAGGTCATTAGGAGACATTGTTTTTGAAGAGAAAAGAGAGGATAACATTTATATTTTCTATCTTTCTATAAATACTAACAATGCAGGTAGATGTTTATATGCCCACAAAGATGAACGATTACTTTGGCACCAGCGTCTTGGTCATACCAATATGGATACTATATCCAGGTTATCAACCAAGAAGCTAGTGAGAGGATTGTCCGACATCACATTCAAAAAGGACAGGGTATGTGCCGAATGTGAATTGAACAAAGCAACCAAATCCTCATTTCACTCTATCAACTCTGTAAGTACTACTAGACCCCTGCAACTACTCCATATGGATTTTTTTGGTCCTAGTAGAGTAGCTAGTCTTGGTGGTAAACTTTATGCATTTGTTATTGTTGATTGTTTTTCAAGATTTACTTGGATTTTCTTTCTCACAAATAAAAGTGATGCTATTTCAGTTTTTAAGATTTTTGTCAAGAAAGTTCAAAACAAAAAAGGCTACATAATCACTCGAATCCGAAGTGACCATGGAGGCGAATTCGAAAATTCTGATTTTGAAAAATTTTGTGATTCTAATGGTTTTGATCATGAATTTTCTTGTCCAAGAACTCCTCAACAAAATAGTGTTGTGGAGCGGAAGAATAGGACTCTCGGCGATATGCCTAGAGTCATGTTGAATAAATTTTCACTTCCTAAATATTTCTGGACAGAAGCTGTCAGTACAGTATGCCACATTTTGAATAGGGTGCTTATTTGTCCCATTACGAAGAAAACACCCTATGAGCTTTGGTTTGGAAGAACCCCCAATGTTTCTTATTTTAAGGTTTTTGGATGTAGATGTTTTATCCTTAACACCAAAGACAACTTAGGCAAATTTGATGCCAAAGCTGACGATGGTATTTTCCTTGGTTATGCCGCTAAGAGTAAGGGATATAGAGTCTTTAATAAACGCTCTCTAATTGTGGAAGAGTCAACAAATGTGACTTTTGATGAAGATAACAGTGCAGCAAGTACTCTTGATGATGACGTTGAGCCATCAACTTCTACTCCAATGAGTACTTCTACCGAAACAAATTCTCTGGAGGGCTTGCCAAAGAAATTCTCTTTCAAGCCTTCTCATCCAGAAAATTTAGTGATAGGTGAAGTTTCACGTGGAGTAACTACCAGATCATCACTAAGAGACTCTATTGCTAGCACTGCCTTTATTTCACAAGTTGAGCCGAAAAACATTTCTGAAGCTTTTAATGATAAATTTTTGATTTCTGCTATACAAGATGAACTCAACCAATTCGAGAGAAGCCAAGTGTGGGAACTAGTTCCTAGACCGGCTAATCACTCGATAATTGGTACTAAATGGGTGTTTAGAAACAAAGTGAATGAAGATGGTTCAGTCACACGCAACAAAGCTCGTCTAGTAGCTCAAGGATACAACCAAGAGGAAGGTATCGACTACGATGAGACGTATGCTCCGGTTGCTAGACTAGAATCCATTCGGATGCTCTGTGCATTTGCAAATTATCAAAATTTCAAATTATTTCAAATGGATGTGAAAAGTGCTTTCTTGAATGGTTTTATTAAGGAGGAAGTTTATGTAAAACAACCCCCCGGCTTTGAAAATCACAAATTTCCCGACTACGTGTTCAAGCTAAAGAAAGCGCTATATGGCCTTAAACAAGCCCCCAGAGCTTGGTATGAAAGGCTAAGCAGTTTCTTGCTTGAGAAAGGTTTTTCAAAAGGGAAAATTGACACTACACTTTTTATAAAATCTTTTAAAGACACTATTCTATTAATTCAAATTTATGTTGATGATATCATTTTTGGTTCTACTGATGAAACCCTCTGTCAAGAATTTGCCAAGTGTATGCAGACAGAATTTGAGATGAGCATGATGGGAGAACTCAACTACTTTCTTGGTCTGCAAGTGAAACAAATGGCAAATGGAACTTTCATCTGTTAGTCGAAGTATACAAAGGACATGCTAAAAAAGTTCGATCTTGACAACGTCAAACCAATTAGCACTCCAATGGCTACTTCAACCAAACTCGAACCAGATGAGAGTGGCAAACCTGTTGATCAACGTAAGTATCGAGGTATGATAGGCAGCTTACTTTATTTAACTGCTAGTCGCCCCGATATCATGTTTAGTATTTGCTTATGTACTAGATATCAAGCAAATCCTAAGGAATCACACTTGACCGCGGTTAAGCGTATCTTTCGATACCTTAAGGGTACGATTACAGTGGGCCTATGGTATCCCAAGTCAACATCATTTGACCTCATTGGTTACTCTGATGATGACTTTGCTGGATGCAAGGTCGACCGTAAAAGTACAAGCGGTACGTGTCATTTATTAGGAAAGGCTTTAGTCTTTTGGTTTAGCAAGAAACAGAAATCTGTCGCACTATCCACAACAGAAGCTGAATACATCGCAGCTGGACGTTGTTGTGCACAAATTCTATGGATGAAGCAAACCCTTGAAGACTATAATCTATCTTTCATGCACATTCCTATATTCTGTGACAATACTAGTGCTATTAACTTGACTAAGAACCCTATCTGTCACTCACGCACAAAACATATTGAAATTAGACACCACTTTTTGCGTGATCATCAGCAAAATGGCACGATTAACTTAGAGTTCATTGACACTGATCATCAGCTAGCAGACTTCTTTACTAAGCCATTATCCGAAGAGCGCTTCAATTTCCTTTGTCGTGAACTTAGAATTTTAGATAAAGCTGTCATAAATTAAAACTCACCTGCATAAATATCGATTATATTATGATTCTCTTACGATGAACTTGCTATGGGTACAAGCCGAAAGGGCCTTTCTGACAACAAGGCGTAAAAGCCTAAGCGACACGGTGCACTAGTCCACAGGACTACCGCTAGCTGGGATCCGGCCCCTGCAGCTAACCTATGGCAACTTCAAACTATTGAATTATGATATATTTTCTTATTTATTATATGGTTCATTTTGATTTCTTACTGCTGATTCACTATTTTTCAATTTCATTCTGCTATTATTCTTATTGATTGAATCTCTCAAGCTATTTCTTTCATATCTTACTTTATTTTCCATACTTAGCCATTTTTCCATCATCTGGCCTGCTTTTCAGTTCTGGAACAAGGATTCAGAACTCGGGCCGAATTCTGTCCCCAACAGAGTTCGGGCCGAATTCGGTTCCCATCTTCCAGAATCGGGGACAGCCACAGCCGTTTGATCAAATATGATCCTACGGTCCAGATTTACTCCGACCAAAGAAAACCCTCCTCTTATATTCGGGTTTTCATCTCTCTCCTTCATTCTTACCACCACCTTCACCTCTCCAAATATATTTTCACAAACCCTAACCCTAGTTTTCTCTCCAAAGTGCTCCATTGCTCATCAAAATCAAGGAGAAGGGCTATTTCCTCATTCTCTTTCACTGTTCATTGTTGATTTGAGGTATAACTCCTTCTCCTTCTCTATTTCAAGTTCTCTATTTGTTTGCAAATGGCTCCTCGCTTGCCCAATCGTGGGAAAAGGATTCGAACCGAGGGTGCTTCCTCTTCGAATCCTCCTCCTCCCATTGAGCAACCCGTTGAACAACAACAACCCCTTCATCCGTTGTTCAATCCACCTCCTTTCTGCGACCCTAATACTTATGACGACCGATTGTTTGTATCGCTAGATGCCTCCAACGAGTGGTTTAGTGACTTTCGGACTCGTCCGGTCTTCGTGGGACATCCCATTAATTTTACTATTTTCTCATAATTTGAATCTTTGTTTCAAGATCTTTGCTTAAATGAGTTAGTGGCATCAAACTTTGTTATCTATCGTAGCGCCATACAAATGTTCTATTGTAACTTGACTCACGATGCCACTCACATCTATTCCCGGGTTGCCGGTATTGATATTACTTTTGATGCTTCTGAGTTGGGCGAGTATCTTGCACTTCAAGATCTCGATATTTGGGATAAGCTTGTGGAAGCTCGCCAATTCCAATTTGTTGGTGAAACTTCCCTTGAGAGTTTAAAGGAGGAACTATGTGCCCCTAACATAAGTCCTCGTAAGCTTATGGCCAAGTACCTCAACCCGTATTTCTATGAACTTCATCGAATTATTTTCAACACTATTTTGCCAAAAGCTGGCTCCACCGATGAAGTTACATATTTTGAGATCTCTGCTTTATATCATCTTCATTATCGTATTCCGTTCAATCTTCTACGTACCATGATGGACTGGATGATTAACTGTAGGAAGAAACCATGAGCCCTGGTTTATCCTTTGTATCTTCCTATGGTTTTTCGTACGTTCATTGTCCCTCTTCATGACTGTCCTTTCTTGCCTGCTCCTGCCTTCCTTTCCAAGGCACGACGTCTTCAGGCAGTCGTCACCTCTCCTGATACTTCTGAGCATTCTGATGAGGAGCCCGACGCCCCTCCACTTGGACAGGATACACCACCTCCTCCTGCTACTCTTGACTCCATCCAGACCATGCTCAGAGATCGTTTTGCATTGGAGGACGATCGCTGGACTCAGATGGACTACCGGACTATCCTGCAGATGAGTGCCGTCAGTAACTCGCTGTACGATATTCGGTATTCTATGTCTCGTCACCCTTCTATGCCCATTCCCATGGAGCGGGATCCTGGTCGTGCTGGATATCACATTGACGATCCCTGGGTCATGCGCTACCTGGATCCGGATGCTGCTATTGTGGACTCCAGCCGTTCATTCACTGATCATTCCGACTCTGCTGGGCCTTCTCGTGCTCCATGATGGAGATGGCGTTTACTATCTGCTGCTGCTGCTGATGATTCTAGTTTCTGTTTTCTGATTTCCAGTTATTTAGTTTTATTTGGATTTATGTACTTGGGTTGTACTAAAACTCTGGTAGTTTGATGTCTCTGGTTATGTGTGATGACATTTTATGCTTATCATAGTTTATTATTCTATGCTAGTTGCTCGTTTTGATCATTCATATATAGTTTCTTCTCTATTTGGTATGGTTGCATCATTATTATTCATATGCAGTTTATATTGCTAATGCCAAAAGGGGGAGAAATATGTATATTCTTGTCATACTACTTTTAGTATATATGTGCTATTTGGTGCTTTTGGGAGATTATCAGGCCAACAGGTTCAATGTATTATTTGCGGGGGAGCTATTGGTTCTAGCTCGGCACCGTTCACCGGTTACGGGGGAGCTATTATTTCTGCTTGGCATTGATTATGGAGGAGCTAGGTTTTTGTGATCAACTGTGTCCAGGTATGAATATTGAATATACATATATTATTTTGTCAATTATCAATATGGGGGAGATTGATGACACAAAGTCACAGTCAACCAGATATTGATAACATTGACTAAATAATATTTGTAATAATTCAATACGACACAAGACGTCTACTTTAAGCTCAAGTCAGAAGACAGCTCAGCCTCAGCTTCTCAGTTATTTTTGAGTCTGTATTTTACACTTTTGTTGAGTCTAGACTGATGTAAACTGTATCATGCTGAGCTCTTGAGACTTGACCTATAGCCTACCCATTAATCCTTAAACTCCACCATCCAAAAAAATATCCACTGGCCACTTAGACCAGCTCTGTGCTCTGGAGACAGAGTTCGGGCCGAACTCTGCCTCCACACAGAGTTCGGGCCGAACTCTGTCCCCTAAAAATCAGCATCCCTAATTTTAGGGTTAGTTGGTTGCTAGTTGTCCAACGGCCAAATATTTGAAATTTTCTACCCGAATTCTGGCCGAATTCTGCCTACAAAAACACTATAAATAGGCCATGAATTTTCTCATTTCAAATTATCCAATCTTCTCTTCTCTTCTCTCTTATAGCTCAAATAAGCCATACCCTTCCCATCTACTAGCCACAAGCCTCCTAAGTCTCGAGTGCTCAGCATCTCCAGTTAGGATTCTTGTGCAAGAGTTGAAGAAGTCGCTTGGACAATTCCAAGCAAATCGCCACTGCGATCCTCTGTAAGAAGTTGACGTGCTCTTCTGAAGTAAAGGCACGGGTTGTAAACTACTATTTTACAAATAGTGGATTTAATCCTGAGCTAGAGTTCTCAGGCCTGGACTAGTCCTCCACGAGGGAAACCAGGTTAAAATCACTGTGTTTGCGTATGCTTTCTTGCTCTTCATTTACTTTCCGCATTTTACTCTGATTATTTATAGTTCGTGAAAGAGTTGATTTTTAATTGGTTATTTTCTATATAACTCTATTCACCCCCCCCCCCTCTAGAGTTGCCACCTGTTCTTCACTTTTCTATCCTCTATAATATCCTAAACTCGTAATCACATCTAAAGTTATTTTACCGAGAATTATGCCTCGTCCGTATACTCGGGCGGTGGCAAACCCTTGGTTCCATGATTCAATTGTGATAGGCTATCAGGTACTCTACCTTACATTGACACAAGGGTATCTAAGATCTAAAGAGGTCAACTAGGACATAGTTTTAGCAATGATCCATAACCTACAATTCTTCGAAGGGATTTCAATTCTATGGGTTGTGCTTTGCCAGTGCGCTGCTGACTGCAGTGAACCCACACTCTCCGCTCTCAGGTAATTGGCGACAGTGCGCTGCTGTCTAGTCATCGCAGTCGGTAAAATGCTCCAACTATATTCCTAAGAACGTCAAAGAGGTACTAGGGATTCAACTTAGTTGACTATGGTACAAAGCGTAAACACCTGCTTGTAAGTCTCAATCCTTAAAGTAAATGGTTGACCGGGGGAAATAACTGACGACAAGGAAAATAAGAACATCCTAACATTTATCTCATATATATTTCAAGTGGTTGAGGGAAAAACTTTGAATCAATCTACCTCGAGATTCAGACAGGAATAACAGAATCAGAAATTATAAACTAACTCCTTACAGCAAAAGAGAATTTAAAATAGAAAAATCTAACTTATGATATAAGATTTATACCTAAATAAGAAAATTGAACAGTTTATCAAAATTAACGCCTTAATTCTAGGCAAGCCTAACATACCAAGCGAATAGTATATCCACATTGAATCATATTGTCATATCAAAAGTAATAGTGCACCTATAGGGATCTAGCAAGCTATCTAAATTAAAGGCCTATCTAATAACCTTAACTACCCAACGGTCAATTTGAACAAGGGACTCCTAGTCCTAGTCATTATCTTAAATCAATTCAATCATATTTATGAATGAGCATTTTTTAAGTGCAGGCTCGCAATAGTACGACTATGTACTATCACGAGTTCGTAATCTTTTGCGAAAACTGACCTGCATGGGCCACCACAAAAACTTGTCACGACCCGCACCCGCTTTTTCGGATACGAGACGTGTCCAAGCCAGCCTACGCCGTAGAGTCGACGGTAGAACGCTGTCAAGCCTGCAAGAAATAAATGCTCAAAATATAACATTTGCTGCTCATTCACATTTCTAAATTTGTAAAAACATTTATAATTTAAGAAAATACAAGATTTTACAATTAATGAAATTGATACAACTGCTATCTATTTCTAGGTTTCCGTCTGCAAGTACACCCGAATCTTCCAAGCTAAGTGAAGCCACAGCTAAGCTGAAAAATGTTGGTTTCCAGTCAGGAATGGAACAAGTACACAAACCGACGGCAATACGAAAATACAATAGAATTAACAAGACATGAAAATAACATATATGAGATAAAAAAAAACTGGAAGATAACTGATGACATGGCACGATGGGGAAGAAAAGGAAAAATAAATAAAAGACATCTACCTATGTGGTGTGAAATATCCGTTTCGACATATGAACGGCTAGGAGGTAAATCAGGCACCCTGCACGTGTCGTGTGCAGCTGCTATTCTCCACGAAAGACACGAGGGATAGTTCTGGGTAGTCCACATGTCTACTAAGATATTTCCCGTCCCGACTACTCCGTGTGACGAGCGTGTCAACAAGCAGCAAGATATATGTATAGACATGAAATGAAAAAACTACTATGAATCAGAAAGCAATCAGAAAGTGTACTTGCCTGAGGTCCTTAGCTGGAGAAACCGATAGTACAACCACATCAGATGAGTCACTAAAGTCAACACATGCAAGAAGGCTCCAGATGCTGAAATAAACATTATAAACGTTCTTAGAATAGTCAAATTAGCTAGGATTGCCTGTCCTTAAGTCCAATTCTGAACATAGGAGCAAAACGGTAATTTTGGGTCAAAACGGTGTCCGCCTTTGGACCCACTTTGCACCGAAAAGCGTGCCAGAGTCAACGGTCTCTAAAGTTGTCAAACTATATGTCAACAGGTCCGATTTTTCGATACGAATCCAACCATATGTCCAAAGTTGGATTTCGGCGGGCCGTGCACAAAATCGCCCGTTGAGTCGGACCGTAGGGCCCACAAAACGGTGCTCCGATCAACTATCTTAGAATCGGACCAAACTTGGCATGTAAGACCAAAAAAATGATACGGTCCTGTTGGCACAAGTTTCGTCTCGATCTGACGAGCGTGCACAAAGTTATTAAAGAATTTGCATAGAGGCCGATACGGTAAATTTTGACGGATACGCATCAAATTCGTCGCGCACACGCGACCAATTTGAATTTTGTCAAATCCCACACGACCACGAAGCCGTTACGCACCTTTCGATGCTTTCGGTTTGTGACCACGTCGCCCAGATTGGCGGGATGCACGTCGTATCGAAGGATTTTATTGTTTTTAGAACATATTTTTGGTAAACTTCGGTATTCGATTTCTTGACGCGTAGTCGATGAAATCGACTTCTGCGAATTGGGTTGTGGAGCCCTACATGTTGTCTAAAAGTATGTTCAAATAGAATTTCTAATATGGCATTAGATCGATCGAAATCGATATGCAAACATGGATGATTGGACTGTACTAGTGTTATGTTTCGGGTCAGGTTTTCGCCAATCTTTGATTCGATTTTACGAGCGATTGAAGGCATCTATGCACGAAGTAAAAGAACAGGTTTAGAGGGGGTCATGTCGGGATCGTACCTGAAGAATCGGTTCTTCAAGGGGATCAGCGTGTACGACGCAACCTCGGCACGAAGTCGCCTCCCTCGGCTGCGATTGCTGTTGTCGTTGTCGGTGCATCCGTGCGCTGCCGACGTGTTCGGCAGGCGAGTGGCCACGCGCGGCGGCACACGGCGGTGGCGTACAGGGAAGGGGCGTGCGCGAACTGGGCGTGATTTCGTGTTAGGGTTTTGTGGAGAAATTTCTCTCATTCTCGCGTTCTCTCGTACATATAGGGTGTTCTGGTGTGCACCAGTCGGGGGTCGGGCATGTTTCTGTTTGGACGAGCCCTTGGCCATGTGGGCCGGGTTGGGACCCAGGAACAGTTGGGCCGGGGTTACGTTCTATTGGGGAATTTAGTTGGTTGCTGGGCTTAGCTGCTGGTGTGGGGTTTTCGGCTCGGGATTGCCTGCTGTTTGGTTTTGCTCGGCCGGGCTGGCCTAATTGGCTCGGTTTTGATTTGTGGTGCTACTGGTTCTCTTGCTCCGTTTGGCCTAATGGGAGGCTGCTACTGTTTCTTATTTATTCTTTTTCTTTTCCTTTACATATATATATGTATATCTCTATATATATTCTATATTATATATATATATATATATATATATATATATATATATATATATATATATATATATATATATATATATATATAAATATATTTATATTTATATTTATATTTATATTTATATTTATATTTATATTTATATATAAATAAATTATATATATATATATATATATATATATATATATATATATATATATATATATATATATATATATACACACACACACACACACACACACACACACACACACACACACACACACACACACACAAATACATATATACTATATATACCCACTTATACGTATATTTATATTTACATAAACAAGCAAGTATATTTAATATATATTTATATATTCATACACCTACATACACATGTATATATATACACATATATATATTTTTTCTATATTTCAATTTAGCATCACAAAATATTAACAAGTACATATACATACATGCACACATCTATTTATATACATTAATAAATTCTAAGTAAACCTCAATATATCTCTTTCTAGAGTAGGGCCTATATAAATATGAATGTATATATTATACATTCGTTTGACAAATACAACCAATAATAATAATAATATTATATAATAATAACCTCAATACAAAATAATAATAACGAAATTAAATAAACCAATATTGGGGTATATACCATTTAAATCAATTAAAATAATAAATAAAATATTTTAAAATTTTCGGGAAGGGGAGCTACACTCATACAGATACATATATCTATATACATACACTCATATTTATACATATATATGTAGTGGATATCAAGAATTTATACAAGAACTTGGGGGCATATGTATAGGGTTGTATTATGGTCTCAATTGTCTCCACACCTATGGACTAACAAATAGGGAACTTATATGGACTGTACCAAGGGGTGAGGACCTGTGTCAGAGCAAATGGAATGTCAATAGGTTACACAAGTCTTGACACTAATCCTAAGCTGCAACCCCAGGATAATGGATTGGTCTGAACATGACTCTTAAGGTCTAAATAAGAGACTGCACTCAATGATGAATTAGACAATAGTCTAATTCAAGGGGCAGGACAATCAACACAAAATGGGTAGATGTATGACACTGGGATACTGATCCGTGGAGTCAATGGATATTTAATGAAACTAAAAGGGGACTGAACTATTGTTCAGTATCTGGACATGCATCCTATAAAAATCACTAAGGTTTCAAGTTCAAATACTCAAAATCAGTGATTTCAGTGAACTTCAATGAACTGAAATTTCGAATTAGGAAACCCACTGACTATTAACTTAAACATATATATATTCAATTCAAATTCTAAATCCCAGGATCAAATGAACCCAAAGTTCATATCACATCTTAGTTTTTAAAAACCCAATTCGAGAACCTATTTTCTCAGTTTTCATTACAACAAGTTCTCAGTTTTAAACAAAACAACCTCAGATTTCCAAACAAGTGAACCCCCAAGTTAACTCAGTTTTTATATACATTTACAAACACACATATAGGCATTCAAATCCATACAAATTCATTCTAGGATCTCAGGTTTCAATTCTCAGTACACAGGTTTTGTAATCAGGGAATTTCTCAGTTATCACTTTATGTGTCCAGTTTTCTAAATAATGAAATTTGAAAACAACATCCAACCATTTACACCCCAGTTATCTAAACATCCTATCAGTGCATTTATAACATGTACAATATGTATTTAAACAAATTTAAATTCAGTTAAAACACATAAAAACCCCAATTTAAAACACAGTATCAGTAAAACTACTGTATACCCCTGAAATCCCAATTTCGAATATCAAATCAATATGAAAACCTAAAATAGTCATGTAAAGTGGTGTCAGGCATGTGTGTGTACATGTGGAGGGTGTCCACGTGTCCGAGAACTGGACACAAAGTGTCCAAACTCAAATCAAAAATAGTTCAAAACAGTCAGTGAGGACTGTCTCGTGCAGTGAGGACACGGCCTCATAGACACGACACGAGCTACGACACGTCTCGTACTCGTGTCTACACGTAGCCTAGCACTAGGGCTACACATTCGACACGATACGAGGGTCTCACGGCACGTGTCCGTATGACATGAAACACGTATCAGTGGTCGAAGCCAACGAGTGCAGAATCAGTGTAAACCCAGTGCACGATGGATTCTGTGTCTAACACGACACGACACGAGAGTCTATGAAACTCGAGGGGGGTCTGTCATTGATGGACCCCACCTCTGTGCCAAGTGGCACGTGTCCACGTGGCGTGCACAGGAAGAAATTGGGCTCGAGTAGCAGAGGATGTGCACGGGTCTGTGTTGCGTGTGTGTGTGTCCAATTTCGACATGAAAATGACACAATCTTCGACTCAGTCGAATAGATTTGGAATCTACACACCAAGGGCTACACATCCATGTATTTAGTTTTGAAAATTAGTAAAATAACTTTCTATGTGGCATTTCATCGAACACTCTATTAAAATCACTGATACGTGTCCGATACGGACACGAAATGGACACTACCTAACACCAAACTAACTCTACAGCTAGGGTATACCTATATGCATGCATCAATGAAAAGAAAACATGATTTTATATGGGTTTCATGGTATTTACCTATTGAGAGTAAATCTCAAAGAAAAGGGCGAGGTTGAGTGTTTTTCCTTGAACTTCAATTGCCCAAAGTACTTCAAATCCTAGATAGCAAGCCCCTACTAGCTTCCACTATGGTAGAGGGTGATGATGCAATTGATTAGGATCAATTTGGACTTGATTTGGATATTAGGGGAAGAAATTTGGGGAGGAACTATTAGGGTTCTAAGTAAGTGTAAAAAGAGGCAAAGGCTTTCTTAAGGATCCTTTATAGGAAGGGGGATCCTATTCTAAGCCTTCATATTGGTTCAACTAGTCATAAAGCTTTCTTTTTCATAAATATCCTAAGAGAAAAATATCCTACTTAGAATATCTAGATATTATTAACCTTGTCATTACTAGGTTATCCTAATCAACACTCTAAGCTCAAGACTAATCTAGATTAGGCTAAGTTTCTAGGTCAAGTCTCAACCTAACAAATAGCACATATTTAATTAATAAAATTCATTTTCATTTAAAAGTAAAAAATGACCAAATTATCCTTAGTCTAAAAATAGTAATATGACATTCTAATCACATAACTAGGCTCCCTTGGTCACGGTTAGTCTCTAGGCTTAGCAATTCTAGGGTTACACTAGCTAACCATCAAAATCATATTTTAATATTTAAAATAGTTTTAAATTGATTAAAAATCACCAAAAATCACAATATGATTTAAATATCATTATTAAATGATTATAATTACAAAATTTCAAAATTATCCTCATTTTAGAAAACTGGGTGTTACAACTTAGTCTAGTGACCACCCATTGTTGATAAGGTATTGGTATATCTCATACGACCTCGACACTTGCTTTACTACGTATTGGGAGTCACATGTAGGATACGTATCTGCGTAGTCGGCTGGCCACCGATACGTATGGAGCGTGCGACGGATAGGAGTAACTGCCAAAAAAATTGCATGCTAGAAGACTTGGCGGTTACTAGAGGTTCATATCAGTCATGGAGATGATGATACTAGGTTATAAACTTGTCACATAATTCTAAGCCTTCATTTTTAGCCAACTTTTTTAACTGAACGGTTAGGAAAAAATGGTTACATTTTTATAATTTTAGAAAAGTAATTAAGGATTAAATTCATGAACAATTTATATTTGTCTCAAACGGCACAGAACAGTCCTCCATAAGTTCCCTGATAAACTTGAGAACAAAATACCCACATTCAACACCCCCTGCTTGCTTTGGGCACTGCATAAATATATTATTTAGTAGTAAGAAAATATTACGTCGATGATTATACAGCTAATAAGTCCTATATTATTTTGATTACCTTGGGAATTTTCTATGTTGGCTTCTGTATTGATCTTTTTCCACCCATATAAGCTATGTTAAGCCCACTAGTAGAAAATAATTTTATATGAATAAGAATACACAGATAATAATAAATGAATTAAGAATAAAGATGTCACTCACGTAAATAAGTACAACTTAATGTTTCTTCTAGGCTTGAACGTCATCGAGTCCAACCAATAAACAACAAAGGTAGAAAGGTCGATCACAATCAAAACCCACCTGTAATTGAATGGAATCAAGCATAGTTGAATAAGAAAGTAAAATGTGACTAGTGACTAAGTCTTCGTACTTCTTGTGATGGAATGGAATAAAACATAGTTGGTTCCGCTTTGCAGTTTGGAATCTCTCTCTAACCAAATTAGATATTGTATTCCCCGATCCATTACTAATGGCAAAAGGAGTGAATAATATCACAACTTCTCGAGAGCTTATAAACTTGTCACATAAAAGCCTAAAGCAAAAAAAAGAAAATAGTATATAAATATGGTGTCAATCTTTATTAACTAATACACAGAATATAAAATTTCTCACTTTATGTATGATGTAATACAGTTGCCATCCAGCCAACCCATCGAACATACTTCCAACAAAGCATTTTTGGAAAGATAACAAAATATCTCAACTTTGGATTTAGCACGCTCTCGCAGCAAATCTATCGAAAACCATGACATTTGAAGGAACTGGAGATTCCCACGACCCTTTCTTTGGTGTGCGTATTGATCGATAGAAAGTTAAAAAGATCTACTACGCGTTCCAACCCTTCATAGGCGAAAACTAGGGTTCACGAATTATACCTGCGGCGGAAAGGAGATAAGTAATTCCTGGCAATCTCGAGCGGACGACCCCAAGATCTTATACACATATTCCTTCCTCGAGTTGGACGTCGTGTGTGCGACGATCTCCCAACCTTTTCTTCTCCTTGGCAGCCCTCTCTTTCTCTCCTTACGTGAATCACGAATTTAGATAAAGTATTTGATTTCTGATCAGTAATCTGGCGGCCAGAGAATAGAGGATATATATAGGCTACGGCAGGGACCATGAGAAGAAATTAGGGTTAGGCCTCCTAACGGATCTGGATATCCTGTGTTCAGCCCGAACACACAATCCAGGCCCATTAACAATAGCTCGGTCCACTAATGAGCTATTGTTGCACTATCTTCCTAATCCCAAATTATGTTTGTGGGCTCCTTTTATTATATGCTCGTTTGGCTCCCCATGTTAAGATATCATATGTCCGTCGATCAAATTAAGTTACTGACAACTATATTGATTCGACATCTTTTGTCCTTAAGTAGTACCGCTCAACTTTATTTTTTATGTCGGATGTAATCCACCTGCAGGGTGTACATGACAATCCTTATGAGCTCCTTAACGGGACATCATCAACCCGATGTATCGAGACATGGATTCCATTTATAATCAACAGCCCATCATATATACAATGTTATTACCCAATTCATAGAGGTTGTTGATCCATAATGAATCTCACTCTTTTATGAGTCAAAGTAACACACTGCATATATATGTCTGTTATTATATCCGGATTAAGAGCACAAGCTTCCGTAATAACAGAGGTATTTATTCTTTTATGTAGTCAGTACAAAGAGAACAACCTCAAGTGGTCATGTTCAATAAACATAAAATATACTAGTGTAAACCTATAGTCAAGATAGACTAATACCAGATTACACTACAACCTTTCCAATAGATTGTCTAAGTCCATCTAAGTTGTAAACTATTTATATACTCCATAGGGAACTGATAATATGATCTTCTGTGTGACACCACACACTATATTATCTACAATATAGAATATCAGACATTTGCATTAATACTTGCAACAAATATAATATGCAAACATTTGCCCATATGATTCTCATTCAAAATTTAAGGAAATAAGGTTACTACAAAAGTGATGCTTTTAGTATATAACCCTAACAATCTCCCACTTATACTCAAAGCATTGTTTTTCAGTATACTGTTACAAATCTTCCACTTATACTTAAAGCCATGTTGCTACACATCTGACTCCTATTCCCGCAACATGACTATCAAAAGCCTTAGCTGGTAAGCTCTTTGTAAAGGGATCAGCTAGGTTGTCGGCTGATGCTATCTTGATCATGGCAACTTTTCCTTTCTTTACAAAATTTCGTATTATATGGTGTAGGATCGTTGAGCACTTCTAGAGGGGGGGTGAATAGAGTGCGTGTGTGCAGCGGAAATAAAATCACCAATTAAAAAATTAAACTATGGCAATGATGTAAGAGCAGTAAATAAAGATAGGAGAATCAAACTCAGTAACACAGCGATGTATACTGGTATCCCTCTGAGAGGACTAATCCAGTCTCGAGTACTCTTGCTCGATGTTAATCCACTAAAGGCACAAGCTTTAACTGAGTGCTTGCAACTCTTACACCACCGTGCTTGTTGACGAGTGCACGACCAACTCCAACATACACCGTGCTTGGTGACGAGCGCACGACCAGCTCCACAACAGGAATTGTTGTTGAAACTTGACGACCTCTTTACAACTCTGAATAACCAAAAGACTTCTAAATCAAATGTGATAGTACTGGCTTTTGGCTAAGAGAAGTATAGGTGAGATTTGAAATTCTTGGATCACTTAGAAAACACTTGAGATGAAATAGAGAAGAGATGAAGAATGAATTGATGTTTTGAAATGAAAAGTTCTTCTCTATTTATAGGTGTTTTCACCAACCGAACTCGGGCAGAACTCGGGCAGAGTTCGGATACAAAAATCTCGCAATATAGACGTTGCTCGCAGATTTGGAGGCAACTGAAGTTTGAATACAAACTGACCGAACTCGGTCAGAGTTCGGGCCGAACTCGGGCCGAACTCGGCTGTGAGTTCTGTCAGGAGATTTAAAATTGTTTTCAAACAGTTTTTGGAAATTTGTAAAATCATTTAAAAGGAATATTTTCGAAATATAATTATGGAATATTTGTAATCGAAAATATTAGGGTAAAAGTAGATTTTGAAAAATGAGAATAATTTTTAACCCTAAGCCAGTAATACCATACTTGATTTTACAAAGAAATTCCTAGACTCAATAAATTGTAAAAATACAGAATAAAAGTAGAAAAGGAGTCTTCAGAATTTTGATGACTTTGACGCTTGGAATTATGCAGTACATCGTCCGTTGAATAAGATTTCATGTATCCTGAAATAGTTAGCAGCATTGTCTATATTTTGTATATGGACTAAAGTGTAAGTCGATTATCGAAATCGGGTGTGACCATGGAATGGGCCAACAATCTCCCCCATTTTGATAATTGACAAAACTTGAGTCTATACCAAAATATATTTCAAAAAAATAATATATCAAAATACCTGAAAAAATTGTTTGGGCTGATTTTGGTTATACTCATTTTTCTCCCCCTTTGTCAAGTAGTAAAATGAATCGGCTCCCCCGTAAGTCATGAAGCCAACAATAAAAAAAATAAAGTGAAAGAAAACAGTAGTAATCACAGTAATCATAGCATAGAGTGAAATGCAAATAAACTGAAATAGCATAAATATTCCACTAGAAAATCAACTGGTACATCTGATAAATGTCTAACTGAAAGAGTTTAGACAAAAAAAATAAAAGTACTACATAAACTGCATCAAAATCCACTATCCTATGGCTGAAACCATATCACAACTCTGCATCATCTGCACCGGGAGGATCATGAGGAAAATAGGCAGTGGTCGGGTCGAAATACTGAAAAGTGGCCTCATCAGTAAAACGGGGACCAGGGAAAGCAGGGTGTGGAAGGATAGTAAGTGGATGGGCTGGATCATGCACCAGGCTGTAATGTAGGTCGACAATACTGTTTCTCAGCACCTGGGCCTGAGAAATATGCCTGAACTCTGAGTCCTGATAACGTTGCGTGGAAACCGCAACGAACTCATCAAATCGCTGGTAGAAAGCATGATCGAGTCCTGGAGCAGGGGCCGGAGCAGGAGGAGCATCTGCTGGAGGGGCCTCAGCATCAGCTGGAATATCAGCAGGAGCAGCACCGGGAGGTCGAGGAAACCGACGAGAGCGGGTCAACTCAACAGCAGTAGAAGAAATAGCACACGTTTCAAGATCAATCTCGAAACGGCGAAAGATACTCGCAAGGTGCATAGGAAAAACAAGGTTCCTTCCTGCATTCTTGCAGTTGAGCATCCAGGACATCATGGTTTTTGGAATTGAAAAGGGAATTCCAAAATGAATGTGATACAAAGCAGAGAGTTCCAAAAATGTGACTTCATCAGTAGAGCCTTTCTTCGGAAGAAGGGCTGAGAAAATCATGCGATGAAGTTCGTAGAAATTTTGGTTAAGATGTCGAGAAAATATTCTCCGAGGAGGAGGAGTGGGGTGACAAATCAATTCCCTAAAAGAAGCTAAGGTGACATCTGCAGGGAACTGAATGTGGTGGATGTCAACAAGAGCTTCACCAATATCAGGAACGTGAAAATATTCACTGATATCAGTGGCGCTAAATTCAAGTTCCTGTCCAGCAACACAGGAATAGAAATTTCCGTTTTGTTGTACTTGCAAGTTGCAGTAGAACATACGGACAGCATTGTCATAAATATTATCTTGGACTTCAAAAAAGTCGCAAAATCCAAGTAGTTCAAAAGTAGGAACATATTCGAAGAAGATTGTAAAGTTGACAAATGCTCCAGTACAAATACGACGGAGAGAAAAGGAATCAAACCAGAGATTGGAAAAGTCTCTGTCGGGAAACAGAGTGCCATCGAATTCCTCGGGATCTCTAGGTTTGGCTGGACTGAACAAACTGGCTGGAGTGTAGTCGGAAGATGAGGAAGCACCCTGGGAAGAATTTCCTCGCTGACGCTTCGGAGCCATGTGGAGATGGAGAAGATCGTCGAAGCCTTGCACGAAGGGAAGAGGAAAGTCTTCTAGAAGGATGTAGAGCTATTTCTCGTTTTGGTGTGGAGAAATAGTGGAAGAAAGGGTGGATTAAATAGGTGCTAGGGCCGGCTGTTCGGTTCTGGAACCATCACAGCGCCGACCGAACTCGGTCCGAGTTCGGTCCGAACTCGGTCAGAGTTCGGGCCGAGTTCGGTCACTTGCATTTCCGAGGCAGTCAATGCAGTCAGAGTATATTAAAAGTTTAATAAATAAAGTTTGACTGATTTATATTTTAACTGCTGTAATTTTGGGTTAACTGTAGGGGATGTCCCAGCTAACGGTGGTTCACCGGGGAACACTTAAGTACCGCTTCGCTTCGACCGTAGCCGTGGTGACAGACATTGCCCTTTATAAGTTTGTCCCCAAAATAACTTTCGTTAAATAAATAAATAATCAAATTATTTAAAACCAGTTTAAAATACCATATGCATTAAGAGTCCGAAAATTCAAGGATGCCGAGCTCACGCCTCAAGATGTTGAAACGGTCTTCAGCCAAGGGTTTAGTGAAAATATCTGCTAGTTGATGTTCAGTATTAATAAATTTTAAGCAAATATCCCCGTGTTGTTGATGATCACGTAGAAAATGATGTCTAACTTCTATGTGCTTTGTGCGTGAATGACAGATAGGGTTCTTAGTTAAATTAATTGCACTAGTGTTGTCACAGTATATAGGAACATTTGTATAGTGCAGATTATAGTCCTCTAAGGTTTGCTTCATCCACAAAATTTGAGCACAACAACGTCCTGCGGCGATATACTCAGCCTCAGTTGTTGATAATGCTACTGAATTTTGCTTCTTGCTAAACCAAGAGACTAGGGCCTTTCCCAAGAAATGACATGTACCACTGGTACTTTTACGGTCCACTTTGCATCCGGCAAAATCTGCATCCGAGTAACCTGTAAGGTCAAAGGATTTGGTTTTGGGATACCATAAGCCAACTGTAGAAGTTCCTTTAAGGTATCGGAAGATACGCTTAACGGCACTAAGATGTGATTCCTTAGGATTTGCCTGATATCTTGCACAAATGCAAACACTAAACATAATATCAGGGCGACTAGCAGTTAAATATAATAAACTACCAATCATACCTCGATACTTACGCTGATCAACAGGTTTGCCACTTTCATCAGCATCAAGCTTTGTAGATGTAGCCATAGGCGTCCCAATTGGCTTTACATTTTCGAAGTCGTACTTCTTCAGTATGTCCTTCGTGTACTTGGCTTGGTTGATGAATGTTCCATTTGAGTGTTGTTTGATTTACAATCCTAGGAAGAAGTTCAGCTCTCCCATCATGCTCATTTCAAATTCACTCTGCATACACTTGGCAAATTCTTGACAAAGTTGTTCATTAGTAGAACCGAATATAATGTCATCTACATAAATTTGCACTAGAAGTATATCATTATTCAAAGATTTAATAAAAAGAGTAGTATCAATTTTGCCTTTTGAAAAACCATTATCAAGTAAGAAGGCGCTTAGGCGTTCATACCAAGCACGAGGTGCTTGTTTGAGTCCATAGAGTGCTTTCTTAAGCTTGAAGACGTGATCAGGTTTTTGAAAATCTTCAAAACCAGGGGGTTGTTTCACAAAAACTTCTTCTTTCAAAAATCCATTTAAAAATGCGCTTTTCACGTCCATTTGAAAAAGTTTGAAATCATTAAAACAAGCAAAAGCGCAAAACATGCGAATGGCTTCTAGTCTAGCAACAGGAGCATAGGTCTCATCATAATCAATTCCTTCTTCTTGATTATAATCTTGTGCAACTAGACGTGCTTTGTTGCGTAGAACTTGACCATCTTCACTAAGTTTATTTCGGAACACCCATTTGGTACCAATTATCGATTGACCAATAGGTTTAGGAACGAGTTCCCAAACTTGGTTTCTCTCAAATTGATTAAGTTCCTCTTGCATGGCAGAAATCCAAAATTCATCAGAAAAAGCCTCATTAACATTCTTAGGTTCTATTTGAGAAATAAATGCTACATTAGCTGCTACCTCAGAATCTCTAAGAGATGAACGAGTACTTACACCTTTGGATACATCACCTATTATGAGAGTTTCTGGATGATCTGGTTTGAATCTTAATGATTCGAATCTTTGGGCCATACCTTTCACAAGGCTCTTCTCAGTTCCTGCATCTTCAGGACTTTTATCGGTTTTTGCCTCTTGGGTAGGATCTTTCTCAGAACTCTTCTTTGTCTTTGTAGGTGCATCTTCATCATCACTGTCGCTAGATCTATGACTATTCAACTCATCAAAGGTAACATTAACACTTTCTTCAACAATCAAAGATCTTTTATTGAAAATTCTATATCCTTTACTCTTAGCAGCATATCCGAGAAATATCCCGTCATCTGCTTTCGAGTCGAACTTTCCCAAGTTATCCTTGGTGTTCAGGATGAAACAGCGACAACCAAAAACTTTAAAGTAAGATATGTTTGGAATTCTTCCAAACCAAAGCTCATATGGTGTTTTCTTCGATATTGGTCGAATTAACACCCTATTTAAAATATGACAGGCTGTACTAACAGCTTCTGCCCAAAAATATTTAGGAAGATTATGCTGATTAAGCATGACTCTAGCCATTTCGCTTAGAGTACGATTCTTCCGCTCCACAACACCATTCTGTTGGGGAGTTCTAGGACAAGAAAATTCGTGGTAGTATCCACTATCATCACAAAACTTTTTGAAATCAGTATTTTCGAATTCGCCACCATGATCACTTCGGATACGAGTAATCATGAAGCCTTTTTCGTTTTGAACCTTTTTACAAAATATCTGAAATTCAAAAATTGCATCACTTTTGTTTGATAAAAAATAAACCCATGTAAAACGAGAGAAATCATCAACAATGACAAAAGCATAGAGTTTACCGCCAAGACTAGCGACTCTACTAGGACCAAATAAATCCATATGAATCAACTGCAAAGGTCTCGAAGTACTTACAGCGTTGATGGATTTAAAAGATGACCTATGTGCTTTGTTCTTTTCACAGTCAGCACATACCATGTCTCTCTTGAATGGAATTTCTGGGAGTCCTTTTACCAACTTCTTTGTGTTCAGGCGTGAGATAGTATCCATGTTTGCATGTCCTAGTCTCATGTGCCATAGCCAGCTTTCATTTTGATTGGCTACTAGACACCTTCCTGCATTATTAGTATTCTCCAAAAAGAAAACATATATATTGTCTTCTCTAATCCCTTTATATATGGGATCACCAGATGACATATCATATATAGTACATTTATCTTTCACAAAATTGATGCCATAACCATTATCTGCCAAATGACTTATACTCAGTAGGTTATGTTTCAATTCGGTTACTAGACAAACATCTTTTATTATAGGGTAAGGAGACATACCTACAGTGCCATTACCTATAATGTCACCTCTCAAGTTATTTCCGAAGGAGACATATCCTTCTTTCTTCATCGATAGCGTAGCGAATAAAGATGCATCACCAGTCATGTGTCGCGAACATCCGCTATCGAGGATCCACTTGCTTCTAGCATGAGAGGGTTGAGGGTCCACCTACAAAACAAGTAGATGAATCCTTTGGTACCCATTTTCTGAAGGGTCCATGCTGATTAGCTTTAGGTCTCCAGACTAAAGTATGGTTATCAACAAGTTTTCTTGCAAGACAGTATTGTGATATATGACCATGTGTACCACAATACGTGCAAGTCAGTTTAGAACCAGATGAGGTTGAAACTGAGTTCACATGCTTGTTTGGTTTCTTGGAGAACCTATAAGTGAAAGCATGATGATATTCGTGTTTCTTATGTGCTTTCTTGTTTTTAGTCCTCTTAGGTGTATGCTTAGCATTAGGACTAAAATTAGGCTCTGTCACAGGTATAGCCTGTTTGCCTAACTTGATTTCTAACTTTTTAGAAATCGCAATAGACTCTTCATATTTAGCAGTCATAACTGAGAGTCTGTGTTCTGTTACTAAGTGCATTCTCTTCTCTGTGTCATACAGTTTTTGCATCTTACCATAATCTCTTTCTTTCTTTTGAATAGTGAGGATAGCCTCATGATAGTCTACCTTGAGTTTGGCTATCTCTTCCGTGTTACCGGTAGTAGACGTCTCTTTAATCTCTTGAAGAAGATTAGACAGTCTAGCTATCTCGGCTGTGTGTGCCTTAATCTCTTTTCGAGATTGCTTATACTTGTCGAGCACAGTTTTGTGATCTTCAAGTAAGTCGCTAAAGGCAGTCTCTAGTTCTTCAAAAGTAAACTCATCAAACAGAGGATTAGATGATACCTTTTCGAATGCCATAAGACAAACATTTGCATTGCTGCAGGGTCTGTCTTCTTCTTCTGAGTCACTGGCATCACTCTCGTGCCAGATGCTTGTGTTGGCATACTTTCGGCCAGATGTGGATCTTCTGTTTGATCTTGACCGATCATATGGATTGCTCTTCTTGATAGCTGGACAGTCCTTCTTCATGTGCCCTGATTTCTTGCATCCGAAGCATATTGTCTCGTCTTCATTGCTTTCTTGGATGTCTTTCTTCTTCCTGCTTGTGAACTTTAGATATTTCTTGAAGTTCTTCACAAGTAAGGCACGTTCATCACCACTTGATGATTCTTCGTCTGAGTCATTGCATGCTGATTTTCTTGCTTGAGTTTTGAAGGCGATAGTCTTTTCTTTTGGTGTGGCCTCTTCAAAATCTTGTAAGTCGAGCTCATGAGTCATCAACTTGCCCATCAGTGTTTCTAAAGTCATCGTGGTGAGATCGTTTCCTTCAATGATTGCTGTGGCTTTTGGATTCCAGTTCTTCGTTAGGGCCCGCAGCACTTTCCTGATTTTCTCATGGTTGCTGTAATCTTTACCAAGAGATTGAAGAGGATTAGTTATATCAAGGAAACGAGTAAACATCTGTGTAATTGACTCACCAGGTTTCATTTTAAAAGATTCATATTCCTGAGTCAGTCTACTGATTTTGGATTCTTTAACTTGGGAAGTTCCCTCATGGGTTACCTCAAGAAGTTTCCAAATTTCATGAGACGTCTTGCAGGTAGAAACTCTATTGAACTCTGTTTTGTCAATTGCACAGAATAGTGCATTGATGGCTCGAGCATCAAGACTAGCCTTTGCTTTTTCAGCATCGGTGTACTTGTCATGCGGCTTTTCCATAAGAATACCTTCAACCACTGTAGGTGGTGGTTTCTTATATCCATCAATGACTATAGACCATAAATCAAAATCTAGAGACTTTAGAAAGAAAGTCATACGTGTTTTCCAGTATGTATAGTTTGTTCCATCAAATAGGGGAGGTCTATTTGTGGATTGCCCTTCACCGTTGAATATAGATTTCACGGCTGCCATATATATACTCTCTAGGATATGTTATATGAGAATATAACCTGCTCTGATACCAATTGTAGGATCATTGAGCACTTCTAGAGGGGGGGTGAATAGAGTGCGTGTGTGCAGCGGAAATAAAATCACCAATTAAAAAATTAAACTATGGCAATGATGTAAGAGCAGTAAATAAAGATAGGAGAATCAAACTCAGTAACACAGCGATGTATACTGGTATCCCTCTGAGAGGACTAATCCAGTCTCGAGTACTCTTGCTCGATGTTAATCCACTAAAGGCACAAGCTTTAACTGAGTGCTTGCAACTCTTACACCACCGTGCTTGTTGACGAGTGCACGACCAACTCCAACATACACCGTGCTTGGTGACGAGCGCACGACCAGCTCCACAACAGGAATTGTTGTTGAAACTTGACGACCTCTTTACAACTCTGAATAACCAAAAGACTTCTAAATCAAATGTGATAGTACTGGCTTTTGGCTAAGAGAAGTATAGGTGAGATTTGAAATTCTTGGATCACTTAGAAAACACTTGAGATGAAATAGAGAAGAGATGAAGAATGAATTGATGTTTTGAAATGAAAAGTTCTTCTCTATTTATAGGTGTTTTCACCAACCGAACTCGGGCAGAACTCGGGCAGAGTTCGGATACAAAAATCTCGCAATATAGACGTTGCTCGCAGATTTGGAGGCAACTGAAGTTTGAATACAAACTGACCGAACTCGGTCAGAGTTCGGGCCGAACTCGGGCCGAACTCGGCTGTGAGTTCTGTCAGGAGATTTAAAATTGTTTTCAAACAGTTTTTGGAAATTTGTAAAATCATTTAAAAGGAATATTTTCGAAATATAATTATGGAATATTTGTAATCGAAAATATTAGGGTAAAAGTAGATTTTGAAAAATGAGAATAATTTTTAACCCTAAGCCAGTAATACCATACTTGATTTTACAAAGAAATTCCTAGACTCAATAAATTGTAAAAATACAGAATAAAAGTAGAAAAGGAGTCTTCAGAATTTTGATGACTTTGACGCTTGGAATTATGCAGTACATCGTCCGTTGAATAAGATTTCATGTATCCTGAAATAGTTAGCAGCATTGTCTATATTTTGTATATGGACTAAAGTGTAAGTCGATTATCGAAATCGGGTGTGACCATGGAATGGGCCAACATATGGTACTTGCGCTCAATGTGTTTGCCTGTCTTATGGGCTCGTGGTTCCTTCGAGTTTGCAACTGCACCACTATTATCACAATAAAGTGTAATAGACTTAGGCAAACTAGGTACCACATCCAAGTCCAACAGAAAGTTTCTGAGCCAAACCGCTTCTTTGGCTGCCTCAGAGGCTGCCACATACTCGACTTCCATGGTGGAATCAGCAATACATTTTTGCTTGATACTCCTCCACATAATGGCTCCACCTCCCAAAGTAAACACATAACCTGAGGTAGATTTCCTGGAATCTCTATCTGACTGAAAATCTGAGTCTGTATACCACAAAGGAACTAAACTATCTGCCTAGTAAACTAGCATATACTCTTTAGTCCTTTTCAGGTACTTTAAAATATGCTTTACGGCAGTCCAGTACTCTTGTCCTGGGTTAGACTGATATCTGCTGACCATGCCTACGGCAAAGCAGATGTCTGGTCTCGTACATAGCATTGCATACATTAAGCTTCCTACTGCTGAAGCATAAGGAACTGCCTTCATATTCTCTATCTCTTTAGTTGTCCTCGGATACTGCTCCTTTGATAGAGCAATTCTATGTCTAAAAGGTAAGAAACCTTTCTTAAAATTTTGCATACTAAAATGAGTTAGTACAGTATCGATATAGGAAGCTTGGGATAAGCCCAACATCCTTTTCTTGCGATCTCGTAGAACTTTGATCCCAAGGATGTGACATACTTCTTCCAAGTCCTTCATATCAAACTGTTTGGATAACCATATCCTTACATCAGATAACACCTTCACATTATTTTCAATGAGCAAGATGTCATCCACATAAAGTACTAGAAACACCACCACATTTCCGTCACACTTTCTGTATATACATGATTCATCCTGATATTGATCAAATCCATAGAATTTTATCACCTGATCAAAACATCCAAGATCTGGAAGCTTGCTTAAGTCCATAAATGGACTTCTTGAGCTTACAAACAAGATGCTCCTGGCCCTTTTCAATGAACCCGTCTGGTTGCTTCATATAGATGTCTTCCTCAAGACTTCTATTAAGGAAAGCTGTCTTGACATCCATTTGCCAAATCTCATAATCGAGATTAGCTACAATAGATAAAAGAATCCGGATAGACTTAAGCATGGCTACAGGAGAAAAGGTTTCCTCATAATCGATACCCTCTCTTTGAGTAAAACCTTTTACTACAATCCGAGCTTTAAAGGTTTCAACCTTACCGTCTGATCCTCTTTTTCTCTTATAGACCCACTTGCATCCAATGGCTTTTACACCAACGGGTGGTTCTACAAGCTCCTAGACCTGATTAGAATCCATAGATTCTATTTTCGATGTCATTACTTTTTGCCAAGACTCTGCATCTTTATCTTGGAGTGCTTCATTGTAGGTACAGGGATCATAATCTTGTTCCTCAGGGACGAAGTCTGACGAATCTCCCAAGAACATATATCTATCAGGTTGTATCACAACCCTCCCACTACCACGAGGCACTATCGGTTGTGGTGTAACATTTGTGATACGTTGTGCAGTTATTTATGGTTCATCCTTTTGTACTGTTGGTACTGAAGTACTTGGTGTCTCACGTCTCAGTTCTTCTAGAACAACTCTACTTGTGGGTTTATGGTTCATCACATAGTCTTCCTCTAAGAATCGGACATTGGTGCTAACAATGACCTTGTGATCCTTAGGACTATAAAATAAACCTCCTTTCATTCCTCTTGGATAGCCTACAAACAAGCGTACTTCTGTACGAAATTCCAACTTATCTATTTTTCCATTCGGCACATGTGCTGGACTACCCCAAATGCGAACATATTTTAGACTAGGCTTACGCCCAATCCACAGCTCTGTGGGAGTAAGAGGTACTGACTTAGAAGGAACTAAGTTCAAAATATAAGCTGCAGTCTCTAAGGCATATCCCCAAAACGAATCTGGCAAATCCGAATAACTCATCATTGATCTAACCATCTCCATAAGAGTTCTATTCCTTCTTTCGGCTATACCATTCTGCTGGGGCGTTCTAGGTGCAGTCAATTGGGATGCAATCCCAGCCTCTGATAAATAATCCATAAACTCTCCAAAGAGGTACTCGCCACCACGATCTGATCGTAATAACTTAATACATTTTTCATGACATTTCTCCGTTTCAGCCTTGTACTCTTTGAATTTCTCAAAGCACTCAGACTTACGATGCATCAAATAAATGTATCCATACCTTGAATAATTGTCAATAAATGTGACAAAATATTCAAAGCCACCTCTAGCTTGGATAGTCCTGGGTCCACACAAATCAGAATGAACCAATTCCAACACATCTTTGGCGCTATATCCCTTTGCCCGTAAAAGGCCTTTTTGTCATTTTACCTTCCAAGCAGGATTCACAGACTGGTAGTGCCTCCACTTCCAATGAACTCAAAGGTCCATCTTCAACCAGTCTTTGAATCCTTCTTAGGTTAATATGCCCCAATCGCAAGTGCCAAAGATATGTTTGGTTCATACAAGAAGGTTCTTTTCTCTTATTTAAGTTAGATGACATATTATTCATTTCCATAAGTTGCATTGTGGGCGAAATAGGATTAATGACATACAAATTATCAACCAATGCACCAGAACAGATAAAATATTTATTCTTTCTAATAACAATATTGTCATTAAAATATACTGAATATCCACCCTTAACTAACATAGAAACAAAAACTAAATTCCTTCTAAGTGAAGGTGCATAAAGACAATCTCTCAATGTCAAAGACTTATTTCTATCAAAAGATAAAGTAATATCTCCTAATGCAACGACCGATACTTTTGTAGCATCACCCATGAACAAGCATATCTCTCCATCACTGAGCCGTCTGGTTTTCTGAAAACCCTGCAATGTATTGCAGACATGATTAGTGGCTCCTGTATCTACACACCAGGTGCCGGTAGATAACACCGCTAAACATGTTTCAACTACTAGTAAATGAGATATACCTTTTTGTTCCCTTGTTTGAGAAGTGGACAATCAGTCTTCCAATGTCCTGACCCTTTGCACTTGGAACATTTGCCTTTCAGCTTTTTCCACACTTTGAGGTCCCATGCCCTTCTTTGCTGAGTTTGTCTGTTTCTGAATATTATTCTTCTTCTTGCCGCCTTTTGGCTTAGAAGTAGAAGCCTTTTCAGAAACAAAAACATGACCACTCTGCCTAAAGAGAGATTCAACATCCTGTAGCTCTTTTGCAAGTTCTGCCAAACTATACAACCTTTTGTTCATGTTGTAATTAAGGCAGAAATTGTCAAAACTTTTAGGCAGAGTTTCGAGAATGATATCGACCTGGGATTCTCCATCGATTTCAGCTCCAAGGATCTCTATCTCATTCAGATGACCCATCATCTTGAGAACATAATCCCTTACTAGTGTACCCTCAGCCATTTTTGTATTCATCAAACATTTTATAGCAAACTGCCTAGCTGCTCTACTCTGATGTCCGAAGAGTTCCTTGAGGTTATACATCATGTCATAAGCTGTGGCCTTGGCCTGATACGGATGTTGCAGTACATTTGAAATAGATGCCAGAATGTAACACCGCGCCATCTCATCTACCTTTTTATACTTCTTATAAGCCTTTTTGACCTCTTCATCAGAGTCAGCATTAGGCTTAGGTAGGCATTCCTCAACAAGTACATATTTATACTCCTCAACAGTCAGAACAATGTCTAAATTACGTTTCCAGTCAATATAATTTGGTCCAGTAAGTTTGTTTTCTTTAAGAATCACCATAAGTGGACTGAAAGAACCCATTTTTGAAATCTTGAGAATCACATAAATAAAATTATGTAGGACAAAAAAAACTTTTTGAATTAACTAAATATTGATTCCCTCAAAACAATAATAAGAAATTCACCAACACCTTGAACACCATGAATTTAGCATGCCATGATAGTATGGACGTATACAAATTCAACTTTGTTCAAGTAGGTTTTTCTTATTAATTTTACTATCATGTCAACATAACTTTATGACAAATAAAATTAATACGCTGGTCTTGCTCTGGTCATACAAATAGTAGCAGTGACTCCGATGGAGAGGATACCATTATTTGTATCTAAGTGTATACCATTACTTAATACTAAGTCCATTACCTTGTAATAAGTTCCTTCAGATGGAGAAGTGAACACATACTAGGTAACTTTCTACAACTATCCCTAAGAAAGTTTGTACTGGTGATCCATAATTATACTCATCCGATATGGAGGAAAGCACTAAAGCCAACGCGCAAGTATAATTACATTACCTACAAACCAGTAATGGAGACCATAGGATTTATACTAAATAAATATCATCTTCCACTTAGTTATTTAACAATGAGGGTTTTTTTACTAGTTGATATTATGTCCATGTTATCCATTTTTGATGTAGGCTTAGTTTTTCAAAAAAACATCCACACAATAATAAATCTGCATAATCAGAAAAAAGCAAAATGACAAAAATAAGAGAAAATATCCAACTATTATGGTCATATTTGCTGCTCCGTCCTCAACTATCTGAATCCAAAATCTGGCGCTGCGCAGATCTATTCGGGGTTCGACCTTTTTTTTTAGGTTTTGGCTGTCGATTCCTTCATTGAAAATCATATGTCTGCCTCTGGACTGCATAAAACTAGCATCTCGTCCGGCGTCAGAAACAGCCACCACCGCCATCACGATTGATCAAAAATAATTAAAATTACATCAATCCTATGCCTCCCGAAGGAGTTCACACATAATCTAGATTGAAAAATTAAAATAATAAGCACGATCAACCCTCGTGATTTTAATTACATCCACAGCAACAATAACATCCACGACATGTCCGTGGTTTAAACAACACAATCAAAAACATGCATTGGACCATAATAGTTGGATCTAAGATGCCTGTAAAACTAAGTTAGAACAGATCTACATCTACCGACTATTACACAGTACAGGTTTTATTGGACAACATGGACGTATCAATCAATACGTAGATCCAAAGTGGCTCTGATACCAATTGATGGAACTAGGGATTCCCAGGACCCTTTCTTTGGTGTGCGTATTGATCGATAGAAAGTTAAAAAAATCTAATACGTGTTCCAACCCTTCATAGACGAAAACTAGGGTTCAAAAATTATACCTGCGACAGAAATGAGACAAGTAATTCCTGGCAACCTCGAACGGATGATCCCAAGATCTTCTGTACGTATTCCTTCCTCGAGTTGGACGTCGTATGAGCGACGATCTTCCAACCTTTTCTTCTCCTTGGCAGCCCTCTCTTTCTCTCCTTACGTGAATCACGAATTTAGAGAAAGTATTTGATTTCTGATCAGTAATCTGGCGGCCAGAGAATAGAGGATATATATAGGCTACGGCAGGGACCATGAGAAGAAATTAGGATTAGGCCTCCTAACGGATTTGGATATCCCGTGTTCAGCCCGAACACATAATCCAGACCCATTAACAATAGCTCGATCCACTAATGAGCTATTGTTGCACTACCTTCCTAATCCCAAATTATGTTTGTGGGCTCCTTTTATTATATGCTCGTTTGGCTCTCCATGTTAAGATATCGTATGTCTGTCGATCAAATTAAGTTACTGACAACTATATTGATTCAACAACTTTTATCCTTAAGTAGTACCGCTCAACTTTATTTGTCATGTCGGATATAATCCACCTGCAGGATTTACATGGCAATCCTTATGAGCTCCTGAAGGGGATATCATCAACCCGATATATCGGGACATGAATTTCATTTATAATTAACAGCCCATCATACATACAATATTATTACCCAATTCATAGAGGTGGTTGATCCATAATGAATCTCATTCTTTTATGAGTCAAAGTAATACATACTGCATATATATGTCTGTTATTATATCAGGATTAAGAGCACAAGCATCCGTAATAACAGAGGTGTTTGTTCTCTTATGTAGTCAGTACAAAGAGAACAACCTCAAGTGGTCCTGTTCAATACACACAAAGTGTACTAGTGTAAATCTATAGTCAAGATAGACTAATACCAGATTACACTACAACCTTTCCAATAGATTGTCCAAGTCCATCTAGGTTGTGAACTATTTATATACTCCATAGAAAACTGATAATATGATCTTCTGTGTGACACCACACACCATATTATCTACAATATAGAATATCAGACATTTGCATTAACACTTGCAACAAATACAATATGCAAACATTTGTCCATATGTTTTTTATTCAAAATTTAAGGAAATAAGGTTACTACAAAAGTGATGCTTTTAGTATATAACCCTAACAATTAGCACATATTATCAACATTTTATTGTAGCATCGCCAAGAACTATAGTGTTTATTGTACAGATACGACACTTTAAAGATTCACATTATATGCTACGGCACGACATGAGATATGGAATACTTCCACCAGTCACTAGGTTTCTAGAGGGACCTGGACTGGCATATGAAATCAAGAAAGAAAAAAGCTCGAGGCCGAACTATATCATTTCAGAGTAGCCAGCTCCTGCGCCGGAGCTGGTGATCGAGTCCCCCCATCACTGAGTATAAACTCATTATATAACAACATACGAAGAGAAGAATCCAAAAATTATTATATGAAGAGAACTTCATCAAGCCTTCAACTGAAGGAGATTTGCTTCATTACCTTCAATGCCTTCAACTGAAGGAGATTTGCTCACTTTCTGGCTGATTGTTCCCACTTTCTGCACAACAGTAATTAAAAAGAAAAACTTCAATGACAAAAAAAATTGTCGAACAAAACAAAAAAGGTCCAACATAGCATAAATTAGGAGAAAAAAGAAAATAAGACAGAAATCCTAACCCTACCCAAACAGAAATTAGAACAAAAATCATATGGTTTCTCTATGGGGCTGAAATTAGGGCACAACAACGATAGAAATTAGAAAACAACTTAGAACCCTAACCTAACCCTAAACTTACAGAAATTAGGATAAAACTTAGAACCCTAAACCTAAAGTAACCCTAAATTACATACCTTGTTGTTGTCGTCGTCGGACCTTGTCGTCGTCATCGTCGAAGAGGCTCGTGTAAAGTGAGAGGGGGGAGAGACGCGGAGAATAAGAGGGTGAGGAAGCGGCGGAGGGAGATGTGGGAGTGGAGAGGGTTTTCTCTTGAAGGCTCGGGAGAGAAAGGGTTTTCTCTGAAAGTTAGAGCAGAGGAGAGAGAAGACTGTTCTGAAAAGAAGGTTTTGTGTAGTCGAATTTTGATGGGGCACGGAAACTTAAAAGTTAGAGCGGGGGTTCGAGCGGCCGCAACAGCAGTTTTAATTACCTTTTATAACGAGTGCTTCAAACAACGTTACATATGTTCTAATCTTATATAATGTTAAGCGCCAAAAAATTGTTATAATAGGCCAAAAACTCTTCAAATCCGTCATATTATATGTTGTTGTAGAAATTCTGTAACGCTTATAAATGAACCGTTGTAATAACACTTTTCAAAAGTTATAATAGGGTCTTTTTCTTGTAGTGAGCAGACTGCCCCGCTCTGCTCTATAACTGCTTCATTTAGCCGAATCACTCGTATGTTGACGAGGAAGTGATTCGCTCTGACGGGACGGGATGATGCGCCTAGCTGAGTCCTCAAAGTGATGCGCCTAGCTGAGACGTTTGAGTGATACGTCTAGCCAAGATATCTGAGTGATGCACCTAATTGAAGTTTTTTAGGCTTTCTTCTTTGTAGTAGAGTTTTCATTGTAACAAACAGTTTGGGCATGTAATAAACTCTCATATGCAATAAAAGTCTAATTTTTATCTCTCTTCCCTTTGCTGCGCCGAGTGTTCTATTTTGAGTTCATCTGCACATAACATTCTATGGTGCATGACGCTTTAGAGCACATGCCATTTTGGAGTGCATAAGGATTTTGGCCCTTGATGCGCCCGTAATTTCCATGCTTCTACAGTCGTCATAATTAATATCTTTTTCTTGATTTTAACCTTGTGATACTAGACGTGCTTTGTTGCGTAGAACATGTCTATCCTCACTTAATTTATTTCGGAACACTCATTTGGTACCAATTATCGATTGATCAATAGGTTTAGGAACAAGTTCCCAAAGTTGGTTTCTCTCAAATTGATTAAGTTTTTCTTGCATGACATTAATCCAAAATTCATCCAGAAAAGCATCTGCTACTGACTTATATTCTACTTGAGAAATTAAAGCTACGTTTGCTGCTATGTCTCTAGTAGAAGAGCACGTACAGACTCCCTTGGATACATCACCTATAACAAATATCTCTGAATGGTCTGGCATGAATTTCATCTTCTTAGGAAGACTCTCCAGATAGTTCTCGTTGGTAGCAGTATCTTCTGGTGCCTTGGATTTGTTTTATACATCTTCGTCATCACTGTATCTAGATTTCTGACTGTTGAGCTCATCAAAAGAAATATTAATAGATTCTTCAACAATCATAGATCTTGTATTAAAAATCCTATATCCCTTACTGTTGGCAGCATACCCAAGAAATTTTCACGACCCGCTCCCGAATATGCGAATACGAGTCGAACACATCCAGCCTACGCTATAAGACACCGCGTAGTAAGTTGTTCTGAACCTTCAATTATCATCAAAATTATAATATATTGAATCATAATAATCACAACATCTATATCGAGATAAACTAGAATAAGTCCAAAATATCATTTTAGTTACATTCCCAATGCAAGAGTAACTGGAGACAAATCCAGCAAAATGAATGTTAACTATTTATTACAAACCAAATTCAAATACTAAATGTAAGCTAAGCTATAGGGTATTCCCTAGCAAGAACATCCTCTGGGATGTGAGCTAGCATCTCAGGGACAGATCCATAGTATGAGTTGCAAAGCAACTCCTCCTCAGTCAATTCACCTACAAAGATCCAAGCAGAAAAAGAACAAAGTATAATCCTACAATTTATGTATGCTGAAACATAGAACTATCAAATAGGTATGTATGTAAAGAACTAGTAATAAAGGAAAGTGCAACAAGAAAATAGACTGCAACATGCTCAAGTGAAAAGTAAATGCGACTGAAAAGATAGTAAATACATGATCGGCTAATAGGACGGTAAAAATAAATACAACTGATATGGCATATAGCGGATCCGGCAAAATTCACATGTGTGACATGTGAATTAAGCTATCCGCTACTCATATTACACTATGGACTTTGATCATGTATTTAACTATTCTTTTCTCCAATCCCATGCACAAGAGAAAACATGAATAAATAGAGATGCAACTGTGAAAAGTAAAGGCAACTGGTATAAGGTAAAGCGACTTGCGGAAATTAAATACAACTTATTGTGTAAAGTAAATGCAACTGGTAATGAGAAGAAAACATGTCCTGAATGTTCAACATACAGAGTTATAGTTCATGTTCAGTTTAGTAATAGATGTAGTGTACTTGCCTTCTCCAAGATAGGATATAGAGCTAAGAAGAGATAATGTCTCGGGTCCTCTCACTGTGTTCAAAAGAGGGTACAACTTAGGTTCCACAATTAGATAATGACTAACTAACCAAATCTACCCTTAGCCCTTATTTAAGCACTCTTAATTCTATCTTAAATCAGTAACAACTAAACACTAGTTTATTTTTATAATTGAATTTAGCTAATAGAAATTGTTATAATGAACTTTGTTTTAAGTTATGCTAAATTAGAAATCAGAATGGTGAAGTTTTGGTAAGAAAATACGTAAAATGATATAATATCAAGTTACACCAAATATTGTATAAAAATGTAATACTAAAAGTCACATTGACTTAAGGAACATAGACAAACTCCTAAGTCAAACAAGAATTATTTTATTTATAGATGAACTAATAAAGAGGAGAAGTAATTTCGAATATAGGTCGAATCATTTACATAAAGTAATAAATGATTTTGATTAGCGATCGAATCACTAAAAAGAGAAACAAATCAATTATAAATCGATGACTTTGATTATAGATTGAAATAAATAAATAATTTATAGGTCAATGAAAAGTTGGCTTGTCCCGTCTTCAACATCAATAAATAATGATGTGAGTTAATCAAGATAAAAATAATAAGTGAACTCTAATATAAATGGGTAAACACCAAAATTTCTAGAACAAACAACACAAAACCAACCCTCATAACCAGTAGTCAAAATAGAAGTACTACTCATCTAGCATTAACATATTAAAGAACTTTAAAAGAACCAAACAAAGCCACCAAACAAAACTTGTAATGCAATAGTAACTAAAACTAAATATACAACATTGTATATATAAACTTGTTGTACTAGCTTCACAATGCATTTCCACCTCTGCTGAACCTTTTAACCCGACAACAAAACCTACTTAACCAAAACCCACCTACAACAACATTAAAACTAAATACTATAATTGAATAGCATCTCTAAATCTAAATATGGCAAAACCTACATCAGTAACAACATTTTCTAAAACTACGATAGCAATAACTCAAATATTTATAATAGGAAAACTAATCAGAAACTTAACTCTCAAAAGAACAATACCATAGTACCTAATCTACAGTACTATCAAATAAATATCACATATAAGAAACTAAATATAACAGTAAGTGGACACTACACTACCCAACATGACAACAAAAGATACGAATTTAGACACGACTTCGTACCAAATCTCCTCGAAGGGTGCTCACGGGCAGACGCGGACACGGAAAGAAGGTTGGGTTGACGAGTGCGACACGGGTCGCTGGATTGCTCCAAAGGAGGAAGATAGTAATGCTTAAGTTTTGTCTTAACATTTCTCTTTTTATAGAGAAATGAAAGGAAGTTACGAATGTGAAAAGATGAATTGGGATTACGGAAGGGAAGAGTTTGGGGGTTACGGAATGGAAGAGGTTGGGGGTTACGAAATGGAAGAGAGGGTGAATTTTAGTTAAGTTGGGCTTGGTATTAAGGAGTAAGGAAATAAGCATTGGGCTGGACCTAGGTTAATGTTAAATAAAATATATAAAAATATATAGGCTAAAAATAAATAGAAACTGTCTAGCTTTAGACTTCGGTCATGAAAAAAATATTTCTTATTTAGATTGGACTTGGCCAAGCATATGGTCAGTAGTTTAGCTGAAGGAAATATTTATTTAGGAATATGAAAGGAGGCATACCTCCTTAATTGTTTTTTATATTTAAGGAGGCATACCTCCTTAAATATATATATATATATATATATATATATATATATATATATATATATATATATATATATATATATATATATATGGAGGGTTGGGTCGACTTGAAAAAGTTTAATAAAATGGGAATGGGTTAGGATTAGTTTAATAAAGATTAAAATAGAACATTATGACATGGGATGGTCTTGGTCAGGAGGAAATGGTCTAAACAAATACATATAGTCTTGAAGACCCATCAAAATATGTATAGCCAATAAATATAATTTATCACATATATGGGCTTCAGGCCCACCAATAAATCTGTTTAAGATCATGATAGTCCATAGGTCCGTTATAACTCTCTCTCTCTCTCTCTCTCTCTCTCTCTCTCTCTCTATATATATATATATATATATATATATATATATATATATATATATATATATATATATATATATTTATTATTATACATATATATACATATATAAAAAAAAATATATATATATATATATATATATATATATATATACATACATATATATATATACATACATATATATATATATATATATATATATATATATATATATATATAATAATAAATATTGTTTTAAAAATATTAAAAAATATTATTCAAGCCAAAATAAAATATAAAAAATATTTTAAAAATCTAGGATCTTACAGGAATATCCCTTCGTCTGTCTTCGAGTCGAACTTACCCAAGTTGTCCTTGGTGTTCAGGATAAAGCAGCGACATCCAAAAACTTTAAAATAAAAATATTTGGAATCTTTCCAAACCACAATTTATAAGAGATTTTCTTCAGTATAGGTCGAATTAACACCCTATTCAAAATATGACAGGTTGCACTTATAGCTTATTGTAGAAGCGTGGAATTTGACAACCAGAAAGCCCATGTGCCAGACACTACATAGCCAGAGCTCGGACAAAATACTTCACAGCAAAAATAACAGATATAGACATGGAAAGAGAACTTTTTATTTCATATATAAAAGTCTATTACATGTCTAGAGAAGGTTGTACAAAAAAGAATTTCTACAAAGGAAAGATCCTAAGTCTACGACCAGCAGCCACCATGCGCCTCAAAACAGGCGCAGCAGTCACCATGCGCCTCCAGTCAGGCGCAGCAGTCACCATGCGCCTTCAACCAGGCACATCCTACCATGCGCCCTCAGCAAGGCGCATCCTTTTCAGCAGCTCAGTTATGTGCATCCCTTCAGCAGCCCAGTTATGTGCCGCTCTTCCAACCAGGCTCACCTGGCCGAGCAGGACGAGGGTGGCAATTAACCCCCCATCCAGAGAAAGAGCCTCAAAAGCCAAAGGAAGACGGCCTAGCACCGCCATTCCGATCTACGGCCCTTCCGGAACAACGGAGACGAGGCCTGAGCATCCCTATCTTTGGATGCAACAGGCACCTTCCGTCTGCCTCGGAAGCCCTCGACTCCGTCTTTTGGATGTAACAGTCACCTTCAAGTGCATCAATGACGACATGGCGTCTCATCTTCACCTTCGGGAGCACTTCGTCAACAGAGTGCACTCGAGTACCCAAGTTCATGTTGGAAGTATGTGAGAGAACGAGAAACAAATATTCTCTCCATGCCACTATTTATAGGCCGGGCAGATCAAACCCACACGCCAAGTGGATGGCTCTCCGAATTCTGTGCAATGAACTTGTATTTAATGGATGAACCGGACGCCTCGAATTCAGCCAAATGGCTATTTAAAGCACTCGAGGAACGAAACAGCTGCACGCGCCCTTCGACTTCAGGCGCATCACACAGACGTGCCCGTCAGAACCAAGCGCATCACAGAGGATGCGCCCCCATGCGTCCCCATACCCAGTGGAACGCCAATCGACGCGCCCCCTCAGCTGTCCATCGAATGTCAGAAATATTAAATGCTGAACTGACAGAGTTGGCAGCACACCTCCCAAAGTCTAAACGGTTAACAGCTTTTTCAGAAAACAAAGCGTCGGCAACGTCAGCATCATCATGACTTTACTCCGACGGCTACTGCCACGTGGCCACTCAACCACCCGCATGCGCCTCTGCAGCCATGCGTCCAAATCTGCATGCGCCTCAAAAGCCATGCGCCTCAGACTCTTCACTGATCCCTAAAGACAGAAGAAAAGTCTCCATTTGAAGCTCTGCATGCGCCTCAAAAGCCATGCGCCCCAGACTGTTCTCTGATCCCAAAAGACAGAAGGAAAGTCGCCTGCATGTGCCTCAAAAGCCATGCGCCCAGAATGGTTCGTGACTCCTAAAGGTTACGAGCCAAAGTCTTCTCATGCGCCCGATCCTAGGCGCATCCTACCAGATCATTCCCTACCAAATCCGAGATCTCCGAGCCATGAGTCGATGACACGTGTCCTTTGACTCAACTCATCCAAGATCTCAACAACAGAATGATCTTCTTCTCTGCTACATGTCGGCTCACAACAGCAATATGAAGAGGTCAACCCCTCGATCAGGGCGCATCACCCATGTGCCTCCATCAGCAATCTCCACGAGGCATCCCCACGCACAGGCACATCCTATATATGTGCACATGAGCAGCCAACCTACCCAGCTATAAATAGAGGGATCATTTCCTTCTTCCACACCTACCTACACAGGGACAAGACAGAGAACACCCAACGAAGGAACATATCACCAGAGAGGCAGATACAGACACTCAGCGTCTTCCTTCTCTCAGCCAGCTCCAGCACCCAGAGCAATCCAAACCTTCAGAGAACCGATAACCATCGTCAGCTCGTCAACGGAGTCAACGCATTACCACTCGCTCCATCGGCACAAGGGACCCAGATAAACAAAAGTATACTCCTAGGACTACGTCTAAGTCCTATATTGTAACACTGTTCTGTTTGTATTAAAATTTGTAATCAAACAATTTTAATGGCAAATAAGCTGGCGACTCTGCTGGGGACCTCTTTTTCCTCCACCGAGAAAGTTGTGTCGCAAGCCGACGACGTGAAGGTGGGCTCCTCCCACAAGATGCTGGTCGTACGCCTCAATCAACAGGCGTTTGAGGAGTTCATATCTGAAGGCAGTGCGAGTCCTTCGAAGCGGCTGCCGAAGCCGAAGAAGACCCGCTGAGTCTGGGTGCGCAAGGTCGACGCCTCGGGCACCACCACCGAAGGAGATATGCCAATCCAGCCTTCCCTTCCTGCTGACATCCTCAGCAACCAAGATGTGCCCGCTAGTGCAGTGCATCTCTCGGGGAAACGTACGGCTAACCACGTTCCCCAGCCATCTCCCTCTCAGGCGAGAAAGATGCATCGACGGAGCAGTGGCACAGCCAATGCCCCGTGCATCACCTCTAATGCGCCACAGAAGATCTCCGTCTTTGACAGACTCACTCGTTGTAGTGGCGAGGAGAATTTGGATTCTGAGTACTACGTGCCCCAGCGGCCTGGTACGAAGAAGTCCAAGGCAGCACGGGCCATGCGTCCCAAACGTGCTATGCCAGCAACAAGCCAGAAGCATGCGCTCACAATCATACGTGCTGCTGATGGTAAGTTGTACAAGGTCGACTCGAGTGCTGCGGCGCCGAGAACGAGCCAACCTTCAAAGCCCTTGTCTCACTTGGGCGCATCTACTGCATGCACAACCAAGTCGAGCAAGGCAAATCCAGTGGTCTTGAACTCCCGCGCCTCCTCCGACGGTGCGTTTGAGGTCCGTTCAAGTCACTCCAAATGTTGTGGTTCCTCCACTACTGATCGGGATGCCTATTTGGTATTAGATCAGGGGGCGCAGCACTCACCTGACCACCCCGGCGTTTGGCCTTGCCTTGTGCCTGAAGGGGGTGTGAAGGTATCACTCTCCTCCAATGACCTGCGTAACGTGATCACTCACAAGCGCCGGTCAGGAGAGTCTACCAACAAGCATGATGTGCCTCTCACGAGGCATACTTGTGCGGTAGTCACCATCAACTGCTGTTGCAAGGCGGCAGTACCACCAAGGCAGTCAGTCTTCCAGCGGCTGCAATCATCGACACCCCTCCGACATCGCCTTGGGATGAAGGTGTCAACAGAAGAGGAGCCAAGGGTTGCTTCATGCAACGTGATCTCCAACTCCTCGTCAGTCCGAAAGACGACCGACAATTCCTCGTCCTTATCCAAGAGCCAGCCGAGGAAAACCAAGGCAGCTGTCTCGTCCTCCGGAGTGTTCGAAGGCACTCGGTCTAGGAAGAAGTTCTTGGAGGAAGCTGGGGTAGTCAGACCCTTGTTTTCGAAGACAAAGATGTCCAAAGCACAGCTGCGGCCTCGAGGCGAAGTCAGCCTCCCAGAAGCCCCTCAAAACGAGGATGTCCCCCAGGACACAGCTGGAGGTAGTTCCGGAGACGAAGAGGCCCTTCAAGACGGAGCTGAGGGTAATCAGACCCTTGCAGATGCGCCCGTCGAGAATGACCTCCAGAACGTGGTTGGGGGTGGCCAAGATAAAACTCCAGGAGAGGCGACTCCCCTACATGAGAGTGAGGCCGAGAGCAAAGCCTCCACCAATCCATCCACTCCCGGCCGTGTCATGACAGTATACATGGCTGGGGATGATTCTGAGTCTGATGCGCCGTCGCAGGACATCGTCCAGCGCATAGACACATTAGAGGGAGGACTCAAAACCCTCTCTGCTTCCATGCAAACACTGACTCAGGCGATGTTTGAAATACGGTCGGCCTTGACCCGAACACCTTCGACCGGTCCCGACCCAGGGGCCAATGGGGAGTCGAGTGTACCCCTTCAATGGGTATCCTCAGACACAGACCGCCGAGAAGTACCCCGGACGTCTGAGCCCTCAAACGCTCAACTCCAAGTGGTACCACCTTCCCCGACTCCTAGCTCCACAGAGGATGTGGTCGAAATAATCAAGGACTTGCGGGAGCGCTTTGAGTCCAAGAATAGGCAAGAGGAGCGCCAGAAGATGGGCATCCCCCAACCCTATCCCCTCGAGTGGAACAAAGTGGTTTATCCTCCAAAGTATAAACCACAAACACTGACGCCATACGACGGGAAGGACTCTCCGCGCTGCTACCTGACGTACTTCCAGTCCCAAACGGGACATCTCCCGAAGGAGGACGCACTCCTCACTAGCATATTCGTCGGAGCATTGAAGGGAGTGGCGTATGACTGGTACTGTAGCCTCCCCGACAATTCCATATCATCCTTCGACGACTTGACGTACCTCTTCCTCGACCGCTTCTACGACGGCGGAAAGGACATGACGATGGCGTCCCTCATAGAGATACGCCAGAAGGAGAAGGAAACGGTTCGGGTGTTCATCGAACGCTTCCGACAGGCCTGCTTCAGACTACCTCCAGGCATGCCAGAACATGCGTTCCTCTCCTCTTGCAGCATGAACATGCTGCCTGCAGTCAAACTCTGGCTCAAATCTACTCCTCCTCCCGACTGGAGCTCCCTGATCATCGAAGCAGAAGTCGCAGAAAAGAAGGCGGCCAATGCACGTCTTCTGGGGGTCAGCTTCCCTGCCTTTGATGACAAGGGAAAAAGGTCTGCCATCAACAACCCCGGACGTAAGACAAAGGGGAAGCATGCATTGACTGTTAATGCCTCAAAAGGCGCATCTGCGCCTACTCAGAAGCCTCCACTTGCACCAAGAACCAAGGAGGTTTATTCGTTCAACGACGAAGACACTCTGCAACTTTTTGAAATACTGAAGCAAGGTGACAAGATCAAGCTACCAGACCCAAAGCGGCCCGATGAAGTTAGAAAAGTGGATAATTCGAGGTACTGTCACTACCATCGATTTGTCGGACACCCGACCAAGGACTGTTATGTCCTCAAAAATTACATCCAGTGCATGATCAATACGGATGTAATCTCCGTCGATTACGAAGAGAAGATGGTGTCAGCCAATGTGGTGTCACTCCAGTTCGGTATCTTGCCGCCAACTACCTCACAAGATGGCGTTGTCCCCATTCCTAAGGCGACAATGGAGGTGGTTAACTTACCACCTACCCGTGACAATGTGAGTGGACTCATCCCACTCACCACATCTCGAGGAGAGGTCCTATGGGTCCACCCCGACCTCGTCTCCGAGGTGACTCAACCGGAGGCATGTCCTACCTCTAAATCCAAAGGCAGGAAGATCAAGTCTTGCCGTATGGTTTCTTCTTCAACAGAAGAGGCACTTCATGTGCAGACGCGTGCACAACAGAACGCCCAACCCGGCGAAGCTGTCGCCGAGGTGGTGCCTCCTTGCACCGTCCCTGCTGTCCAGGAAGAGGGCCTGTATAAGCCCTCAGCAACCAATAAGCAGAAGCAGGTGGAGGCTCGTTTCGACAGACCTCTACGAAAGGAGAATGCTTCGGGACTAGCCAAGCCCCACAACTTCGACATACTGGCACAACTGGCCAGTACTCCTGCCCGCCTATCTTTGTTCGAGCTCATGCGTCTTTCCAAAGACTTCCGAGAGGCTCTCTGCGAAGCTCTGAAGGATGCCGAATCCTTTCTCAGTCAGGTCAAGCATCCTGAAGACCTCCCAACTACTTGTGCGCACTGTCATTGTGCGGATGAAGTTATCCCAAACATAACTTTCACCCAACAAGACATGCTGCTCAAGCACCACCGACATAACCGACCGCTGTATTATACAGGGTATATCAGTTCAGTCAAGGTGAACCGGATTCAGATCGATCCGGGGTCTTCTCTCAGCATCATTCCGAAGGTGCTGTTATCAACACTGAGGATCCTAATGTACCGGCTGGCGCCCTCCAACACAACCATCAGTGGCTTCAACCCTAGCAAAAGCGAGCCACTGGGCAAAATTCGACTGAAGGGTCACATCGGTAACCTCAGAACTGAGGTAACCTTCTATGTTGTGGATGCCGAGGTCAACTACAACATCCTGTTCTGTCGACCTTGGCTACATGAGTACATGGTGGTGCCCTCCACGCTCCCCCAATGTATGAAATATGTATCCACCAACGGCGTCATCCGGACGGAGTTCGCAGACATCGATCCTTTCAAAGGAATTGAAGCCTACTTCACCGATTCCGACTTATACAAGTCACTTGACGAGGAGAAAGCCAATGATGCTGATGACGAGGCAGAGACGGTAGCTGAGCCAAACATGGAGCCTGAGATGACGCCTGATGCCCCTTTGAAGATCCAACTCAAGGGCAAACCGCCTCAGAAGGTGCCTCCAATGAGCATCAAGCTACCAGGAAAAGCCCCAACTCCTGAAGCTCCCCTGAAGATACGCCTCAAGGGAAAGCCACCTCAAACATCGGCTCCCCTGGTGGCAAAATTACGGAGGAAGGCACCAATCACTGGAGGCGCAGTTGAGGCACCACTGAAGGTGCGTCTTAAGGGCAAGCCGCCGCAGTCATCCAAGATGCCAGGGAGGGCTCACATAACCATCTCGGACCCCAAAATCAAAGCTGTGGTGGACTCTCCTGATCCAACCCCAGTGCTTACAGATAAGGAGCTTGGCGAATATATCTCTGCTGATGTAGATGCACCCTCCTTAGACAATATAATCCCACGGGATAAAATCTCGTATTTCATCAATAATAGAGGGTCTTTTAATTATTCTTGTCTTCCACATTGGAATGTCATGTATACATTAGATAACGCTCTATGGTCGTTGCAAACACAAATAACGACCGCCCATCATGTAAATCGAGTAATTCCGTCTCAAGGAGTCTGTTACATAGTCCCTCCACGAAGTCGAGACGAAGAATCCATCATCTTCGGCAAGGTCGAGCATCATCAGGACCTCCCGCCACTCAAGCCAGAACCAGATGCCGGCAGAATGCAACTCTATCGGTACACGGACAAAGCAAAGTACCTCATCCAAAAGATGGATTACGACCTAAGAAGCGACAAAGGCCTGAACTATGGCAAAGGTCGACGTCTCCCTCTCCGGCTTCCAATACCTAAAGAAAAGCCGCAAGACTACTACAACAAAACTCGACGGGGGATAGGCTATGTCACGCCGCCATCAACTCCAGAGAGTTCAAACGCAGAAGACGTAGAACATTCCCACTCGTCCGAAGCATCAATTTGGAATTCCGATACCAGTATCGGATCAGTCTTCAGAAAAGTGCTGTCAGCTAACATGACATCAGCACAACCTCAAAAAGATGAAGGCGAAGATCAAGCGCCGGAACCCTTCGAAGAAGAACCCTGGGCTCAATGCCTAGGAGAACAATGGGAGTCTCGTTTCGAGTTACGCGAACCTCCTACCGAAGACGAAGTCGAGCAGATCGACCTTGGGGACGGGTCTTCTTCCAAACCCATCTTCATCAGCAGAAGCCTAGAAGGAGAAAACTGAGAGTCTTTAATCCAACTGGCTAAGGAGTATATCGACGTCTTTGCTTGGAGCTACGAAGACATGCCGGGACTCGATCCACAGATCGCAATGCATAAGTTGAACATCTTACCCGATGCAAAACCTATTAAACAACAACAGCGACGTTTCCGGCCGGACATCATGAATGCCATCGATCAGGAGGTAGACAAACTCCTGACGAGCGGCTTCATCCGTGAAGAGCAACACCCAGATTGGATAGCCAACGTCGTACCGGTCACCAAAAAGAATGGGAAGATACGAGTCTGTATCGACTTCAGGGATCTCAACTCTGCTTGTCCGAAGGACGAATTCCTGCTTCCAATCACTGATGATCGATAACACGTGTGGCTTCGAGCGTATGTCTTTCATGGATGGGTATTCTGGCTACAACCAGATCAAGATGTTCCCTGATGACGCAAAACATACGTCATTCAGGACTCCAAAGGGCATTTTCTGCTACACAGTGATGCCCTTCGGCTTGAAGAATGCCGGTACAACATACCAACGAGCTATGAGCACCATCTTCCGTCAACATCTTCGCAAAACAGTCGAATGCTATGTTGACGACATCGCAGTCAAGAGCCGCCATAAAGGAGATCACCTACAGGACCTGAAGACAGTCTTCTATCTCATGCGGGCACATTAACTCAAGATGAACCTCGCTAAATTCTTCCTGGGGGTTTCTAGCAGAAAATTCTTGGGCTTTGTCATCACGGCGAAAGGCATTCATGTTGATCCCGAGAAGACCAAAGCCATCCTCAACATGGACCCTCCTGTAGCACCCAGTTTCTCAAATGAGGGTAATTTTGAAATTTTGTGTTTATAATTATTTTAATAATGATATTTAATTCATGATATGATTTTTGGTTATTTTAAATCATTTTAAAATTATTTAAATCAATGACTTGTGGTTTTGACGTTTTGCTAGTGAAATCCTAGAGACTGTTTGACCTAGAGCCTAACCATGTGATTATGATATTTTAATGTCATTTTTGGCCTAAGGATATTTTTGCATTTGACCTCTTTAAATTATTTTGATATTATTTTATTATTTATGATATTGTTTTGGGGTTATTTGAGTCGGGTTCGAATTTCAACTCAATCCGACTTGAAACGGGGACCCGGGGGTAGTTTGACTCTAGTGGGACCCACACACTAGTTAGGCATGGCCACATGATATTAGTCTACATGATAGAAATATTTTAGTTAGAGGTTAGACTAATTATTATGGATAAGGTTAGTGTGATTAGAGACTTTAGAATGACTAATTTAGCCCCAACCAATTAACCCTTTCCTAATACTCATAGAATAGGTTAGTGGGGGCATTTTGGACCTTACCATAATAGGACAAATAGCCCCATATGGCTAGCCACTTTGGGAGAGGATAGGCTCAAGTTTATTTTATTATTCTCATCCACACTCTCTCTCTTGTTCTTCCCCAAATTCCTAGAGAGCAATCCCTAGCAATTTCTCCACCAAATCCTTCCATTTCTCCACCAAATCCTTCCATTTCACCACCAAATCTTCTTCTTTCCTTCTCCATTCTAGCCAAGGAGGAAGCTATCCAAGTTTGGGAGGATTCGGAGCTCGTTCGTGTCCTTTTGGAATCTCTACGTGTCGGTGTCGCTCCGGGAAGGCCTTTCTTCGATTCGATCTACCGGAAGGTATAAACCTCTTCTTCTTTTTATTTCCTCATGCATATAGGTCTATTTTGAACCCATAGGAATGATCTCCATGGTTGTATCTCCATTTGTGTCCATTTCGTGTCCATTTGGAGGTCATATGAGTGTCCTTTGTGTTGTGGTTGTGTCCATGTGGAAAAATCCCAAATTTGGACACACTATGTGTTGTTGTTATGTATGAATAAATTATTACATGTTTAATCTCATATTTTTGTATTGGAGATGTGTTCTATAGTGTCTCATATATATATATATTAGTGTAGAGAGTGAGTTCTTGATATATTATGTTATATACTTGTGTTCTTTTGTCTCAAACTACCCAAATCCGTCATGATTTTTATCCACGTTTTTAATTTCAGCCCTAACTTAGAAATGTCATAGCTTCTAGCTCAAAGCTCGGTTTAATCTCCCATTTTTTAAAAGAAGCGTATTGAAGTTAGCTTTCCAAAAACATGTATTAATAGGCCTAATTCTTTCTGTAACTTTCTGGAGAATTATTTGAGTGTCAGCTGTACGAAAGACAAACGCATTCTCGGTGTTTTCGTGATTCCGGGAGTTTTCGGAAACGAAAATGCGATCCGTTTGAAGTTTCGGAAAGCTAACACATAGATCTATAACATACTTTAATACTAGATTTTAATTCATGCTGAGATGGTACAGTATTGATTATTAGTAAGAGTTACTATTCGGCATATGCATTTTGTGCACCCTTGTGTGTAATATAATGTTCTATTTGATTTTAACCCATGTTAATGTATATACATTATGTAATTAAATAGAGAATACAAGCATGAGTAAATGGTTAAATAAATGATGTATGAGGTGTAAGTATCCTATCTAATGTAAGCATGTATAAGTATGGCTTGTAATGAATATGTTGGTTCCATAGTATGTAATGTAATAATAGATGTAATGTATGTAATATACAAGTTAATGAGATATAATGTTCTATATTAACGCAAATCCTATATTACCTCATGTACCCCTTACACTATGTAGACACTATCACACTTGACACTTTGTTCACTTACACTTTGACACTCTTTGATATGTATACACTATGTATGCCCATTTAACCCTCACTTGCCCCTTTGCCATGTTCACATACACACACATAGCCTCTTAAATAAGTATTTATGAATACAGTTAACTTAGCTATGTATGTATATTATATATATGTTAGCATATTGTGTTGTAATATATAAGTTTATATAACCATTTGAAATGCCATGATCATAGACCTAATATTGAATACCAGTATATGCATGTGTATATATGTGTAGACATATATAGTTTAAAGTAATAGATTACCTAGTGTATATCCAATGTGAATTCTTGCCTATTTGAGTATTGAATAATTGTATGCTATATAGAGTTGGGTGTATGTTGGCTTGTATAGCCTTGTATTGATGTGTGCTTGCTAGGATAGTCTTGGTTAGGCCTAGTAAGACTTGCTGGGTTAGGACATGACCTAGTTTGACCTAGTTTGACTAGTGCAGTTGACCAGAGTTGACCAAGGGTTGACTTTGGCCTAGTTTGACCTAGATTCATGTAGAATGCATTGTAGTGCTTTATATTACCCTTCTGGATATGTTGTGACTTATGCTGTTCTAATTAGGGGCCAGACACCTCTCCTCGGACAGTATCTTTACCTTGGACATTCAGATATCAGACGAGTACATTCTCTGATCATTTCATATCCTGCTTAGAATTATTTTCTGCAGTAGATTACTTTACTTGTACTGTCACGTTGGTCACACGGATTGGTACTATATGGATTCCTTCTTGAGATATTATCCTTAGGGAGCATCGGGTACTCTATGTTCTGTGCGTTTCACTTACATAGCGTATCACTATGCTTCGTTGATTCTTCGATCACTTGTGACATATACTCTTATGATCACAGAGTCTTCCTAGAATCCTTATCCTATTTATGGGACTACTATGTATCACCTTCAGGGTCTATCACCTTCGGGGTCTATCACCTTCGGAGTCTATCACCCTTCGGGGGCTGTTACATAGCATCATATAACATAACCTGGCTGGATCCTTGTGTATTGATTGGGGATATGGGGGAGTAGAAGTGGACATGTGAATAATACACCAGTAGTATCTTCATTGAATCATTTCGTAGTGTCTTCACAGAATCATCCTAGGCTATTTACATGTTCATATTGTACTCTGACTCACTAGTCACTGCTAGTTCTCTATGTATAGTAGATATTTCTATTACAGTTCTCTCTCTGTTTACATACTGCTTTCTTTCAGTACATGTATCTTATTTTACTGCATGATTATATTTTTTAACCTGCTATGATCTGTTGAGATGTACTGTACTCGCTCCAGTCCTGACTGGACCCGTTGATAAATTTTACAGATAGCTTGGAGGATGCCTGCTAGCCTAGAGGAGACACATTAGAGGATGTTTAGATAGTTGTTCATTGTTTGGAGTTGTATTTACTTTGTGGATTACTGTATATAAGTTTGAGGTGTATTTCTGGATTTTTGTATCTTAGACACTTAGACTTCTATCTCCTGTATTTCTTTTGGATTTCATGTTTTATCTATCCTTATCATGCTCTACCCTAGATGTGATTGAGACTGTATCTGCTATGTCACCCCCATTCGGGGAGTATAAACTGATTGGCATTATAATGTTAGATGTTGTGACCTAGGACAGCGTTCTACCGCCGACACTGCGGCGTAGGCTGGGCATTGTTACGTTCTCGTACCCAAACAGTGGGTGCGGGTCATGACACATTTTTAGTGGTGGTCCATGCAGGTCGAGACTAAAAGTGTAGTGGTATTCGAACTAGAGTACCACTACAGCCTGCACTAGGAATAGGATATATTTTGAAGGTACTCAATCACAGTTAGGATTCCTTGAGAGATTTCTGGGGCGACCCTTGAGAATCTTATTTTAACTTCGATTTGAAATCTGTTTTTTCCTGATTTAATTTACCTTTACTTCCTGTTATTGAACTTGATTTTGATAGATTATTGTTGAATTTTGAATCTTGATGTTAGTTGTTGAATTTGAGTTTGTATTTATATGTATATGTACATTTTTTTGGAATTAAGGTATAACCTGATAACATACTTGATAAGGACAGTGAGAAAGGTAAAAGTCTACTTTATTATGGAATTTAGAATTTATTGCAGTCATATTTGCTAGCATGACAAGGACGTAGAGCCTGATATAGCTATACTTATCTTAGTTATGAAATCTAGATTTTCTTGCAGCCATACCGGGTGGCGTGTTAAGAATTCTAGATAACGTGATTATAGGGTGTATGCCTTATTATGGACTCTATCGTTTATTGCAGCTATGCTTATTGGCGTGGCAGAATTCTGACAACATAATTTCAAGAAGACGCATATGATTATCAGATTGTACCTTAAATATTTTTGAACATGTTTTCTCTACTTTTGTTTCAGTCCTTCAAAAAAAAAAGAGAGAATTGTTATTTGTTTGTTTTGTTTTGTTTCTCATTTATTTAACTTAGGAGTAGCTTTAGCTGTTTTTATGAACCTTGTGCAACTTCTTACTACGAATTTCTTCTTAATACAATGAATCGACAATTTTGCTAGACCTTATCTTGGATTTGGTATTATAGCTATGGTTTCAAAATGGTTCTTCCTTTAAACAGATAAGCAAAATAGATTTCATTATTATTTCTTCTTGCTATTATTATTGTATTAAATAATGATAATAATAATAAAACTGTCTTGATTTTACCAGTCACCTACTTTGCAATCTTGGTAGGAATCTAAATGTTGGTCTTGATATAGAATTTGATTTTTATATTGGGACATGAGAATATATATATATGGTGGACACAGACTCTTTGCCTGACACGTATGCATGCTACACTTGATTTTCCACCTATCTAAATACATATTAATATGTGGTTGATGTTTAAATTGTCAAAATCCCAATATTTCTGATTTTCTGCTTTTCCAGTTTAAATTCGTAATTCAAATATAGATTTTATGTTATTAGTTATGTTTACATCACTGCACATGTATGTTATACGTAGGGTTTCAATTCAAAAAAAAATTTAGTTGAGTTTTGTGTTTGAATTTGTCAAATCTAAGACTGTGTGCATATTAACCCTTAATATTGAATTTTAAGTATTAGTTCAAATTATTGTTTTAAATTTAATGTTTTGAGCTATATACATTGTGGTATGTAGGGATATAAATTTAGGTTTCGTATTCTTACATGTTAGGTTGTGATAAATATTGGGCTGGTTGATGTTCAAATTTCTCCAAAATCCTGAAAACTGAAAACATGTTAACATTTTTACATTGATTTCAAATGTTTAGTTCGATTTCAGATTTAACATGTAATATTGAACTGTATGCGTAGATAAACGTATTGATAGTATGTTAGGGTTTCATTTCTATCATGCTAGGATGTATTGGGAGCATTGAAATTAGTTGTGATATTTTAAACTCCTAAATTTTGAAATTGCATTATGTTAATATTATCATGGTTTAAATGTTAGCTCATTTCAGGCTTTGCATGTAAATGTTGAACTAAAACCAGATTTAACCTTTCAATGCTAAGCTATACTCTGTACAAGGACACACACACCCTAACTTAGTATACACTGTCATGTAACCTAACCCTTCCCCTCTATGTTATGACTATATATCTATAGGGATATATATAGAGTTTATGCATATATGTTATAACGTATATAGATACGTAACTAAGTTTCTACTTTTTTTTTGAATATATATGGTTAGCCATGCATGTTATGAGTAAATAAGTTGCGTATTGTAGATTGTTTAACCAAATGCCATGATTAGTGTAATTTGATAGCCATTGTTTTAAAATCCAATTTCTTATCTACACTTTCATGTATATTCACGTACACCCACGCCTACTATCTAACCATATGAACATGTCCCCATACACATAATGCTAGCTTTTTCCTCTCTAACGCTCCCTATATTATATATTGTGATTGGATTTCAATGTAATCGACTTTCGTTAATTAAACTTGTGATTTTGATTTTCTTGGGATAGTACCCCTTTTAACTGATTGGTAGTTGCCTTTTTTATTTTGATATTGACCAATTTTTATATAAGATGGTAGACAGCCCTAAAACCTTGATGATTGTTGTTCCCTTACCTTCCCAATTAAGACACCCTAGATTGTTTGTGTGTTGATAGCATAGTACTGTTTTGACCTAGAATGACCAGTGCACCTAGGTGAGACTTCCAACTGCTACGGTATGCCCTGACCTTGTATATTATTCCTTCAAATTGCATGATTTAGATATAAAAAAAAATTGACCTTGATTGTTGGAAAATAGGGACGTCATCCCATTAGTATCAGTTGTAGATATATATAGGTTAGTCCTGGATGTGGGGATGTGTGTCTATAAACATATAGCTTATGAGATTTATGAGAGATTATAGTATCAGCCTTGATAGGATGTACTAGTCTTTTGGTGAGTATAAATGTGTTATGAGAGATAGGGGCCTATATGTCTTAGTAATGCATCGTTCCTATGGTAATAGAATGTATTAATAGATGGTTAATAGGAAGATAATAGTTTGAGCATACCTATAGCCTATGATCAGTTCCTTTTCATCCTTAGTTAAGACCACTTTAAAATAGGTCAAGTCCCTTGGATATAGGTTCCAGTCCATATTTTATTGAAGTTCCATTACCGCCGTACAGCAGAGCAGTATTGGAGGTATTCCTAGATTGACACTTTTTAGATGTCCGTTTATTATTCCAGTGTTAGGAAGTGTTACCTTAGATATTGGGTAAGTTAGAGGCTCTAGAAGGAGTACTATCGATCTTAAATTTCGAGGACGAAATTTTTCTAAGGTGGGTAGAGTTGTAGCACCCAGTTTCCCAAATGAGGGTAATTTTAAAATTTTGTGTTTATAATTATTTTAATAATGATATTTAATTCATGATATCATTTTTGGTGATTTTAAATTATTTTAAAATTATTTAAATCAATGACTTGTGGTTTTAACGTTTTGCTAGTGGAACCCTAGAGACTATTTGACCTAGAGCCTAACCATGTGATTATGATATTTTAATATCATTTTTGGCCTAAGGATATTTTTGTATTTGACCTCTTTGAATTATTTTGATATTATTTTATTATTTATGATATTGTTTTGGGGTTATTTGAGTTGGGTTCGAATTTCAACTCAATCCGACTTGAAACGGGAATCCGGGGGTAGTTTGACTCTAGTGGGACCCACACACTAGTTAGGCATGGCCCACATGATATTAATTTTAGTCCACATGATAGAAATATTTTAGTTAGAGGTTAGACTAATTATTATGGATAAGGTTAGTGTGATCAGAGACTTTAGAATGACTAATTTAGCCCCAACCAATTAACCCTTTCCTAATACTCATAGAATAGGTTAGTGGGGGCATTTTGGACCTTACCATAATAGGACAAATAGCCCCATATGGCCAGCCACTTTGGGAGAGGATAGGCTCAAGTTTATTTCATTATTCTCATCCACACTCTCTCTCTTGTTCTTCCCCAAATTCCTAGAGAGCAATCCCTAGCAATTTCTCCACCAAATCCTTCCATTTCTCCACCAAATCCTTCCATTTCACCACCAAATCTTCTTCTTTCCTTCTCCATTCTAGCCAAGGAGGAAGCTACCCAAGTTTGGGAGGATTCGAAGCTCGTTCGTGTCCTTTTGGAATCTCTAAGTGTCGGTGTCGCTCCGGGAAGGCTTTTCTTCGATTCGATCTACCGGGAGGTATAAATCTCTTCTCCTTTTCATTTCTTCATGCATATAGGTCTATTTTGAACCCATAGGAATGATCCCCATGGTTATATCTCCATTTGTGTCCATTTCGTGTCCATTTGGAGGTCATAGGAGTGTCCTTTGTGTTGTGGTTGTGTCCATGTGGGAAAATCCCAAATTTGGACACACTATGTGTTGTTGTTATGTATGAATGAATTATTATATGTTTAATCTCATATTTTTGTATTAGAGATGTGTTCTATAGTGTCTCATATATATATATTAGTGTAGAGAGTGAGTTCTTGATATATTATGTTATATACTTGTGTTCTTTTGTCTCAAACTACCCAAATCCGTCATGATTTTTATCCACGTTTTTAATTTAAGCCCTAACTTAGAAATGTCATAACTTCTAGCTCAAAGCTCGATTTAATCTCCCATTTTTTTTAAAAGAAGCGTATTGAAGTTACCTTTCCAAAAACATGTATTAATAGGCCTAATTCTTTTTGTAACTTTCTGGAGAATTATTTGAGTGTCAGCTGTACGAAAGACAAACGCGTTCTCGGTGTTTTCGCGATTTCGGGAGTTTCCGGAAACGAAAACGTGATCCGTTTGAAGTTTCGGAAAGCTAACACATAGATCTATAAGATACTTTAATCCTAGATTTTAATTCATGCTGAGATGGTACAGTATTGGTTATTAGTAGGAGTTACTATTCGGCATATGCATTTTGTGCACCCTTGTGTGTAATATAATGTTCTATTTGATTTTAACCCATGTTAATGTATATACATTATGTAATTAAATAGAGAATACAAGCATGAGTAAATGGTTAAATAAATAATGTATGAGGTGTAAGTATCCTATCTAATGTAAGCATGTATAAGTATGGCTTGTAATGAATATGTAGGTTCCATAGTATGTAATGTAATAATAGATGTAATGTATGCAATATACAAGTTAATGAGATGTAATGTTCTATGTTAACACAAATCCTATATTACCTCATGTACCCCTTATACTATGTAGACACTATCACACTTGACACTTTGTTCACTTATACTTTGACACTCTTTGATATGTATACACTATGTATGCCCATTTAACCCTCACTTGCCCCTTTGCCATGTTCACATACACACACATAGCCTCTTAAATAAGTATTTATGAATACAGTTAACTTAGCTATGTATGTATATTATATATATATTAGCATATTGTGTTGTAATATATAAGTTTATATAACCATTTAAAATGCCATAATTATAGACCTAATATTGAATACCAGTATATACATGTGTATATATGTGTAGACATATATAGTTTAAAGTAATAGATTACCTAGTGTATATCCAATGTGAATTCTTGCTTATTTGAGTATTGAATAATTGCATGCTATATAGAGTTGGGTGTATGTTGGCTTGTATAGCCTTGTATTGATGTGTGCTTGCTAGGATAGTCTTGGTTAGGCCTAGTAAGACTTGCTGGATTAGGACATGACCTAGTTTGACCTAGTTTGACTAGTATAGTTGACCAGAGTTGACCAAGGGTTGACTTTGGCGTAGTTTGACCTAGATTCATGTAGAATACATTGTAGTACTTTATATTACCCTTCTGGACATGTTGTGACTTATGTTGTTCCAATTAGGAGCCAGACACCTCTACTCGGACAATATCTTTACCTTGGACATTCAGATATCAGGCGAGTACATTCTCTGATCATTTCATATCCTGCTTAGAATTATTTTCTGCAGTAGATTACTTTACTTGTACTGTCACGTTGGTCACACGGATTGGTACTATATGGATCCCTTCTTGAGATGTTATCCTTAGGGAGCATCGGGTACTCTATGTTCTGTACGTTTCACTTACATAGCGTATCACTATGCTTCGTTGATTCTTCGATCACTTGTGACATATACTCTTATGATCACAGAGTCTTCCTAGAATCCTTATCCCATTTATGGGACTACTATGTATCACCTTCGGGGTCTATCACCTTCGGGGTCTATCACCTTCGGGATCTACCACCCTTCGGGGGCTGTCACATAGCATCATATAACATAACCTGGCTGGATCCTTGTGTATTGATTGGGGGTACGGGGGAGTAGAAGTGGACATGTGAATAATACACCAGTAGTATCTTCATTGAATCATTCCGTAGTGTCTTCACAGAATCATCCCAGGCCATTTACATGTTCATATTGTACTCTGACTCACTAGTCACTGCTAGTTCTCTATGTATAGTAGATATTTCTATTACAGTTCTCTCTCTGTTTACATACTGCTTTCTTTCAGTACCTGTATCTTACTTTACTGCATGATTATATTTTCTAACCTGCTATGATCTGTTGAGATGTACTGTACTCGCTCCAGTCCTGACTGGATCCGTTGATAAATTTTACAGATAGCTTGGAGGTTGCCTGCTAGCCTAGAGGAGACACATTAGAGGATGTTTAGATAGTTGTTCATTGTTTGGAGTTGTATTTACCTTGTGGATTACTGTATATAAGTTTGAGGTGTATTTCTGGGTTTTTGTATCTTAGACACTTAGACTTCTATCTCCTGTATTTCTTTTGGATTTCATGTTTTATCTATCCTTATCATGCTCTACCCTAGATGTGATTGAGACTGTATCTGCTATGTCACCCCCATTCTGGGAGTATAAACTGCTTGGCATTATAATGTTAGATGTTGTGACCTAGGACAGCGTTCTACCGCCGACACTACGGCGTAGGCTGGGCGTTGTTACGTTCTCCTACCCAAACAGTGGGTGCGGGTCGTGACACCTCCGAAGAATCTTCGAGAACTTCGGGGCTTACAGGGACGTCTGGCATACATCCGGAGGTTCATAGCAAACCTTTTCGGTAAATGTCAACCCTTTACTCAGCTCATGAAGAAGGGAGTCCCTTACGTCTGGACAGAGGAGTGCCAAAAGGCTTTCGACGACATCAAGGCTTGCTTGACAAGCCCGCCAGTCCTGGTAGCACCTGTCGTCGGCAAACCATTTTTTCTCTACGTCCGTGCCATGGATCATTCCCTGGGCGCTCTACTGGCTCAAAACAGCGATACAGGCTACGAGCAAGCGATCTACTACCTCAGTCGAACGCTCATCGGGGCTGAACACCGGTACAATCCCGTTGAAAAGGAGTGCTTGGCCTTGGTGTTTGCCATCCAAAAGACTCGCCATTATGTCTCGGGCCAGACAATTCATGTCATCTCCCGAGTCAATCCACTCAGAGTCCTCATGATGAAGCCAGGGTCATTAAACTTCCGGCTAGCTACATGGGCGATCCTGCTAACACCATACTACATGGTGTTTGTGCCACAAAAAGCAGTTAAGGGTCAGGCCCTGGCCGACTTTTTAGCTGCACACCCCATCCCGGAGTCCTCAAGACTCTATAAAGACATCCCGGATGAGGTCCAAGAATCGAACGTCACCGAAGGAAGCTCCGTTTGGCGGATGTTTTTCGATGGCGCTTCAAGAACAGGCCCCAAAGGCCAGATCGTCGCAGGAGTGGGGGTAGTCTTAGTCTCCCCCGATCAGCTGGTCATCCAGCGTGCTTACTCTCTTTCGAAGCCGTGCTCCAATAATGTTGCTGAGTACAACGCGCTCATTATGGGACTCCAGCTGGCACAACAGCTGGGGGTGGATCATCTGGAAGCCTACGACGACTCGAAACTCGTCGTAAACCAGATCCGAGGGCAATACGAGTTTCGCCATGAAGATCTGATCCCTTACCATGAAGTTGCATTGAACATCATTTCAACCTTCACCGGGTTCTTCATCGAACACGTACCTCGTCTACAAAATCTAGAGGCTGATGCTCTGGCTGGCCTCGCGGCCTCATTAGCAGCACCCCTTGGGACTCAACACTACGTCACGGTAGTTGGCCGAGACTTGGTTTGTCCTAAAAACAACCTATGCTTACGAGTGGACCACGCCATGCCGACAAGTACTGGTGTTAATGTCCGAGACTGGAGGTTCCTGTTCATCGACTTCGCCGTCTACAAAATTCTCCCAGAGGACCCGAATGAAGCCGTCTCAGTCAGGAGACGTTCTCTTCGATTCTATTATGATACAGCCACTAAAATACTGTACCAACGCTCCTATGATAGGATTCTCCTTCGATGCCTGTCCAACGAAGAGGCGACCGAAGCTCTTCGAGAAGCTCATGACGGAACTTGCGGAGCTCATCAACCTGGTCCTAAGTTGCAGGATCGACTGTGACGTATGGGCTACTATTGGCCAACCATGGCCGCTAATACTGTCGACTATGCTAAGAAGTGCCATGCGTGCCAATTTCACGCAGACTTCATTCATACGCCGTCAGAACCACTACATCCTACAGTCGCCTCCTGGCCCTTCGAAGCCTGGGGCATGGACATTGTAGGACCGATCACCGCTCCTTCATCAAGGGGCACCGCTTCATCCTGGCTATTACCGATTACTTCTCTAAGTGGACAGAAGCAGTCCCATTGGCGGAAGTAAAGAGCTCCAGGGTGGTCAGCTTTATCAAACACCATGTCATTTACCGTTTTGGAGTACCAGGCGGATCATCCATGATAACGGTCCTCAATTCATCAGCCATATTTTCAGCAGATTCTGTGACAAGAATCGCATTCAAAACGTGGCATCAACCGCCTATAATCCGGCAGCAAACGGATTGGCCGAGGCGTTCAACAAAACTATCGTTAGGCTGCTCAAAAAAGTCGTGTCATCCAACAAACGCGACTGGGACGAAAAGCTTGGCAAATGTCTTTGGGCCTACCGTACAACGGTACGAACCCCAACAGGCAACACACCATTCTCCCTGGTCTACGGGAGTGAAGCGGTACTGCCTCTCGAGATCCAGATACCCTCACTCCGCATAGCAATCACAAACAAACTCACAGAAGAGGACAATCAACGTCGTCGTCTGCGGGAGCTGGAGGCACTTGACGAAAAGCGTCTCTTAGCTCAACAACGTATCGAACTCTACCAAGCCCGTATATCACAGGCTTTCAACAAGAAGGTCAAACAGAGAACTTTTCAAGTTGGCGACCTGGTTCTGGCAGTCAGGAGGCCGATGGTGTTAACTCACAAGACACCAGGAAAGTTCGAGTCCAAGTGGGAAGGACCTTTCATCATTGAGACGGTATACTCAAACGGTGCTTACCGCCTCGCCAAACCCAATGGGAACTTGTTCATAATGTCCATCAACGGCAAGTTCCTGAAGAAGTACTACTCTTGACAGATATGTGCTTCTACAAGGGGATCTATGGACCCAACCATCAGAATTCACAGACAATTCCCTTCCAACAAAACCATACGCTTCCGGAACCCAGCTGTTCCGTAGCATCCTCCAGTAGAAAGACAACCACGTCCACATCACCTCTGAGTTGTCCCTCTACACCCTACAAAGTAGAATCTTACATTTCGTAAGCCTACGCTATCCTTCATGTTTACCACGTCCACATTACCTCTGAGTAAACATCTCGTACAAACAACCCCTGCGTTGTCGTACATTTGATCGCAGAACTTCCACGTCCACATCACCTCTGAGTTGTTCAGCGTATCCCCCAAGATCACTCCTACCACGTCCATAATACCTCTGAGTAGGAAGATTCTATCATCTGAACCCCAGTGATTGCCACGTCCACATTACCTCTGAGCAAACATGTTGGTTCCTTCAAACTTATTATCTGCACCTAAAAGCCAAGGTGCGCAAAAGATAATAGGTCCACACAAATCATCAAGTTCATGATAACTAAAATGAACACATCGCAAAAAAGTTTCGTACTTCTTTATTTTCTAAAAAAAAAGAGTACAGAACTACACTATCCCCCAGCAAGAGTTGCAAAAACATAAAAAAGGAGAGGCTACAGTCCCTAAACATCTCCAGGGTTGGCTGAGAGCTCTCTAACTCGACGTCTCAAGTCGGCTGCATGAGTCTCCACAGTCGCCGGGACTCGACGCTCAGCTTCTTGACGCATCAATTCAACAGCCTCAGCGGAAGTATCATTCTCATGCTTCTCATCAAGTTGTTGTCGCTGCCGAGCCAGGGCAAGAGCCCGGTGAGTGAAAGTCGCTTCCTCCTTCTTGAATGCTACGTGTTCAGCCTGGACACGTTTGGCATCTAACTGGAGTCGGGCCTGTTGGTCCTCAAGGCGACGCATCTGGGCGTTGATCTCTGCGATATTAGCGTCCAACGCAGCTCGCGTTTCCATTGTCTCCTTCATGGACTGAGACAACTGCCCTACCGCAGCCTCAGTCTCAGCCACCTCGCGCTCCCAGATGCTCACAGTGGCCTGGTAGGAAGACTCAATCTCGGCAATCAACTTCCCCTTCTCTGCATCTATCAAGACGGAAAGGTCATTTCGCTGGATGCACTGAAGCTCCGTGAGCCGCTGGTCCAGCTCGATCACCGAAGCCTCCAGGATCTCGGCCATATGGTCGTGGCCTTGGTGAACGCGGATCAGCTCGATATAAGGCATTGCCAGAGTTCTTGCCATCGTAAAGCTCCCGTTGGCATCCATCACCACAGATATACCCATCTGTAGCATTTTATACACCCCCTCGACGATGAATTTCACATATCCATCTGCGTCCGCCAGCACCTGCGGCGTCATAGCAGGAGTTGGAGGAGCTTCTGCAGTTAGCGGACCGGAAGAAGATCCGCCAACCTTAACATGCGAGACTGGAACCTCGGTATCAATAGGCTCTTCATCAACATGGGCCGGACTGCTAACCCGAGGAGCCGAAGGAACCGAGAAAGCCGGCACAGGCGTCGAGATAGTACCCCAAGTAGGAGGAGCAACAGAGGGTTCCACACCCTTACCCTTCTCAAGTTCGGAGGAACCACCGACGTCAATGGCCACCTCTTCTGCCCCTAACGTCCTATCAACGGTCAGTACCTCCCATGGCAGAACGGGGAGATCAACACTCATCTCCTGGCCCGCCCCGAAAGACAGGACTGGCAGATGAATCTCATCCTTCTCAAGTCCCTCTGCAGGGACAGGATCTGTCGCTACCTCTTGATCGGTAGCCACCTCAATTTCTACGAGTGAGGCTGGGGTAGGACTCGGCAATGATACAGCCGACCTCCCCTCATCATGACAAGGAGGGGAATCAACCCTCTCCTCTGTTCCAACTATATCTGTTGCCCCCGCAATAGACTCTTGCAACGCTGGAGGGACGTCATCGGAAGACGACGAACTCCATCCCACATCATCACCAGGAAGCCTCGTGTCTGCTGGACCCTCGGCATCCAAGGCCCCAGCCGCGGCCTTTATCATCTCGGAAGCTGCTGCATCCTCAGTTTCCCTTCTGACATAATCCGGGGACGTTGGAACGACAACAACATCCTCCGGATCCTCCCTCATAGGAGACATCATAGTCGGCGGGATGCGCACTTCAGACGAACCCGCCATCTCCTTTGGCCTGCTCCCACCAGATTTTGGAGTACGAGGCTTTCTTTTTAACGGCTCATGTACAAAAGGGAAGCATTGATTACATAAAATGTCGAACCCAAACCAGACTATGTGGGGCATCCTTACCTCTGCAGATGCTGAATCCGATGACACCGTCGGTGACGATGTCTTCTTCAGCTTCTTTGACACAGGAGGTCCAGCCCCTGCATCTGCACGTCGTTTCGGTTGATCAACCGAAGGTGTAGCCTGAACCACCCTTGGTGGACGGTGTGGTCGGACCTTAGCCGATACATGCCCAGTTACCGCTAACGGGGTGCCTGCAACGAGACTCGTCTCCCTATCATACCCGGAAGGCGCGGCAGCCATAACACAGTAGAACTTGGCGGCCGAATAAAGAATGGGCGGCCGCGGATCCTGGACAGGCAGCGTAAAGCGAGCTCCGGTACATCCGATATTATAGTAATGCCAAGCTCGTGCGCCATCCAGCAAACTTCCAGCATACCCCAGGGTGATACTGGGATTGTCCAACATCAGCTGCGCATAACCGAATTGACGTGCAAAGCGGCTCGGTAAATACGGTTCCAGGAAGCACTGATTCCTGTTCCGATACACCAGGTGGGATGGCCGAATACTTTGCAACCAGCAGAATCCCCACGGAGGCAGGGCGGTGGCGTCTTCACCTGAATCCCTTAAGTCTTCGTTGGCCTCAAAACCCAAGAAGATCGGACCAACTTTGGTGATCTCCCATCCCTGAAAATGGGATAAAACCCTTCTGCAAACAGGGACGCCAGTGTGCGACCAACTCCTCTGGTGGAAACGGCGGAGGAATGCATCTCCGGCCCTGTAGTCTTCTTCTGAACTCGGACTCATTACGTTGGGATGGTGTAAAATTAACCACCCCATCAAATAGTGAAACGGCAGTTCAGTACGCGGAAAGTTATCCTTTCGACCTCGGTCATGAATCACATTTCCTGCGAACTCGCGTAAACCTCGCAATAAATTATATACCATTGCGGGGAGTAGAGCCAGACGTCGGCCAAAGACCAACTTCACAGCTGGCAGGATCAAGTGCCTGGTCACTCTCTCTACAGAGCTGGATCCGCCCAGGAAGACATAATCTCGAAGCCAAACCATGAGATACGCGACCAATACTACTTTTGATGACATTCAATGAGCAAGATGCCAGAAACAGCTGTAGGAGCGTTCATCAGACTGCTGGTCCTCGTTCTTCCGGGGATTCTTCTCATCTAACCTGCTCATCTCAGAGAGCACTTCACTACGAGAGAGCGCCGGCGGAGTGGAGAATTGCGAGGGATCTCCCTTGTCTTGCCTAAAGACGTAATCTCTCCAAGCGGTCACATGAGGCTGCAATCCGCCCTTGTCCCTCTTCTGCGTATAGTAATGATGACTAGCCACTTCCTTAAAGACGGCCGTCATCTCTTCAGCATTGTCCTCCAGGACTTGAAATTCTTCGTTGGTCAGAAAATACTCTTCATAGGGTTCCGAGCCCCAAGGGAGCTTTGATACCTCATACATCTCATGAAGTGCGAGCCCTAGCTCCCCCACCGGAGTAAAAAAGGTCCCGGTATGGATATCAAACATCTCCAAGAGTGCGAGAAACATATGCCTGTTAATGTCGACACCTGCCTGGGTGGCACGAATCGTGGCAGTCAGCCCAATTTCTCGGAGCTCAGTCTGGAACCGCGACAAAACCCAGAGTGTCAGTTTATCCCATTTGGAAGCATAATGACACCAACCTTCTACCCAAAACTCTCCTTTCGGGTATGAGCGTTCCATCAACAGCATGCGATGTACAAAAGTCAAAGTACTATGGGCAAATGTATCAAGGGGAACATTACTGTAAATGCTCCCAGGACGTAGAGTCCGCCAGGTGAAAGAAGACCCAGACCGCACTGCGGACAAAGTATCTTTCTGATCGGAGGTTGAATCAATTTTGATGATGCCAGTCACCGCCCCCCCAGAGAGGGAGTAAGATCCCAAGACATCCTCCTCTTGGAAGCAAGACGACAGAAGGCCATCAAAGGCCATTGACGTTCAAGTTGCTTGACGGTCATATGCACTCCTTTTGCTGTGAAAAACCAGTCTTCCTTGACCTTCAACACTGTTGCTTCCGTAGAAGTAAGGCGGTCCCCAAACAGGAACTCAGGCTTCAAGAAGGTCACTTTATCAAATGTGGCAGATTTCAAAACTCCACGCTCCATCATCCGTTTGAGGAACCCATACTGCTGTTCCCGGATTTGAGTCATTCTCTCGGGATGCTTGTCCAGCGTAATAGCGGCTTGAGCAGGGTTCATCACTTCCTCGTTATAATCTACTCCCGTCTGGCAGAGGGCAGTGTCCAAGAGCACTTCACTCAAGAGTGGGATAGGCATCGACACTAGCAAAGATTCGAAAAATGTTAGAACTAACAAAAGAATCTGAGTCTTATCAAGAGCGCATAGCGCGTTCGAGAGCCTCTGCGCATCATCAGGGTCTAAACCCAGGCACATCAGCAGCGGAGCTTCGGCGCATCATCAGGGCGTGTGCCCATGCGCGTCAGCAGTGCTTCGACGCATCATCAGGGTTTAAACCCATGCGCGTCAGCAGTAGAGCCTCGACGCATCTTCAGGGCTTAAACCCATGTGCGTCGGTGGCAAAAACCTCGGCATATCATCAAAAGACTCAAGGTCTATATGTGTTGGTGTAACTTACCAACCACCTCCGGCCGAACTTCGACAGGACGACGAGGAACATCGGCCGCTGCAGCTGTCACAGGTTCTTTTCCTTTGCCCTTGCCAGCACCGCCGCGAGGAGTCTTGGGAGCCATTTCTTTGAGAGAAGAAAAGTTAGGGTTTTTGTAGAAGAACTCTAAAGAAAGAAAAAGCAAGGAGAAGAAGAACTCTCTCTCTCTATCTCTTGTCTATTTATAGGGCTTGGTCGCACGCGTGAACCGATGACGAGTGATCTCAGCCGTCGCCTCGGGTTCTGTGAAAGATAACCACAAATAAAACTAAAAGATCATTATTAATCTTTCCGGTTACCGAGGCATCATCATCATCATTAACTGAGAGGAGCATGCGCCCGAACAGGCATGCGCCCCAACAGTCATGTGCCCTGACCTCTATGCTTCTTATTCAAAGTGTTCCAAAACTTATTCAAAAGTTTTGAAAACTTTGAAGGGGGTCTTGTAGAAGCATAGAATTTCACAACCAGAAAGCCCATGCGCCAGACACTACATACGCCAGAGCTCGGACAAAATACTTCACAGCAAAAATAACAGATATAGACATGGAAAGAGAACTTTTTATTTCATGTATAAAAGTCTATTACATGTCTAGAGCAGGTTGTAAAAAGGAGAATTTCTACAAAGAAAAGATCCTAAGTCTACGACCAGCAGCCACCATGCGGCTCAAAACAGGCGCAGCAGTCACCATACACCTCCAGTCAGGCGCAGCAGTCACCATACGCCTTCAACCAGGCACATCCCACCATGCGCCCTCAGCAAGGCGCATCCTTTTCAGCAGCTCAGTTATGTGCATCCCCAGTTATGTGCATCCCTTCAGCAGCCCAGTTATGTGCCGCTCTTCCAACCAGGCTCACCTGGCCGAGCAGGACGAGGGTGGCAATTAACCCCCCCATCCAGAGAAAGAGCCTCAAAAGCCAAAGGAAGACGGCCTAGCACCGCCATTCCGATCTACGGCCCTTCCGGAACAACGGAGACGAGGCCCGAGCATCCCTATTTTTGGATGCAACAGGCACCTTCCGCCTGCCTTGGAAGCCCTCGACTCCATCTTTTGGATGTAACAGTCACCTTCAAGTGCATCAATGACGACATGGCGTCTCATTTTCACCCTCGGGAGCACTTCGTCAACAGAGTGCACTCGAGTACCCAAGTTCATGTTGGAAGTACGTGAGAGAACGAGAAGCAAACCTTCTCTCCATGCCACTATTTATAGGCCGGGCAGATCAAACCCATGTGCTAAGTGGATGGCCCTCCAAATTCTGTGTAATGAACTTGCATTTAATGGATGAACCGGACACCTCGAATTCAGCCAAATGGCTATTTAAAGCACTCGAGGAACGAAACAGCTGCATGCGCCCTTCGACTTTAGGCGCATCACACAGACGTGCCCTTCAGAACCAAGCGCATCACAGAGGATGCGCCCCCATGCGTCCCCATACCCAGTGGAACGCCAATCGACGTGCCCCCTCAGCTATCCATCGAATGTCAGAAATATTAAATACTGAACTGACTGAGGTTGGCAGCACACCTCCCAAAGTCTGAACGGTTGACAGCTTTTTCAGAAAATGAAGCGTCGGCAACGTCAGCATCATCATGACTTTACTCCGACGACTACTGCCACGTGGCCACTCAACCACCCGTATGCGCCTCTGCAGCCATGCGTCCAAATCTGTATGCGCCTCAAAAGCCATGCGCCTCAGACTCTTCACTGATCCCCAAAGACAGAAGAAAAGTCTTCATTTGAAGCTCTGCATGCGCCTCAAAAGCCATGCGCCCCAGACTGTTCTCTGATCCCAAAAGACAGAAGGAAAGTCGCCTGTATGCGCCTCAAAAGTCATGCGCCCAGAATGGTTCGTGACTCCTAAAGGTTATGAGCCAAAGTCTCCTCATGCGCCCGATCCTAGGCGCATCCTACCAGATCATTCCCCACCAAATCCGAGATCTCCGAGCCATGAGTCGAAGACACGTGTCCTTTGACTCAACTCATCCAAGATCTCAGCAATAGAAAGATCTTCTTCTCTGCTACGTGTCAGCTCACAACAGCAACATGAAGAGGTCAACCCCTCGATCAGGGTGCATCACCCATGTGTCTCCATCAGCAATCTCCATGTGGCGTCCCCACGCACAAGCGCATCCTACATATGCGCGTATGAGCAGCCAACCTGCCCAGCTATAAATAGAGGGATCATTTCCTTCTTCCATACCTACCTACACAGGGACAAGAAAGAGAACACCCAACGAAGGAATATATCACCAGAGAGGCAGATACAGACACTTAACGTCTTTCTCCTCTCAGCCAGCTCCAGCACCCAGAGCAATCCAAACCTTCAGAGAACCGATAACCGTCGTCAGCTCGTCAACGGAGTCAACGCATTACCACTCGCTCCATCGACAAAAGGGACCCAGATAAACAAAAGTGTACTCCTAGGACTACGTCTAAGTCCTATATTGTAACACTGTTCTGTTTGTATTGAAATTTGTAATCAAACAATTTTAATGACAAACACTTATGTCCAAAAATATTTAAGAAGATTATGTTGGTTAAGCATGACTCTAGCTATATCACTAAGAGTTCGATTCTTCCGCTACACAATACCATTTTGTTGAGGAGTTGAAGGATAAGAAAACCCATGGTAATATCCATTATCATCACAAATTTTTTAAAATCCGTATTTTTGAATTTGCCACCATGATCACTTCGAATTCGAGTAATCATGAAGCCTTTTTTCGCTTTGTACATTTTTACAAAATACTTGAAATTCAAAAATGGCATCACTTTTATTAGATAAAAAGTAAACTCATATAAATCGAAAGAAATCATCAACTATAACAAAAGCGTAGAGTTTACGGCTAAGACTAACGACTCTACTATGACCAAATAAATCTATATGAATCAATTGTAAAGGTGTAGAAGTGCTTACAGCGTTGATGGATTTAAAAGATGACCTAATTGCTTTGTTCTTTTCACAGTCTAAACATACCATCTCTCTCTTGAAGAAAATTTTTGGGAGTCCTTTTACCAGCTTTTTAGTCGATAGTCGTGAGATTGTGTCCATGTTTGCATGTCCTAGCCTCATGTTCCATAGCCAGATTTTATCTTGAGTGGCTACGAGGCATTTACATGCACTGTTAGAGCGTTCTAGAAAGAAAACATATATATTATTTTCCCTGATCCCTTCATATACGAAATTTCCAATAAACATTCCATACATAGAACATTTGTCTTTCACAAAATTGATACCATAACCGTTATCTTTTATCTTCCAAATGACTTATACTTAACAAATTATGTTTCAATTCTGTGACTAGACAAACGTCTCTTATTTTTGGGTAGGGAGACATACCAACAATACCAATTCCTATAATATTACCTCGAAGATTATTGCCAAAGGAAACATACCCTTCTCTCTTCATCGATAGCGTAGCGAATAAGGATGCATCACCTGTCATATGTCGTGAACATCCGCTATCAAGGATCCACTTGCTTTTAGCATGAGAGGGTTGAGGGTTTACCTACAAAACGAGTAGATGTAACCTTTGGTACCCATTTCTTCAAGGGTCATGCATGATTAGTTTTGGAAATCCATGCAAGTACATTTATGTCAACTGGCTTTCTAGCTCTACAGTACTGTGATATATGTCCGTGTTCACCACAGTATATGCATGTGATTTTTGAAATAGTGTTCTCCATTTCTGTGTTGACAAGATTCTTGTGTGTCTTTCTTGGAAACATATATGTGAAAGCATATTTGTGAGGATTGCTTATGTGCCTTCTTTGGTTTAGTCCTTTGTGATACATGCTTAATGTTAGGACTAATCTTAGGCTGTGTAACAGGGGTGACCTGTTTGCCTAATTTGATCTCTAACTTTTTAGAGATGGCACAAGACTCTTCGAATTTTACAGTCATATCCATGAGTCTCTGCTCAGTAACTATGTGTCTCTTTTTCTCTATGTCATATAGTTCTTGTACTTTGATATAGTCTCTTTATTTTTGCTCTATACACTACTAAAATATGCTAAATTAGCGACGTACTGTAGCGACGGAATGAAATTACGTCGCTAGATATGTTATATAGCGAATCCTTTCTATATACATCGCAAAACGTCGCTGAATAGCGACAGCGATCGACATTAGATAGATTACGTCACTGAATAGCGACGTTCAGCGACATATTATTAAAATATGTCGCCATATATTAAAATGTTTGCGATGTTTAGCGACGTCTACTCTTGACGTTGCTAACATTTTTACTTAGGGCACGCTGCTTCCTTTTTCCCCCTCACTCGAAAATTAGAAATTTTGAGCTCTCTTTCCCCCGGCGACAAATTCCCTCCCCCCGGCGACTCCCTCCTCCCCCCCAGTGACTCCCTCCACCCCCGGCGACCCCTACCCACCCACACTCGTCGAACTCTTCCTCCTCGAGCTCCTCTTCCTCGAGCGCCTCCTCCCCGAATCCGAGCTACTCCTCCTCTTCCTCAGGTAAACCCTAACCTAACTCCTCTCCCTCCTCCTCCTCCTCCTCCTCCTCCTCCTCCCCCTACGGACACACACACGGACACACACACACACACACATGGACACGCGGACACACACACACACACACAGACACAGATACAGTATAAAATAGGTGAAGGGCTAAAGTTTTAATGAATAGAAAATATATTGATAATAAATACGTTCTTTGGTGTATAAGAATAAAATAAATATGAAGAGAAGGGGAAGAGTTGTGATTGAACTCATGAATATTTAAAAAGGACATGAGAGGGAGAGAGCTAAGGAGGATAATGATGATAATGTATATAGTATTTGAGAAATAAGAGAGATGTATTGAACAATACGAGTAATTACAAGAAAATCGAGATAGAGAGTTAGATGATATAAATCAAAATTTCTTGTTGGTCTTGTGTGTGAATGTTTATCAACATTGTCTTGTAAAAAATTTTGGAATAAAATAGTTTATACTATAAAGAAGAAATTATTAACAGGGATGGGGACAAAAAATCCACTCCCAAAAGTGTTAATGGGGCGGGTTGTGGGGACGGGAACAGGGAGTACATTATTAAACGGGGACGGAAATGGAGATAAAAATTTAAACTCGATCGGGGATGGAGTACATTGTTAGATCATTAGCTAGTATTAGAGAGAGAATTATTGTAAGTGCCAAGTGTAGGTAAAGATTGGGTATCTCAAGATACTAAGTTGAGTGTAATTGATTAGTGTGTGAAATAGTTTATACTATATGTGTGTGTGTGTAGAGTTGAGAGTAATTTTTGGAATGAAATAGTTTATACTATATATGTGTGTTTGTGTGTGTGTGTGTGTGTGTGTAAAGTTGAGAATAATTGATTAGTGAGTGATACTAAATGTATATGGGGATATAGATATTAGTGTGTGTACGCATTAGCTATAGGTTTGTGTAGTGTTTGAGAGTGTGTAAGTGTGTGTAATATTAAGGTATATAAATATATAATAAGGTAACAATTATGTGTGTCTATGTGAGTATAGTAGAGTGGTGTGTGAGTGTGTAGTATAGGCTTGAGTATGTGTCCAGAGGGTGTTCAGTCGAGTGTCAGTCAATCTAGTATACTATTTATTTACCTCTATATCATACTAGGAGACTTATTTAGTACTAGTTGTGGTTGTAATTAGTTGATATTATATTCAAGTCTTGTCAATAATGTCTTTGACTTTGTCATGGGGTCTTAGATATCGGTTGTAGGTGACATTATATATATATGGTCTGGCGATATCGAAACGAATCTAGTGTGTCTGAATGAGATATCGGTTGTAGGTGACATTATATTCATAGGGTATTTGACTTTGTCATAGGGTATTAGATATCGGTTGTAGGTGACATTATATTCAAGTCTTGAAAATTGATGTTAAGACAATTTTCAACTTGACCCTGGCGATATCGAAACGAATCTAGTGTGTCGGAATGAGATTGGCATCAGTAAGAATCGATAGCGTATGTGTACACGTTGGATGCACAAGAACTTATGTGCGATATAGCATTATTAGTAATTGTCTGCTACTAATGTGTGTCCCATAATAAGACATAATATACGAATTTGTGCCTATTGGGTAATATGTGTCCATCTTTACAGAATTATTTCCAAATGGATATGAATTACTACTTGCGGAATCGTTCATGGATGTACAATCATCGTCCTGATGATATGTGTGATGTGCGGGATGAATACATAGCGGGAATAGAACAGTTCCTGCAGTTTGCTAAGGCGTTCCCTCAGTACATGGACAACACCAAAATTAAGTGTCCGTGTGTAAAATGTCATAATATGAAATATTATCCAGAAGTGGAAGTGATATATCATTTGTACTCGAGGGGTTTTACGCCTAATTACTATCAGTGGACCGCACACGGAGAACTTGTGTCTTTAGCATCAGAGCCAGAGCCTTATGTTGAGCCGTATATGCTTACGGGACCTAATTTTGTTTCAGATAATCATGCATACGACGACGGGTGCGTGAACATGATTTTCGACGCTGCGGGGCCTAGTTTTGTTCATGATATAGCTGAGAAGGCACCGAATGTCGATGCTGCAAAGTTTATGAAGTTGCTGGAGAATGCAAGGACTCTATTTTATTCTGGTTGTGAGGATCATTCACCGTTGGAGGTGGTTACAAGGCTGTTGAGCATTAAGTCAGATTTTAACATGTTGCAAGAATGCTACAACCGAGTGTTGGAGTTGATTATAGAGATCTTGCCAGCGGCTACTAAGTTTCCTAAAGACTTCTATCGGTCTAAGAGGATGGTGAGATAGCTCTGGATGGGATACGAGAAAATTGATTCTTATCGCAATGGGTGCATGCTGTACTACAAAGACAACAAGAACGCAGATATGTGCAGATTTTATGGTGCTGATCGCTATAAGACAACTAGTACAAGAAGGTCTACCGGTGCAAGAAGACCGACCGATTTAATGCACTACTTGCCTTTAACGCCGCGGTTGCAAAGATTATTTATGGTGAAAGAGACGGCCGAAAATATGAGTTGGCACATACGAGAACAGATTGAACGAGTGTTGGATCACCCATCCGATGGAAAAGCGTGGAAGCACTTTGATCGAGTGTATCCTGATTTTGCTTCAGATCCGCGTAATGTCAGGTTGGGGCTATCTTCTGATGGTTTTACTCCTTTTGGTCTTTCGGGATCCCAGTATTCGTGCTGGTCTGTGATTGTCACTCCGTATAACCTACCGCCTTGGATGTGCATGAAGGCTCAGTACATGTTTCTAACCGTTATAATTCCTGGTCCAAACAATCCCAAGAGAAATATTGATGTGTACTTACAGCCTTTGATAGATGAGTTGAATCAGTTATGGAAAGTAGGCGCAAATACGTACGATATTTCCAGAAAACAGAATTTTCAGATGAAGGCAACCCTTATGTGGACCATCAATGACTTTTCGGCCTATGGAATGTTATCTGGATGGAGCACTCATGGCCGTCTCTCATGTCCGTATTACATGGACCGTACTAAGGCTTTTCGCTTGAAATACGGAGGAAAATTGTGCTTCTTTGATTGTCATCGGCAATTTTTGCCAAAAGATCATCCGTTCAGAAGGAACAAGAATGCATTCCGTGCCGGCGTTGTAGAGAAGGGTGATCTACCGCCAAGTTGGTGCGAAGCCACGATATGGGAGGAGGTTAGAGATTTTCCAAGTGCTATCGAAGATCCTACAACTGGGTACAAGTACGATGGATTTGGTAGAGATCATAACTGGACAAAGAGGAGCATATTCTGGGATCTGCCATATTGGAGTACCAATCTGATCAGACATAATCTTGATGTCATGCATATTGAGAAGAATGTGTTTGATAACATAATTAATACTGTGATGGACGTAAAGGGAAAAACGAAAGACAATCCCAAGGCCAGGTTGGACTTAGAAGAAATATGCAAACGCCCTGCGTTGCATTTGATAGAGGAGAATGGAAAACAATTCCTGCCGAAGTCAATTTTCTCACTGGACATGGAGGATAAAGTGAGACTTTTTCGGTGGATCCAGGGACTAAAATTTTCAGACGGATATTTGTCAAATCTGAGAAGATGTGTCGATCCGAAGGAAAATAAATTGACGGGTATGAAGAGCCACGATTGTCACGTATTCATGGAGAGGTTAATTCCAATTGCATTTCAGAAATTCTTACCGCAGGCTGTTTGGGATTCATTGGAGCTTAGCATATTCTTCAGGGATCTTTGTTCTAAGAAATTGCTCGTTGATCGTCTAGAAAAGCAGGAGAAGGACATTGCGGTAACACTGTGCAAGCTAGAGAGGATGTTTCCTCCTGGATTCTTCGACTCTATGGAGCATTTGCCGATTCATCTATCCTATGAGGCACATATTGGTGGACACGTCGAATATCGATGGATGTACCCATTCGAGCGACATTTGAATCACCTAAAAAGAAAGGTGAAAAATAAGGTAAGGGTCGAGGGTTTTATTTGTGTAGCCTATGTTCTCGAGGAGATCACAAACTTTTGTTCGATGTATTTTAAGCCTCATGTTACAACTAATAGAACGAGAGCTTCCAGAAATGACGACGGAGATCATGAATGTAATGATACAATACTGAAGGTATTCAATGACCCAGAAAAGCCATCGGGTAAAATGAAGAAGAGATATCTGAACGATGATGAGCTAAGGGCTGCTCAGGTGTATGTATTACTCAACTGCGACGATGATGAAGTAGAGAAGCTGGAGGGGTAAGTAATTAATACGCTACATTATTTTAATAGTGTTGATTATTATACTATTACATTAATTGAACGATATTTTTTTTAGCATATTTAATGATGATGTGAGGTCAGATAGGCCATACATAATAGAAGAAGAACTAGAACAAGAAATGAGGCATTATTTTCCATCATGGTTGAGTGCATGTGTAAGACTTAAGAACTATGTAATTACCTTTCTGTATATGCACTTGAGAATGAGCTTAATTTATTTTTTCGTGATATTTAGGTCGATCGTCCATACGCAAGACTTGAGAATGAGTCTATTAGAACGCTAGCCAAGTGACCAATTTATGGTACAAAAATATGGCCAAGCTACTGTGTTAATGGGTTTAGGTTCAAGTCAACAACTTGCCCGATAAGAGACAACTTTGTGGATCTCGATTCCACCAAAAATAGTTGTTTGTATATCAGATCTTCGAACTACAAAGATGTTGATGCGGGAAACGATTTCTATGGCGTCCTACGGGAGATTGTGGAGCTGACATATAGTTATGGAAGAGAGCCTGTTAAGATTGTGTTATTCAGGTGTGATTGGTTCGATCCGATTGAAGGTCAAGGGTGGAAAGTATACAAGCACGGTCTTGTGGATATAAACTATCGGCGTCGATATCAAGCCTATGAACCATTTGTCCTATCAAGTCAGGCTTAGCTCGTGTACTTCACAAGTTATCCTAAACGGGAAACAACAAGGTCGGACTGGTGGGCAGTATGCAAGACCAAAGCTAGAAATACCTTTGAGGTTGACGATATAGCTTATCAGAAGGATGAACTACCTCTTGTAACAAATATTATAGCTTATCGGCCTCCTGCAGTACAGAGACAGCTGGGGTTATTTCTGAGACAGAACTATGGTGGGCCTTGGATTAACTACTCAGATGCTCCCGCAGATAGGATGGCCTTTTGGTTGGCCCACTTCAAGATAAATTTTTTTTAAATTTTAATAATCATTTGTGTATATTATATAACTTTTCTATTTTATTTCTTGTAGAGGACCTATTTCTATCCACCATACCGGGCGACGAAGATCGAGACCCAATTTTCTGCCGTCGCAGGCAAGCTCATCCGTGATGCGATCCACGACCAGAAGTCTCGTGATCGCTCCGGAAAATCGATCCATGGTTGGATCACGCCAGAGAAGTGGACTGCGATGAAGGCTAGATTCATCGAGGCCAGGTGCCAGGAGCGGTCTGACAAGGCCAAGGTGGCACGGTCGAGCACCAGTAAGTGGTGTGGTGGCTCCATTCTGATGACGGAGCATTTTTGTCGTCTGGTACGTTTTCTATGACGGACATTATTTTATATATAGTTGGATAGAATGTTTAATACTAATAATAAATAATATATTTTAACAGGTAAAAAAGGGTGAGGACCCGAACATAGTGACCGTCTTCCTGGTCACCCATCGGAGGGCTGAGGAGTTCATTGACGAGAGGGCGACGCAGGCATATGTACGTTCTATTCTTTATATTAATTTACTATAATTTAGAAAACAGGAAAATAGATATCAATATAGACTTTAGCAAACACTTACACGTTAGCAAATATTGTTCTAGGCCGAGTTTGTTCGGCTACAAGAGGAGGCGGCTGCTGCTGCTAGTGCGCCAGCAGAGGGAGGGGCTGGTACTTCCTTCCAGCCGCCTACAGCTCCATCGCTGGACGACCTCTGGGTGACCGCCGTTGGCGGTCTTCAGAAGGGTACGTACTACGATATGGGATCCTATGGCGCGTATTTGGCTTCAGAGTCATCCCGGGCCCCCTCTGTCAGTGCGTAGTCTCCAGCTTCGCAGGCGTTGTCACGGGCTCAGGATATTCGTCGTCAGATCGACAAGCTGCGTCGCGAGTTACAGCAGCAGATTTTTGATCACCGTACCGCAGAGTGACGATCCGACCCTCCGATGATCACCAGACAATTTGATGCAGTCGAGCACAGTATACAGGAGCTGATGAGTCTGCAACAGGCTACAGCTGCCAGCTTGCACACGCTTACTGAGTCTACGCAGCACACAAAGCGTAGACAGGTCGAGCTAGAGGGATCGCAGAGGACCATGTCTGCCTCACTCACTCAGGTATCGGCTTCGATTGAGGAGAGTACTCAGAGGATGGTGAGTACCCTTGCTGCGCATGGTGAGCGACTGCGAGAGCTGGAGCAGATACGTCCTTTCGGTCCATCGACGGTGCCGACTCCAGACATTGCACTGCCTCCTACTGCCCCTACGGAACAGCTCACACAGGAGCAGTATGAGTACATGCTATCCCAGATGTGCGGCAGGGGTCCTCAGTAATCCAGCTTCTTCTTTTTTATCATCTTTGTATGTATTGGCCCTATGGGCCCATTGACCGTTCTGTATACTGATTTTTATTATTATTTGACTCTGCTGGACATGTATGTTTGTGATATTTAATTTATTGGTATTTTTATTGAGTACATGTATGATATTTAGTTGTAGACTGTTATGAGAAGAGACTGTTATTCATCTATTAGTTGTATACAATTATGATGGGAGACTGTTAATTATGATGATATCTGCGACGGGGATGACAAATATACCTACGCTGGGTTATAAGCGATGATCTGATATACAAAGGAGGTGCTGTCCAAATTTTTAAAAATATAATATGTATTTTTGTAGTGATGTGTGTCTGTATTTACAGTGTATGTGAAATGCAGTGTTCGGAACCATCGATAGTTTCGATTACTGTTGTATATTTTATCTTAGACAGAAAGAGCAACTGTTCAGGATGTACTTCTGAGAGCTTTATTTTCACATCCTTCACTCTCTCGGGACGTCGTACAGGATCCCGAGAAGGTGAAGGACATGAAGAGGAAGCTCTGAGAAGTGCACCCTGAATTGTTGCTCTTTCTATCCAAGATAAAACATAGAATAGTAAACGAAACTGTCGATGGTTCGAACACTGCACTTCACACACACTATAAACACCGACACACAGCATAACAAAAATACACATTATATTTTTTTAATTTTTTTCAGTATTCTGTGACGGATAGCGATGGATCGGCGACGTCTAGCGACATATGGGGACGTCGCTAATATGTTGCTAATTAGCGACGTTACGTCGCTGGACGTCGCCACGTTACTGACGTGGCAGGCATGCCATGTCATCACATAAGTAGTCGCTAAGTGTCGCACTATATCGCTAATTTTGCGACATAAAGTTTCGTCGCTCTCCGTCGCTAACTTTGCGACGACCCAGCGACACGGCAGTGACGTCGCAAACAGCGACATAGAGCGACGAATTTGTCATCTACGACTAGCTTTTTCGCGACCTTCATTTTCCGTCGCTAAAGTCGTCGCTAATTACTATTAGCGATGTATTTTCCATATTTAGCGACGTATCTGGACGTCGCTAATCTGCCTTATTTTAGTAGTGATAGTGAGGATAGCCTCATGATAGTCTAATTTAAGTTTGGGTATTTCTTCAATGTTCTCGATAGTAGATGTCTCTTTAATATCTTCAAGAAGATTAGACAATCTAGCTACTTCGGTTGTGTATGCCTTAATCTCCTTGCGAGACTGTTTATACTTGTCTAACACATTTATGTATGCTTTAAGTAATTCACTAAAGGTATTTTCTAACTGATCGAATATAAAATCATCATAGAGAGGATTTTTTGATACCTTATCGTTGCCATATTAGACAGACATTTGCACTGCTACTGGGTCTGTCCTCCTCTTCTGACTCACTGGCCTCACTTTCATGCCAGATGTTGGTGTTTGCGTACTTATGACCAGTTGTAGCTTTTCTGCTCGATCTTGATCGATCGTATGGACTGCTTTTCTTCGTTATTGGACAGTTCTTCTTCATGTGCCCTGACTTTTTGCATCTGAAGCAGATAGTTTCTTTTTTGTTGCTTTCATGGACATACTTTTTCTTTCGGTTTGATCGCTCAAAATTTAAGAATTTTCGGAAGTTCTTGACCAGTAGGGCATATTCATCACCATCGAAATCTTTTTCTTCAGAATCATTACATAAGACTCTTCTGGCTTGAGCTTTGAAGGCGATTGATTTTTCTTTAGGGGTTACCTCTTCAAAGTTTTGTAAGTCCAGCTCATGGGCCATGAGCTGGCCTATAAGTGTCTCCAATGTCATCGAGGTGAGGTTGTTTCCTTCTATGATCACGGTGGTCTTCGAGTTCCAATTCTTGGTTAGAGCATGTAGTACCTTCCTGATCTTCTCGTGATTGCTGCAATCCTTTCCAAGAGATTGTAGATGATTAGTAATATCAAGAAAATAAATGAACATCTGTGTAATTGATTCACCATGTTTCATCTTGAATGCCTCGTATTCTTGTGTCAATCTACTGATTTGGACTCCTTCATTTGGGAAGTTCCTTTATGAGTTACCTCAAGAAGTTTCCAAATTTTATTAGATGTGGCACAAGTAGATACGCGATTGAACTCAATTTTATCAATTACACATAATAGTGCATTGATGGCTCGTGCATCTAGACAAGCTCGTGTCTTCTCATGCTCAGTATATTTGTCATGAGGCTTGTCTACTAAAACACCATCAATCACTGTTCTAGGCAGTTTCTTGTAACCGTTTATAACTATTGACAAAAGATCGAAGTCCAGTAATTTAAGAAAGAAACTTATCTGTGTTTTCCAATAAGTGTAATTCGTTCCATCAAATAACTGGGGTCTATTTGTGGATTGCCCTTCACCGTTGAATATAGATTTAACGGTTGCCATATATACTCTCTAGATGGTTATGTATATATATAACCTACTCTGGTACCAATTGTAGGATCGTTGAGCACCTATAGAGGGGAGAAAGGTGAATAGAGTGTGTGCATGTACATCAGAATAAATATCATAATTAAAAATTGTGAACTATGGCAAGTAAGAGCAAATGATATAACAATAAATGAATTGCAGTAAAGTAAGAGTTAATAAGATCAAACACAGTGACACAACGATATATAATGGTTTTCCTCGTGGAGGACTAATCCAGTCTCGAGTACTCCTGCTCGATGTTAATCCACTATGGCACAAGCTTTAGCTGAGTGCTTGCAACTCTTACAATACCGTGCTTGGGGATAAGTGCATGACCGACTTCACAACACCGTGTTTGGCGACGAGTGCACGACCGACTCCAAAAGGCGATTGAAGACTGGAACATTTTCTGAAATTTAGCCTCCGACACAACTCTTCAAAATCAAACTCTAGATTAAAGAGAAACTGTACTGGCTTGGCTAAGAGTACTATAGGCTAGATTTGAAAGTGTAGCACGTAGAAAACACTTTGAATGGAATAGAGAAGAGAATGAATGAGTGATTTGAAAATGTAAAAGTTCCTCTGTATTTATAGTGTTTTTGTAGACCGAATTCGGACAGAGTTCGGATGCAGAAATCTCGTATTTGAACGTTGGATGCAGATATCAAGGAGATTCAAAAATTGGTTAAAACCACCCTGACCGAACTCGGGCCGAGTTCTACCTGAGTTCTGACAGAACTATTTTGGGCCAAATTTGCTGGGTTTTGGGCTATGTTTGAATGTGGACTGAATATGAATATGTGGATAGATATGCTATATTTTTGTGGACTAAGATTAGCTAAGCCAGTACCGATCCTGATTAATCTAACATATTTTTCCTAGACTCAATAAAAATAAAATTACAGAAAAAATATGTAAAAATCTTGATCTTGATTCCATCGCTTTTGTTCTTGATGACGACGAGACGTTTATAGCAGTAGTAGGTGTAGACTTTCTGGCTTGAAAGTTGTAGCTGTATTTATATTTTACGTATCGACCAAAGTTGACGTTGATTATCAAAATCAGGTGTGATCATGACCAGTGGGCCAACAATGGACTTGTTGTACAACAAGTCCATATCAGGACTGCCATAATTTCTGACAGTCCTAGAAGTATATTGAGGATTGCCAGGAATTGTGACAGTCCTGAAATGGACTTGCTGTACAGCAAGTCCATTTCAGGACTGCCACAAGTCCTGGCAGTCCTAAAGTTGAAATTGCCGAATGAAAAAAATATATGTTAGGGTTTATTTCCATCTTGATAATGGAGTGAATATACATTTTTAGGGTTTATTTCCTGCATTCTTTGTGAGGAAGGAAGTATTAGGGTTTGTACATTTTTTATGAGGAGCCTTTGGGTGCCATCAAAATTGGGAATGATAAAAGGAAACTAGGATTTTGATGGATATGATGAGGATAAAAATGGTGATGGAGAAGAAGAAGATGATGAGAAGAAAGCTAGGGTTTTGATGGAGATGGTGATGATGGAAATAGTGGAGAAGAAGAAGAAGAAGAAGAAGAAGAAGAAGAGGATGAGGAAGAAGAAGAATAGAAGAAAACTAGGGTTTGGGGAAGAGAGAGAGAGAGAGAGAAAGAGAGAGAGAGAGTCAAATATTGAAATGAAGGTAAAAATTTGGTTTTGGGGTCTATTGGGTTGGGACAGCCCAAAGAGTAAAAAGTTGGGCTGTCCTGAGTAATTTTCCCTCAAACCCGGGCTAGCCCCAATCCGGGCTAGCCCTGATCAACTTTGGATATGCCCTTATAAATAGCCAAAGTTTAGTGTATTAAGTTGAAAAACAAGAATAATTAAGGGTATTAAGTTGCAATTGGGGCTAGCCCTGATCAACTTTGGATGTGCCCTTATTAATAGCCAAAGTTTAGGGTATCAAGTTGAAAAATAAGAATAGTTAAGGATGTTAAGTGGCAATTAAGCCTTATTATTATTATAGGCTAATTCTAAGGGCACTCCACATTTTGCTAGGGGCTACCCTTACTAGGGACAGCCTATGAAAGTGGAACTTTTACTGGGGACAACCCGAATTTTATTTGGGGCTAGCCCACCCCCCAAACCCTTTCTAACGCTTCATTTCATCAATTTCTTTCTCTCTCTTCTATATTTCTAAAATCTAAACCATATTTCTCTTCTCCGTAACTCTAATCCCAAATTCCTAAACCCTAAATTCCTTCTCCATTCCTCCAACTCCAAGCAATGGCACCTAAGCCTAAACCTTCATCACAATCTAGATATGTTTTGTCCTATTTTGCTTTTTTCCGTTTTAATAAAAAATTTCCAAAAATTCTCCCAAATTTTTTTCCCATAAACCCTAAATTCCTTCTCCATTCCCCCAAAAATTTCTAGGTCACATAAGTAATGCTCAAAATAGTTTGATAAAATAGGTTAGAACAAATTTAGGGTTCATATATGTACCTTTCGAGTACGACAAATCAATTTTTGCATCAAACCCTAACCATAAAATCATTGGTTTTGGCCTACAGTCGACCACGAAAATGACACGACTGCATGCAGTCTTGCGGTCCTGCAATAGAGTAGGACTGTATGTAGTCTTGCAGTCCTACAATAGAGTAGGACTGCATGCAGTCCTCCAGTCCTGGTTAATATTAGGACTGCATACATTCATGCAGTCATTCCTATTTTATGACTGATAAAATGGACTGCAAGCAGTCACACAGTCCTACTATATTGCAGGACTGCAAGACTGCATGCAGTCCTGTCGTATTGCTCGATTGTAAGACTTCACGCAGTCCTACTGTTTTGTAGGACTGCAAGACTGCATGCAGTCCTATCGTTTTTGTGGCCGACTGTAGGCCAAAACCAATAATTCTAAGGTTAGGATTTGATGCAAAAATTAATTTGGTGTGTTCGAAAAATACATACATGAACCCTAAATTTGTTCTAACCTATTTTATCAAACTATTTTGAGCATTACTTATGTGACCAAAATTTTTTTGGGAAAGAAGAGAGCAAGCGAGGGAGAAGAGAAGAGAGAGAAGAGGGCAATAAAGAAATGTTGGTATTTATACTTATATGTGGGCTAACCCGAAGCAAAGAAAATGAGTGGCAAACTTGTAAATGTTTGAAATTTTTTGGAATAGCCCCTAACAAAAGGCTATTTATAAGGGCACATCAAAAGTTGATCAGGGCTAGCCAAAAGCAAACTTTAATTTATTTACAAGTTTGCCATTGAAAAAATTACTCAGGACTAGCCAACATATGAGTATATATAAGTCAACTTTTTATTTTTTTTTTGGCTCTCCTTTCATTCCTCACAAGAAGAAGAAGAAGAAGAAGAAGAAGAAAAAGAAGAACAACAAGAACAACAAGAACATCAATTTTTCCAAACATAGTTTATTTTGATTTTTTGATCTCTTCTAATTTCGCAGATCTCTTTCTCCAAACCATAGTTTATTTTTCTTCTTCTTGTTTGGGCATTATGGATGAAATCCTAGTTGTAGAAGAAATTGAGTTATCAAATCTATCAAATCTATTAATCTATTAGTCTATTAACCAATTTTTATTTATTAATAGAAGAATTATGCATGAAATCCTAGTTGTAGAAGAAAACTATGAAAGAAACCCTAGTTGTAGAAGAATTGGGTTAAATATCAGGACTGCCACAATTTCTGACAGTCCTAGAAGTATTGAGGACTGCCAGAAATTGTGGCAGTCTTGAAATAGACTCGATGTACAACATGACTGCCATAATTGCTCTGGCAGTCCTAGAAGTACTGAGGAATGCCAGAAATTGTGGCAGTCCTGAAAGGAACATGCTCTACAGCAGGACTGACACAATTTCTGGCAGTCCTAGACATTGAGGACTGCCAGAAATTGTGGCAGTCCTGAAAGGAACTTGCTGTACAGCAAGTTCCTTTCAGGACTGCCACAATTTCTGGCAGTCCTAAAGTCAAAATTTTCGAATGAAAAAACATGTTAGGGTTTATTTCAATCTTGATAATAGAGTGAAATATACATTTTAGGGTTTATTTCCATGCATTCTTTGTGAGGAAAGAAGTATTTAAGCTTTATTTTCATGCATTTTAGGTTTATTTAATTTTTTGGGTGCCATCGAAATTGGGAATGAGAAGGAAACTAGGATTTTGATGGAGATGATGATGATGGAAATTGTGGAGAAGAAGAAGAAAAAAATGAGAAGAAAACTAGGATTTTGATGGAGATGTGAGAACGGAAATGGTGGAGAAGAAGAAGAAGATGGATAGAAGAAGAAGAAGAAGAAGAAGAAGAAGAAGAAAGCTAGGCTTTAGGAAGAGAGAGAGAGAGAGAGAGAGAGAGAGAGAGAGAGAGTGAAATTTAGAAATGAGAGTGAAATTTGGACTTTTGGGGGGGAAGGGGGGTGGGGGGAGGGTAGGGTTTGGACAGCCCATGAGTAGAAAATTTGGATAGCACCAGTAAATTCTCCTCAAACATTGGCTACAACTTTTGATGTGGCCTTATAAATAGTCTAACAAAATATGGTGTGCCCTTATAAGACCATCTCCAATGGGGGTTTCTATCTTCCCTATTTCTATGGAAGAAATTCATTTTAGAAAAAACTTCTCCCAATGGTGATTTCTATCACCATTTCTATCCTAGGTGGCAATGATGTAGGATAGAAACTTTCTAAGAGGGTTTCTACATGTAGAAACTCTCATAGAAATTCTCCTATCTCTCATGACAATTATTATTGGGCCCTACACCATTAAATTGGTCCTTTTACTATGTGACACATATGATAGAAATAGAAAATCATTGGAGAACATTTTTATATGTCTACAATTTCTATGTAGAAACTCTTCCAACTGGGATAGAAATCTCCTTAAAGTACAATGCCAAGTAGGATAAGAACTCAATTTTAGAAATCACCATTGGAGATGGTCTAATTAGCCTTATTATACTATCTTGGCCCTGAGTCTCCTCCTCAACCGACTTTTCTCCACTACCAGCCAACCCAAAGAACAGAGGAGTGGCTGCTACAAACTTGCCCACTTCTACGGAGCCCATTCCTACTTTTGGTCATCGGATTGATTCTGGTGCTAATTGTGCAACGAGAACCCAATGCTTAAAAGAGAAGAAGAAAAGAAAAATCAGCATAATGAATAAAGAATTGTTCCACTGGAATCAAACAGAGCAATTGAATAAAAGAAGAGGACTCTCTGGGGAATTATGACAAACAGGTGGCAACACACATACCATGAACGCTGCGTGTCAGCATTTTGGGTGATGTATCCATTCAACACACGCAAACTGGTGACCCCCCGTCTTAATTTCTTCTTCTGACAACATTATTTTGTTGTTGTTATTGTTGTTGTTGTGATTTGTGATATGGGTCAGGACTGAGCGAGTGATCGGTAGGGACTGGCAATGGAAGCACGCGGAGAGCCCTTGTTATTGAAGGAGGAGAAGAAGGTTGTGTACTATGGCGACTGCCCCGGCTGCAGGCAGGATCGGAAGAACGAGGCCAACGCAGGAATACCCTACAAAGAATTCGTCTACATATGGGTGGTCGCACTCTGCTCCTGTAAGATGACATAAGCTCTTGCTCCTCCTTCATGTCTTTCGTTATGCGCATGTGATTTGTCTAGAAATTAGGGAGGGGGGATTATATGTGCTTGTTGTGATTATACTATGGATAGGAAGAGTAGATTATTTAAAACTTGATGAATATGGAAGAATTGGTAGCAAAGGGAGAGTTAAGAAGATAGATTGTGCGCGAAAAGTCTATTACATAAACTTGGGCCTAGCCCTCTTCTTTTCCTTGGGTTGTGAGGGCAGACCTTAAGAGTAATTTTAAAAACAAATTTTATAAAAAAAAAAAATAGTGGTTTACAAGATAATGCAGAGATTCTTTTCTTTCATTAGTCCTTAATGTATCAACGTTCCTTCTTCTATATTCTATGCATTGAGTTGGTTTGGGGACTTGGTCTGTCGAATTGTTCGATAATATGTGATTCTTTCTATTAGAAGTCTCTTATGTAGTTATGATTCCGTTGAATCTACCATTCTGTGTTATCTTTCATTGTGTTTGCTGCAAAACAAACCTTTTTTTGTAGCGAAACCGGTTGGTATGCAAGTCAAGTTCTTAAGATAAGACCTGGGTAGAAAAGGATGAAGGCTTGTTGTCGTCAAAGGAAGTGCTGTTGAAAGTGGAGGCTACATTATGAATGTAATGACTAAAAAGATTATAATGACATAAAAAGATTATTAGAGATCTTGGCCAATATTTATTTTTCCCAGCTGTGTATATATATTTGACCCTATGCGGTCGCCTAGGCGCGTCTAGGCAACATTTCCACAACCAGGTGAAAAATCCAAGACGAGTCGACATACATTTTACCTATACGCCTAGGTCGCCTAGGCACATGCCATAGCTTCTTGGAGACATTCTAACACTAAGAAATTTCTTCTTTGATATGCATGAAACCTTGAGATATGAGTAAAATTCATTTTCCAAACTAAAAAGAAACGAGAGAAATTGTAGATACATATATCATCCAAGAGATAAGAAGGTTTTTGATATCTTTCAATATAAGACGTAGGTTATACAAAGTAATTCAATGGGAACATGAAGTTTTTTGAAGAGCTAAAACATATTGCCAATAAACTCATCCTGTGTGAAAATTGGACATTGATTATATGTAATATGTAAAATAAAAAAGTTATCTAACATCAGTATCTATTTATTTACCATGCAAAATATTGAGAAATGTTATGGTAAGTATCTAATGGGTCATCATGTTCATGTCATCTGTGTAACATGTTATCCAATGTGCTTTGTTGCAATCAACTGAAAAACTGAAACTTGGTCGCTGATGGAACACTCATAAACACGATGCTCCAGCACTTGAAGCATTTTTTTTCTACACCGTGCTAAAGCAAGGTCCCAGCACTTGCAACCAAGTGACCAATACCATCCGATACATGTGTCCAACTTCCAACATCAAACATTACAAAGAGTTCTTAATTAGACGCTAACAATGACATACACCAAAGTCCAAACTCCAAAGAGTTCAAAATAATAAAACTGACAACATTAGTGTATGACCAATATAACTCTCTCCAAGCAACATAGTTCTCAATTAAGAACTGTAGGCTGTCTATTATTGGACACTGGTTGCCAAATGCCAACAAGCAATAACATTTAGCAAGGCAATTCTCTGACCAAGCCCAAGCTGCCCAACTGAAAGAAATGAGATAAAAAGTTATAGAAGGCTCATATTGGCTCTTTTTGCATCACATTAAGATGCTTTGTATTATCATTTTCTCACTTTCTCAAGCCAAATAATCATTGCCAACTATCTGGAGAAAAAAATGTTAGTAGACACAGAGATTGAGACAACCAACTTGCAATAGAGTCTATTCTTATCAGTTTAAAAACTGAGATAACCACTGGTTGCCAACCAGCAAGGCAAGGCTGCAAGCCACTAACAACTAGCATTTCTCAGCAAGCAACCAAATTCTCAGCCCAAGTTGGCCAAAGTACCAAATTCTCAGCAAGCAACAAAATTCTCAGGCCTTTTTCTCAAAATTGTGTAGCCAAGCAACATAGCTCTCTTCACATGAAATCATTCAAAACTGAGGCAATAAAACCAGAGAGCATTAGTGAAGACAACTGACAACATAAAACATGACAGTTACTGAACTAAGTGAGTAACAGTTAACTGACAATATAGCTCAGTAAGTTTAATAAAAGAAAATGGAGATAGAAACTTACAAGGATAAGAAGAGGGGTAATATGCCAATACAGTCAACAAGGTCCTTGTTACAAGGATCCTTTCTCTCAAAATTCCCCCCTTTAGTGAACAATATGCCAAAAGCAGTCAACATATGTCGATAGTAGCCCAAATGAGGAGGCAAGGAGTAATAACATTCAACAAGGCAAGGCTGCAAGCCACTAATAAAAGAGGGCCACTGAGTCTGAGCAAGGCAAGCCTCTGATTGGCTCTTTTTGCATCACATTAAAATGGTCTGCAGTATCATTCTCCCCACTTTCTCAAGCCCAATCATCATCACCAATTTTCTTGAGAAAAATGTTAGTGACAGAGAAATCTATGATTTTATCGATGCTAGCTAGCCTACAATACTCAGTTTTGAGCTTAATTACTTTGCATTTTTTTCCTTTAAGCAATATCAATACCAACAAGTCACAACAGAGTATATTAGCATACAAATGAAAGCAGATCATTGTGCTTCTGCTTAATGAAAGCATACAATAACCATCTTTATTTCATGTTTCTGAATTCTGAGACTCTTGTCACCCATAATGAATAGAAAATGATGGGCGACTGGACTCTGTCCATTTTATTTTCTGCCAGCAGAAAGAATTCTGCTTAATATTGAGTATCGTGAATCTTGTGTGAGGGCAGAAACAAAGCATATATATAAATGATGGAATCCAGAAAGAAGAGACAATGACAGTTGTCACAGTTCAACAATCAGCTACATATATACTATATATAACTTAGATTTAAAAACCTCGCAACAATAATGTTATTGCTTAATATAGTATCATGATTTTGTGTGTGACCAGTTGATCACCTATTGGAACAATCCTCATGAAGGCATGTTTCGTGCTGTGTATCATATTAGTAGGCTTGTTTGAAACAGCGCATGCAATATCTGCAAAGGCTGATTTGTGCCCTGGTGAACCAAAGATTGGCAGTGGTTGCAGATAGAATGAGGTGTGTTATTATTATGAGTCAGTGACCATTGTACTACTTCTCACCTACTTGACTACCCCCAATGTGGGCCCTGGTGACTCATAAAGCACCATGCATTCCCTGAGAGGAAGGCAGGAAGCCAAGTAGCTGCTACCTAACTACATTGTAACTGGTCAACTAAACATTTAGCTAACTCTCAAAAGAGGGGCTTCAATGCTATTCTTCGAACCAGGGACCTTTGTTGCTCCAGGTTTTTGAAATCAAAGACCCATGGTATATATGTTTATACAGTAAAATAAAACAAGTTTTAATGAGAACCAAGATATGCTTAGATTGCCTAAATATTCAACATCAAGTCCAAGATGTGTGATCAAGTGAGTTTTCTAGACATAAATATATATAAACCTACTTAACAGCAAGCCATATGTTGTCAATTAGCAAAGGGATATGTGTAATTAAGCATGAAGCACCACAAATTACAAGCGACCCTAAAAAAACATCAAGCCTATTCTAATAATCTGTGCAGAAAGTATCCGAGTGATATGTTACCGTGGAGTTGAACTGGCCTTCTCTTACGATCTCCTTGAGCATGGTCGTAGATTCCAATGTAGATTCCTGGGGATCTTGGTATCAAAGATAAAGTTGATGCAGTAGAAAGGGTTTACCTTCAGGCCTCGTTTGGTTCGCGGAATGGAAGGGAAAGGAAATCAATTCCTTGGCATTTCCTTTCCTTTGGGAAATTACAATTCCCGTTGATTTTCCTTTACGATGTTTGGAAATGCCAAAAAATTTGGAAAGGAAAGCGAATACTTCAATGTGGTAAAGTGATTCCTTGCTTGGATGGATGGAATCACCTTCTCCCCTAATTTTCCTTCCATTGAGAATCACTTTCCTTTCCTCCTCAATTCCTTTGGCACCCAAACATAGGAAAGTCATCACTTTCCTTTCCCAACCCGATGATTCTGCGAACCAAACGAGGCCTCAGTGTTTGAACCGGCCTTCTCTTACAGTCTCCTTGAGCACGGTCGTAGAGGATTCTAGTAAAGAGGCCTCCTTGGTTTCCACACCGTGGACGGATCTTCTACGAGGGAAGGAGAAGTTGAGAAGAGCGTGAAAATATGGAGAGCTGTAGAAAATAGATATTAGGGTTTCTCCATATGAGAACCCCTCTATAAATAGGCATTAGGAATCCTTAATGGGTGCACCCCTAATGGGCGCATTATTCCTTAATGGACCCGGGCCACTATAGGATCGGTCCCCGTGAACTGAACCCAGGACTGGACCAGACTGGTCCGGTTCGGGTCCAATGCCAACATTCAATAACCTTTATAACCATTGTTTGGTCATTCACATTTCAGCTGACATATTAACGCGATTGGCTCTGCCCATACAGCCCCTGTTCTTAAAGAACACATTGCCAGTGCTCCGGTTCATCTGAAAGACACAGTACATTGAGATGGATCAACAGTTTATCCAAAAATAAACTAGTCCCAAAGGAATTATGTTTTGATATAGGTCAAACCTGATCAGTAAGTGAATGATACAGTCTTGAAGGATATCTCTTGATCAAACTATCGAAGTTTGTTAGTCAAGCTCGGCAAGGAAAATATATAACCGAGTTATCAAAGTTTGTTTGACAAACTCAGCATTGAAATACATATCTTTCGCTTGATGGAAATGTAGATAAGTAACAAGAAATAAGTCAGTAATCAGAAATGGAGCTACAGTGCAATTCAGAAACCATTGCCTTAAAGTGCAGTCAACTTGAGTTCTACAGGCTTAAGAATTTGATATATGTCTCTACTTTACCAGGTTGCAATGCACATGTACATGCAATCGCCTGGTTCAATGGATCTGCCAATTGTCTTTAATAGAACTGTCATCATCATCATCATCATCCAAGCCTTCTCCCATCAGAATGGGGTTGGCTATGGAGCGTAAATGTAGTGTCTTTTAATTAGGTAATGATTGAAAATCTCTAGTTCTCCTCTCCATCTTCCAACATCTTTACACCATAAGTCCTTGTGATCTGGATCTGTACAATTCTCAAAGGATTTGGAGAAAGATTATTCCCTTTTGTATGTAACCAAGATTTTTTATGTTAGAAATGGAGTTTCAAAGAATTTTTTTATTCAATCTCCACTAGGTGAAAGTAGGTTGTATGAATAGTCTGTAGTTACACCCAAATATTTTCTGTTATCTTGTATGTTCAACTGATCGAATATGAGGGAATAGTTTAAGGTCTTACAGTAACACCCAAATATTTTCTGAGGTTCTCAACATCTATATAGAAGACCTACCTTTCCGAAAGGGAAGTCCCAATTAGATGCTTGGGAGGGTCATTGTGACCTTGTCCCTGTTTCTCGGATGATCTAATGAACATAGAGATATGGATGTAGGTATTTATGTATGGCTGAACTGAACAGCAGATTATGCCACACATGTTTACTGAAGTAGCATATTTTAGAAACAATATGTTTCAGTGACTTAATATTGCTTTCCTGCATGCGCTTTTCCGTGCAGTCCTTTTTCTTGCTTTTAATTATGTATTATTCTTTTCCTCTTATAAACTTCATGCATATATTTTCCTTCTAGAGGTCCCTTCTGGATTTTATTCTCATTTATTCTGTTGTTTTTTCCAGCCTTACCAATATCTTCATTGTTCCCATTCTTGTACTTCATGGTATGTATGATTCAACTCTTACTTTCAAGCAAATACATTATTCTGAGATGCACATATCTGTATCTTTCCAAAGTTATATGCAGCAGTTTGCTGATTCTCCTTTTCTTTGATGTTTACATGATATCCAAACTTTTCTCTCATCTTCAAGAAGCTTGTATCCGACATATATAATTCTTATGTTATTGAAATATATTTTATGATGATGTTTAAATTTTAGACATGGAATACATGCAATATATAGGAACCACTCTCTTTTATTCTCAAATTAGATTTCTAATGCTTTAGTCATGGTTCATATATACAAGGTCATTTTCTAATTCAATGCTAGATTGGTCTTTCCAACTTCCCCTGAAAAGATACAACATGATCTTTCTATATCATGGCCCAAACCATACAGAAGCATGAAAACAACCTCAGTTAGTTGCAATCTGTCAACCAAAAGCTTTCTACAATTGAAGATAAAACGACAATTTTCATAAAATTAATCCATTCAATCATCTCCAAAGGTGCTCATAAATCCATTCACACTCCTTATCATAAATTCATTTAAGCAACCGAGCTGATAATTAGTCCTTATCCAATAAAATTGTGCTCCAAGGTAACATATGACTTTGCCATCTATATTGGAAGATTTTATCAATATTTCTATATCGTGTCACAATATTTCAGCATGTCCTATCCCACCACTACTAAATTAGTGTGTGAAGTTTTTAAGTATTTCCTTCTCTATATCCATTTGGTTTCACATTGATATCCTAAGAGTTTCACTGTATGTAGCATGGATACAGATTTTGTGATACAATACCTCACGATAGGGGTAGGCTGACACGATAATTTTGAAAACTAAGATACGATATGGAGGGGTTACAACACAAATGCTACAATACTAATTAAACTATACAAATAGCATATTAACCGTAGTTTTATTTATCTACAACAGAAACATACATCAATAAATAAGAGGTTTAAGAACACTAATATGATTTTGTATCGCTAAAAAGGAAATATCAGATGATGCCCGGAGTTGATTCATCACATGAAAGGGATATAAGAAGTTACTTATTTAAAAAGAAGAAAAGTCATGCAAAGTCCAACCATACTTCATATCTTCAAAAAATTACTTTATGTTTTTATTCTCTTTTAAGCTCTGTTCTAAAAGGCGTCCGCCTAGGCGGCGCCTAGGCGCTAGACGCCGGGTGCCTGCTCGATGCCCGTCCGACGCCCGACTAGACATGTTTTGGGGTTTTATGGATTTTTTCTGCAATTTTTAGTAGATTTTTTGGATTCTTTTTATTTTTTTGAACCGCCTAGGCGGGCTAGGCGCTAGGCGGAAGTTGTCCACCCGACTAGCGCCTAGTGGTTTTTACAAACCTTGCTTTTAAGTCCTTATCCATATCAAATACAATAAATATTATTCTGAATCTAGGATACTTAGTAAAGTCTTCTGATACATATCTCATGGAGTATCAGAGTATCCAATATGATTCACTATGGGGGACTCCTCTTTTGAATAATCCTTGTTACATAGGTTTCATTATAATTTATTATTAACAACAAACATGTCTTACACTAGTAGTATACCTAACATGGCTTTAGGTTTCACTTGTCTCAAAGGGCATTGGTCCAAATCCTACACATAAAATTGATTTTGCTCAGTTTCCTTGAAAATCTGTAGTATTGTCTTGTTCCGGCTTAGTTTTATCATTCCGGACCAAAGGGGTCGAAGTATACAATCCTTATAAATATACAAGTGTGTACAACAAAACATAAATTTCTTATAGGGTTCTTAAACCCAAAACCTCGAAGACTGCTTAAAAAGATCCATTAGTGGGGGAAGATTCGACAAATAATGCCATGATTTTTACTGAGATCTGAAACCTTTTTCATACTTGATTTCAAGTTGCATATGATAGTGCTCTTCCTACTATGTCACACAGTTTGCAATGCAACTTACTCTTGTACTTTAGCTAGAACTTGATGACTCCTTTTGCATCCCTTCCTTGATATCTTTTTGTCCGATGCAAAGTACGACAACCTTGATAGTTGATTCCAAATTTTTGGGGGTGGGCTATTTGAATCATTTTCTTTAATTCAACTATGTTAAGGACCATTTTCTTTGCAACATTAGCTTAGTCCATATACGACAATCCTTTGTAACATTAACATCCGTATCTTTCTTTACAGCCACAATCTGAGTCCGTCTAGGCTTATCCATAGTTCTAGCAACTCTTATAACTATTATCTTATTGCTCCTAACGGTGCATCAATTGGTCTACGTTCTATCGAGTATTGTACATCTCGAAACAAACAACTGGAGACTATTTTTACTAATCTTATCCTCAAGTGGTGCCACCTCTAACTTCCCAGAAATACACCCGTTTCCTATCTTCATTGCCACTCACCCATCTTAGGGTTTTTGATTCAACTATGTTTGTTTTCGGGATATGTTTTTGAATTTTCCAATACTTCGATCCATAAAGGTCATTATAGCTATCTTATAGAAGGTTGTAGATGTTGGATGCCAGAGCATGTCGTTTTGGGTTTTGAAATGTCGAAAACATTTTAAAATGTTGGATATCAATAAATATACAGTATATTACACATTATATGTTCTATCTAATTCTAATTTATAAATCTACTAAATGTTCAAAATGTCCCAAAACTAACTAACAAAAATATAATACCATAACAATTTATGCCCACAAAGAGAACTAGTAACAATACAATCTTGTACTTTAAGAGTCTAATTAAGATAAGTACAAACATAAAAATTACTAACCTGTGTATTCATTTAAATTCTTAGTCTTGTTGCTAATTAGAAGAAAAATCCGAGATTCCTCGACATGTCACTTTACAACAACTCTACATTGGGGTTAACAGGTTAGGACTTGTCAATGGTATAAAGTTAACAAAAACCAAAAGCCAATGTTTAAATACATCGGTCAATATTGGGTTATTTCATGTCGGCCAGCTTATCGCTCTTAACCCAATATCGGTCGATACTCTCTCGAATGATATAGTCGACACTATATGTCAATATATGTTGTGTTCACCAAATGACATGTGTGCAACATTTATAACACTGATCTTATAGAACTTTTTTCTCAACTTGCAATGCATCTTATGATCATAAAGCACTTGAAAAGCACTTTATTTCAGCTTTCACATTTTTATTCTTACAACAATATCCTTATCAGTCATTCCGTCATGATGATCGATTGATCCTAAATATAAAAAAAAATGTCACTCCTTGGTATATCTTGTGCATCAATATGAATCCCTTTCTCATTATTTGACTTTTGATTGAAGTACATTACATATTCCTTGTTTTTTTTCCTGCTAACTTTAAACCTTTAGGTAAATTTTTCTGCTGCACAATTCTATTTCTATCTTAGAAGCTAACCCTTGTACTCTCATCAACTAGCATACTAGCACAATACCATCAACAAACATCATACAACATGGAACCTTATCCTTTATATGCCTAGTAAGTTCATCCATAACTAGTGTAAAGAGGAAGGACTTACACTTAATGTTGGTTCTTGATGTATGCCATCAGTGACATCAAATGGTGCAATATCTCTTCCAATTTTCCCGACGGTATTCATAACTCCAACGTACATATCCTTTATAACCTTAATATAGCTCTCTAGCAGTACAGTTTTGCAATTTGTACTAGCTTCTTAGTAAGGAAATAATCTACTTGCGCCCCTCAGCCCCACCCGCATATTAGTCTACATAAGCTCCTCCTTTTAGTTTTACTACATTGTTCCAGTGAGGTAGCAGAGGTGTATAGTGCTAAAGCTTCTTGTCAGCCGGTGATGGTTGGTTGTATAGGATGAGTTTAATAATGATTCTAAGAATAGTGAAAATGAGTATGTTCATTAAGGATGGTTACATACTGGTCTGCACTGTGGACCTGTGGTACGGGGCTGTTGGTTTCTAGTGTGTAAAGGAGATGGGGCAATTGCAACTGACTTAAAGAACACATTCTATACTAATTCTAGAATATTCATTGCAATTGTTGTAATACTTCAGATGCTGCTTGCATTTCAATCTGCACAGGTAAGAGATCTTCATATTGCCAAAACAGAGGAAGATATTGGCTTTTATGCAGGTTTTGTTGGTACGTTCATCGTCTTTTGCACTAATGCATAATAAAAAAGGACTCAGTGTACCTCATGTTTCCAGTAACAATCCTTATTATTATTATATATTCATTTCATTTTTCTATTTAAGGATCTTCATTCATGTTTGGGAGAGCTCTGACATCAATATTTTGGGGAATAGTGGCTGATAAATATGGTAGGAAACCAGTTATAGTAATCAGCATTGTTTCAGTGTAAGTACTTTTGTTGACTTGTTTACTATCAGCTGGCGAGCCCACAATGTTTGTGGACTGAGGCTCAGCTTAATGTTTTTTTCCCCCTGACAATGATGATTTTTATCCTCATTTATAGGATAGTTTTTAATACTCTATTTGGACTCAGTACAAGTTTTTGGATGGCTATAACCACAAGATCTCTTCTTGGGTTCTTTAGTGGTTTACTTGGCCCTTTAAAGGTTTGTTCTATGTACTATGATGGTTAAGTGGTAATTTCATAATTTCAATTCTCTCTCTAACTTCTTTTGTTTTCCATTGACTTCATTTGAAAATTGCGCGCAGGCTTATGCTTCAGAGGTGTGTCGGAAAGAACATCAAGCTCTAGGATTATCACTTGTACAAAGCTCACCACATGTTTTACCTAGTTAAAAATCATAGATCTCAATTAATTTTCTTAATTCAGCCAATAATACAGATATTTATGGCATTTCAGGTCAGTACATCACGAGGCATCGGTTTAATAATTGGCCCAGCAATTGGAGGTTACTTGTCACAGGTAGTCAATGTTTACATTTGTTGCTTCAGTTACTTGCAAATGTTTTCTGTTGTGAACAGGGCCGGCTGAGGCCCAAGGCGAGGAGGTGGCTGCCTTGGGCCTCACTCAGGGAAAAGGCCTCATAATTTTAATGCCTCTCTCTATATAAAGTATGTATTATATATTATCATGTTACAAAATAAAATATAGTAAATTGGTAATAAAAGAATTGACAAATCTTGATTGTTGCATTTAAAACATTGACTAAAAAAATGCAGTTTCCAAAAGGAAATATATAATTACTATTTGAAAGGGAGTTTAAATGCAATTTCCAAAAATGCAGCATTTAATTCTTTTGGAAACTAGTTTCCAAAAATGCAATATGCATTTAAACTAATTCGCCTGCAGTGATTAAATGCTTTACATTCTGAAGGGAGCAGATCTGCTGTCCCAAAATGGGTGTAACAATGATGTCCTCTTTCCTATGCATACAACTTTTGGTATCTATAATTATTTAGTTCTTTAAATAGAATATATATGTGTTGTATGCATAGGAGAGGGGACATCATTGGGAGAACCATTTTAGGGACAGCAGACGGGAGTTTGAATATAGCTTCTAAAGAAATTACTTACTGAATACTAAAAGAATAACCGTTAACACTTTACCTTTACTCAATAAAGTATTATAATCACTATTCAATTTCTCAAATTTTTCTTAAAAAAAAAAACTCTCTAAAATCCCAATCTTCTTCTCAAGAAATTTGGGACTTTATTTCCTGGCGTGATTTGAAGACGATGAAACAATTTTCTAGTTTATTGTCTTCAATTATCAGAAAATCAGGTTCTATTGTTCAATTTCTCGTTCAGTTTTTATATTTGGGACATTATTTTGTAATTAGTATATATTTTTGTTTGTTTGAATATGTCTAATGGAAATCTTGAATCGGTACATGATAAACTTAAGAGAAAAAAAAAGCTTGTTCAATCTCAAAAGGGGGCTCTTGATAAATTTGTAATTAAATGTAAAGAACAAAATACAAAATCTATATCACATGTTATTGATTGAAAAACATATGCTAGAAAATTTGAATAAAAAACGATTAAATTTTTTAAGGCCTCTCATATAATTTTGCCTTAGGCCTCACTTGGATACCCTGACTATAACCCTTCTGTTAAACATCAAGCATCTCGTGTCATGTCCAAGGCATTAAAAATTGGATATCAAGTTCATGTCAATTGGGGTTTGGCATGTGGGATATTGGGTTCAGGTGACATGTGGGACAAATTCAAATATTGGACATGCATTTCGACTCTTTAAATTTATACCGTATATATAAATACTAATCAAAATAATCTGTGTGAATTATTTCAAATTTCCCATATGTACTAAATCACAAATATCAAAACATTGATCAATTCCATCGGATATTCCTAATGCATGAAGGCATTGAAGCAATATGATAAAGAATATTATCTGATGAAGTAACCTCACAAAAAAAGATACAACATAGAAGGTGATATTTAAAGGGTAAAGGAAGAATTTGATTAGAAGTATAAATGAAGGAGAAGTACTGAAAAGTTAAAATAACAAGAAAAGTACATAATTCTGCCGATGCCAATTGTTCTTGTTGTCAGTAGCCCAAAGACTTTGGTGGTGTTATTACTGTTTTTGGTGGCCGTCTTTGTAGATGTCAGGGCTATTAGTTTGAATGATGAGATAGAAGTAGGGAGAGAGGACTAAGGAGAAGATGATACTACCATCCAAGAAGACGAAACACGAGAGGCGATAGTGTCACCAGTGGCCACCGGAGATATTTTTGGCCGTTGTAGTCATCAGGGGTGTTTTCATGAATAAGATGAGAGAGAAAGTGAGGGATAAGATATATATAGATGCTAGGGTTTTTAATTATCTTCTAATTTTGGGATAATGGGTTAACAACTTACCAGTTTCCGTGCTTGAATACCATGATATATGTTGAATTTGTATATGAAAATTGTAAATTGAGTGAAGAATAAAACATTTCTTCTTTAATCTTTTTCCTAGTTATTTAACAATGCAGTGGTTAACATATTCCTTAGTTGGGAAGTTTTAGGTATTATATCTGTCTGATATATCTAATATTCCACTTTTTAGTTGATCGGTTACTACATTATCTAACATTTCTGCACACATATAATATCAGCCTGCAGAGAAATTTCCAGATGTATTTTCCACACAGTCCATATTTGGGAGGTAATCCTTTTTTCTTGATTCACTTAATCCGTTTACCTAGCTACAGTCTGATATTAATACTAACTTCACAATTATGTCGTCTTGTAGGTTTCCATACTTCTTACCCTGTCTCTGCATATCACTCTTTGCGGTTTGTGCATTGGCATCCTGTTTTTGGCTTCCAGTAAGTAACAATACTCGTGTACTTTCTATCTTAATGGAATTATATAGATTGCTTTTAAATGCTTTCTCAGTCAGTGATACAACTTGTTATATTTGTTGTAACATTATTCGTTCCTTGTAATAAAATTGATTAATTAGTAAGTTTGATATAATAGTTCACTTGTTCTCTTCATAGTACTAGGCAGTGTTCTAAAAATCGGCCTAGGCGCCCGCCCACCGCACCGAAAATCCCCTAGGCGGTGGGCTAGGCGGGCCCTAGGCGCCCCTAGGCGGCGGGTTTTTTGAATTTTTTGATTTTTTTTTATTTTGTTTTTGATTTTGTTTATTCTTAGTTGTAATTTGGATATTTGTTTGGGTTTTAAGATAGTATTTGGATTTTAGAACATTGAAATTTCAAAATTCAAAATTCAAAATTTCAAAAAATTCAAAAAAAAAAAAAAAAAAATTCTAGGCGGCCGCCTAGGCGGGCTAGGCGCTAGGCGGACCTCCGCCGCACCGAGTCCGCCTAGCGCTTTTTAGAACATTGGTACTAGGGCTAGGCCAGGCCAAAACTTTTGGCCTGAACAATTTTAGGGTCGGATTTGGGTATTGTCCGACCCGGCCAGCCCATTATCATCTCTACCACAAATGCACAGCCAGCACACAACCGAGCAGAGCTTCACTAAACAAACACACACATAGTTGCATCACACTAAGAATTTAAATTCATATGTATGAAATGGAACTCCATAGGTGGTTTCAGATGGATGTCACGTGTCCATAAAAACATAATAGGTGATCTAGGAAATAGTTGATGTGTTTTGAATGGCATGATGTGGAACCACTTTGTGAGACTGTCAAAATTATGAAGGAAGTTGATTGCATTGCTGTTGAAAACATGTTAAAATAAGCTGCTTTATTTCTGACAAAGAGGTTTTTAGCAGCTTCTATATCATATAGAAAAATATCAAATCCATTTGAAAATAGTCAGAACATTATTTTATTGGCATAACGGGGCATTACGAGAGGCGATCCCAATCCTTTTCATGCAGGCTTATATACACAATATTGGTCATCCAACAGAAATGAAAAGAATAAACATTAAATATAGGATGATCATTTTTCCTGCAGGGTATATATAGGGCCATGATGACCGGGTGAAAAGGAATCTTTCATTTTTTAAAAGATGCCAAAAAGAATGCATTTTTCCTTTAGATACAGTGAACATTAATGATTTTGTAGAGCGTATATATATATATATATATATATATATATATATATATATATATATATATATATATATATTTTTTTTTTTTTTTTTTGGAACCAGGTAAATTATTTCTGGAATCGCTCCCACTGGGATTCGAACTCCTGACCACTCGGGCCACATGCATCTCTCTTAACCACTAGGCTAGAGGTCATCTGCATATATATATATATATATATATATATATATATATATATATATATATATATATATATATATATATATATATATATATATATATACACATTGTCGATAACCGAAAAAAGAAAAAAAAAGTGGGCAGATTGGATGGCTAGCAGATACTTGAGGCGGACTATTTTCTGGTCATGTAGGATTAATAACAATTTCTCTGTTCCTTTTAAGGCTATTCTTAGATGCAGGTCGGTTCTTCGGTCCAATATATGCAGGATCATGAAAGATGGGCTAACACCGATCTTTGGCTCGAACCGTGGATGGGTAATGGTTCCCTCCTGGAGACCTTGGGAGCACAGATGGACAGAGAGGCGAGTAGAGGGCTGAAGTGCAATCTGATTATCAGGGATGGAATATGGAGGCCTGAGGACTATTGGTACACTGCTCAGTTTGGAGAGGAGATTCGCCGGATCACCATTGATGCTAGCCAGCATGCAGATTCCTGGAGTTGGGCTGCTCCTGGGGTGGATGGTGGGGCAGGCCCCTTCCACTTCAAGAGTTGTTACAATCTGGTCAGGACCCCTCATGACAGGATTGCGGAGTTCGATTTTATCTGGAGAAAGGGAATTGCCCGAAAAATACAGCTATGTGCATACAAGCTACTACTTGGCAGGTTGATGACGAGGGACAGGCTCATCAGGTTTGGGATGCAGATCCTAGACCCGAAGTACGTACTATGTTCATTGGAGGCTGAATCTATTGGCCACCTCTTCTTTGAGTGTCCGGTGACTTGGCATATCTGGTCTGAGCAATGCACGAGGTCGCTAGGAGGTGTTGGCAGGGCCAGAGATATACGGGGATCCTCACTTGGATTAGGGATCGCCGAGGTATGGAGCTTGGTTGGGCTAGGATGGCCAGAGTTCGACTTGCAGCATCAGTCTGGCACGTCTGGAGGGAGCATAACAGACGTATATTTGAGGGGCTGATTATCCCTTCCGTTGAAATTCTAAATAATTTAGAATTCGATGTATCTGTAATGGCCCCTTAACCGGGGTGGGAGAGATGTGAGATTGTGTACTGTAATACTTTTACTGAGTTCTGCGTGAAATAAAATTTATCTTTGTTCCAAATATATATATATATATGTGGGCGCGGATCAAAAGTCCCGCCAAAGCTCTCTCCCCCTCCCTCCCCCTCCTGCGCATGGGGTTCGCCGCTCAATCCAACGGTCGAGGGCGACGAGGCTCCCGCAGGGCTCCGCAGAAGGGGCTCCGGATCCGGACCCTATATATATATATATTAGTAAATGCACGTGCTTTGCACGTATAATAAGAATATTATTCAATTATAGTCAAATATCTCTTCTAACTCATGTGGTTAAGGTGGAAGGTATTCTTCTTGTTTGGTTGAGTTCAATTCCCCATGTTGAATATATATAACAAATTAAAACCTTTTTCAACAATTTTTTACATAATTTTTTTAAAAAACTTAAATGGTTGATGATATACACACGGCTTAGACGACTCAATCTTGATCCGTTTTGAAGCCCCCTTATAATAGTAGAGATATAGGAGGAAAAAAAATATAGGAGGAGGACTAGCCGCCTACTAATTCTCTATCCGATGTGAGACTAAAGCCCATAACTATATACTCTTAACAGTTTGCAACTTAGTCTGCCATGTGATTATATTAGACTCTTTTACCCCTGAAACATAAAAGAATTATTTTGTTTTTACTTCTTCTTAGTTAAACCCTAACTATCCCTCCTTCATTGCACCATCCTGACGCAGCGGGATAGCGGAACGGGCTTACCTTCGTGCTTGGCAATGGCCAAGTCGATCGGTGATATAACTGGACCACCGTTGCTTGGTGAGAGCGAAGCGGTGCCGCAAAAATTCTGACGGAGGGCCTTGTGAGGGGTTCGCACGAAGGTTGCTTGAAAACCTCAAGCGAGGGGCTTCCGAATCCACGAAACAGTCGAGTCCACGACCAAAAAAAAAGAGAACAAATCTCAAACTTTAAAGAAGAATTTTATTGATTAAAAGTTGTTCTCAATTGCATACAAAAGGTGCCTATTTATAGGACTTTTGTGACAACCTAATCCTAATAAAATAAAGATAAAATCTATCCTAATAAAAGATAAAGTCAAAATAAGAATCCTATCATAAATAAGATTATAAAAAAAGTAAAGAAAATAAAAAGAAATCCAAGAGGGAAGAGGAAAAGAAAAGGAATCCTAGAGGGACTAGGATTCTACGCTACATCAGTCTCCCCTGCTTCAAGAGAACTCGTCCCTGAGTTCTTCTCAGAAATAAAGTGGTTCGTCAGATGAAAAGTATTCGTAAAGATCGACGACATTAAAAGTTGGAGAGGTATGTGTGTCTTAATGCTGAAGTTGCGGATGAGAGTTGGCGAGACCATAGAAGCTTTGAACTTCAGTCATTATCTTTGGTGTAGGTCAGTCACGACTTGCTCGAATCTTCTCTTCATCAACACTGCGGCCATCGATGCTAGTCACAAATTCCAAGAAGATGAGTTGGTTAGTAAATAATCTACATTTCTTAATTCGAAGAAGGTTGAGAAGTTCCCTGAGGTGTTTCAAATAATCAGCTTGACTCTTGCTATAAATCAGGATATCGTCAAAGTAGATGACTACGAACTTTCTTTTTAATGGCTTCAAAATATGATTCTTGATGGCCATGAAGGTCTTTGACGTATTCAAAAGCCCGAAGGGCAAAAATAGCCATTGAGTAGTTCTCGGATCTTGAAAATAGTCTTCCACTCATCATCAGGTTGGATCCGGATTTGAAAGCAGCTGATGGTGATGTGGTTGATAGCCCGATTGTCGTACATACGCCACGAGCCATCCTTCTTTGTCACAAGCTCACATCCATGAGCTTTCGTCTCTTTGGCATTGGGAGCTTTCAATATTGGTAAATTCTTCAATACTCCGTCGCAGGAGAAATTCTCTTGCTGAGTCGTACACTCAAGAGAAAAGAACGATGAACATGACGATGAAAATGATGATGATAATAATGTCTTGGTTGACTCCACTGAAATTCTCTGTTTGTCGTGTAAACTTTTGCTGATACTTCTTTTCAGAATTTTCTGTAGAGATCCTACACCATGTTCTTGATCGTCATCTTCGGGGAGGATCTTGTCTTCTTTTGGGTAATTTTCTTGAGAGCATGAAAAATGCATCTTCGTAGCGTCCACAATAATTTCACCAAAGATTATCATGTCCTTCTTTTCAGTTGGTTCTGTTTCTTGATTAGAAACCTTCAAATTCATATCTTCTTGAAGCGTTGAAGATTTCAATTCAGCATCTACAATGGGTTCATCCGACTTTGATATGTTCTTCGCAATCTTGTTGTCTTCATAGTTAACAATGACAACTGGTGCTATGAGGGGACAATTGTTGTGGGAATGCTCGAGCCCCTTTTGTGGTTGTGGACTGGTCTTAGAAATATCATCCGATGCTAATGGAAGGAGAGTGAGACATCGTCCATCTTGAAGGAAGGAATATGTGTTGTCTCTTCCCCGGTAAGTGATATTTTTCTCAAATTGCCACGGCCGACCGAGGATGATGTGGTAATAGTCCATGTCGACAATATCGAACGTGACTTCATCCTTGTAGGTCTTTCTGATGGAGAAGGGTATGCGACAAACTTCTGAGACGACCATATTGTGGTCCTGTTGAATCCATCTAATTTTATATGGAGCCGGGTGTGCTTCTTTGGTCAGTCCCATCTTCTCTACCATTGCTCTTGAAACAATGTTCTCTGTACACCCGTTGTTAATGATGATGTCACATAACTTGTCTTTGACCTTGCATCGGGTTCGGAAGACATTGTGGTGCTGGGGTGATTTTTCAATCTTTGGGGCTAACAGTAGTCGCCTAACGATACATACTGGATGTCCAAACTCCTCGCGCGTTACTGGTTTCGCCATTGTTGTTTTGAAAAAGAAAGATTTCCAAAGGTTTCCAAAATAAATTGGAATCCTCGATCTGTGGGGCTCTGATACCACTTGACGCAGCGGGATAGCGGAACGGGCTTACCTTCGTGTTTGGCAATGGCCAAGTCGATCGGTGATGACGATAACTGGACCACCGTTGCTTGGTGAGAGCGAAGCGGTGCCGCAAAAACTCCGACGGAGGGCCTTGTGAGGGGTCCGCACGAAGATTGCTTGAAAACCTCAAGCGAGGGGCTTCCGAATCCACGGAACAGTCAAGTCCACGACCAAAAAAATAAGAGAACAAATCTCAAACTTTAAAGAAGAATTTTATTGATTAAAAGTTGTTCTCAATTGCATACAAAAGGTGCCTATTTATAGGACTTTTGTGACAACCTAATCATAATAAAATAAAGATAAAATCTATCCTAATAAAAGATAAAGTCAAAATAAGAATCCTATCATAAATATGATTATAAATAAAGTAAAGAAAAGAAAAAGGAATCCAAGAGGGAAGAGGAAAAGAAAAGGAATCCTAGAGGGACTAGGATTCTACGCTACATCACATCCCTACCCCCTTTCGCTCTCTCACAATCATCGAAGAGGCCACAAACAGCTATATTGCCACGCATATGTGGCTGTAGCTGTCCCTCGCAGTCCACACGAGGGGAAGCCGCCATTGCTTGTCAACTTAACAAAACCTGAGAGAGCGGAAGGGGCAGGGTGGTGCAGTGAAGGAGGGACAGTTAAGCTTAGGGTTTAGCTCAAGGAAGAAGAGATTAGGGTAGGATTAGGAAATTAGTATATTTTAATCAGGGAATAAGATAAAGTTAGGGTAAGGTTATGAAATTATGGTTTTGCAACTAGAAGAAAATGTGAAATTAGGGGGGGGGGGGGGATTGGAAGTTATGGAAGAAGATGAAAAATTAGGGCTTGTAGATATGGGTAAATTTGTATTTTGACACTTAGCATTAGTCTCCAACTGCAAAATAAAAGTTTAGGGAATATAATGGGGTATTAAAATATTACAATGGTATCTGTCTGCAATAACTGCTATTTTAGGGTTTTAGTGCAAATTAGACTATAAGTAATCCAGAAACAAAACAAATCCTAATGAATCATGTCCACAAATAACTAAACCAAATGCAGCCTAATAACTGCACCCGAAAATAAAGTCAAAATCTCGAATTGAGCCCATGTGATGATCTGGTCCTCCATCAAAAAGGATTCTCAAAGGAATTGAAGACTACACGAAAATCCTGATTATTGATTGCAATCACCCTCCTGCCTGTGGATGGTTGTGATGCTTCTCTGTCAAATTGTTGTGGAACATTGTGGAAATAAGGGTAACATGAGAGGAGAGGGATGTCTCTAACTGTCAATTGGAGTTGTAGCCTCATTTGTTTGACAATACCCAATTCATTTGGTCAAATTCCATTATATTTTAGTTGTTTATTCAAATGCTTCTTTGTAATTTTTCTAATAAACCAAAAAAAGTTTGGCTTGAAGTTTTCTTTTTGGGTTTTTCCGACTCTTTTACGCAAGCATGCTTTTTTCCTCCTCTCCTGAGTAAATGTTGCTTTGCATCTTTTTTTTATGTTCCTTGTTTCATGTTGCACTAAAAAATTATTTATATTTTAATTTTAGACAAAAGAGTTATCTTGGTGTTGGTTTAATATGTCATAAATTGTTGCTTACAGGAAACACTGCACAATCACAGTAAACATAAACTAGGAGATAGGGCAGTTGAAGCTCTGGAAGCAGCAGCAGATGGTTCTGATATGGACGCCCTCAATGATAAAACTGATGGAAGAAGTTTCACATCAAACCAAAGTCTACTGCATAACTGGCCTTTAATCTCCACTATCATTGTTTATTGTGTTTTTTCCCTTCATGACACAGCCTACTCCGAGGTAACTTTTCTTAAACAGATATAAAGACATCTTAGTTATACTTTTTTGTGCTTTTGTACTATTATATATGTATTGGGAAATATATTGTACTTGTTTATGTTAATTACTGCATGGTAATTTATAAAAACAATGGTAAATTTAAGTGCTAGAATAATCTGGTTGTAATATAAATTGTTTTACGTACAAATGAGAAACTGATAAAGTATTTGGACATGTTCTTTGTTTCCTTTTTTTTCTTCTCAATATGGTATTATTTGGCAATAAGCTTGATTTTTTTTTTCCTTATGTTCCATGTTTTACTTTTGGTCAATGCGTTTTCAGATATTTTCCCTATGGGCTGAGAGTGACAAAAGATTTGGAGGATTGAGCTTTTCATCTCAGGATGTGGGTCAGGTTCTTGCAATCTCAGGTACATACGTATATTTTGATCCTCAATGATATTGATACATATTTTCCTTGTTGCTTTCTAATAGAGTTATTAGTGTCATTTTTATATGGGTACAATGAACTAGTCGTGCGTGTATTTATCATCATGCATATTAATATAAAGCTACACATGAGGTGTAACCTAGGAATTAAGCTCTTGCATTCTCTTTTCTCATTTTCTGGGCGTCGTTTGATGGTTGCATTTTTCGTCTGTTTTTCTTGATTCATCGTTTGTTGTTCGTGGTCGTTAGTGGTTTATTTATGAGATCTAGGGTTTCTACAGATCTCGATGTTCGTTGTTGATAGTCGTTATTTTTTGTAAGATCTAGGGTTTCTACTTTCTATAGATCTCCGTTGGTTGATAGTCATTGTTTGTTGTTCGTTGTGAGACCTAGGGTTCCAGAGATCTCGTCTTCTGTTGCATCTTAAAGTATGGTGGAATTTGTGGGATTCTAAAATAGAAATATATTTTTGCGGGCCTGTTGTCTTTGACAAACAACACATGCTCTTAAAAAGAGAGTTCTCTTAAAGAGACTTGCTCTGGACATGAAATACTAAAAATACAAACAACACAAGCTCTTAAAGAGAGGGTTCTCTTAAAGAGAACGACTTAGTTTGGACATGGATACCAAAAAGAAAAACAACACATCTTCCACTATATAATGAGACTTCAAAACGGCTCACTTTTGAGCCGTCTAAGCCGTGTGTATGTCATGGTCCATTTTATTTAAAAAAAATTGTTGAAAAAAGTTTAAATTTGTCAACATAGGAAATCGAACTCAACCAAACAAGAAAATTATCTCACACCTTAACCACATGAGTTAGAAGAGATATTTGACTATAATTGAATAATATTCTTATTATACGTTATTATACATGCAAAGCACGTGCATTTACTAGTGCTCTTAAAGAGATTGAGTTCTCTCTCCCTCTCTCTCTTGATATTGTTGTCTAATCTTTGACACTTGCTATGGAGAAAGGACCGTGCATTTTGCAACTGTGCTAGGTGTAGGGAGGCAGGTGTCACGCCCCGACCCGGAATCACCCGAATCATCATCCTCGCAGGGGGCATGATGCCGCACGAGCCTGGAGTTGAGCTCGTGCAAGTATTTAGATGACAAGTTCTCAAAATGGTTATGTTTGATTTGATATTAGCAAACGAAAGATAACAGAGTATACGAAACAATTCTCTTTATTGATAATGAACTGAGATTACAAAGGCTTTCAATAGCCCAACTGAATTTGCCAGATTGGCTACAACACTCAAGTTCTCTCTTGCCCACAAAGAATTTTACCGTTCCATACATCATGTCTTCTATATCTCGGCCGCATCAATCCTGTTGCAAGTCCGAGCGTCAATGCGATCGCACGCTTCAAACGCTACGGCATTCCATGCCTCTACGCGATCAAGCGAAGCTTCGTCGCGAGCAATCCATTTCCGGCACCCTGCATGAAAGCTGGTGGGGGATTAGTACGTTCGTCCTCGTATGTACTGATGAAAAGACCCACTTTCTAAACCGACATTTAGTATTTATGTTGAATTATGCAACTTAGCTTATGATCTTGCTATATTCTCCTTAGGGTCAATTTCATGGCATATTCGAAAGCGGTAAAGCATGTTATCATGGCAAGCATGTTATTCGAATTGAGTAGGCAAGCAATCTCGTGTTTGTTTCGTGGCGTGACTTCTTACCAACATAAACGCACTCGTCCTTGCACCGATGCAAGGTGAATACACCACATTCCTTTCCTGTCATGTTATAAGTGCTCTCTATGCATGATCTATGTGTACATGATACATACGTGCTTGTACTTTCAACACATCGTTCCTTAACTATATGAAGGTCGTTGGTGTATCCGTGCCAAAATGAACTAAAAGTTTCTCTTTTCTTTTCTTTCTCTCTTTTCTTTCTCGAATTGGATAGCCCGGCGCTTCACGGGTTGGATTGCTATCCCAACAACCGAAGACATACCGTATGCATACCATCTTTTGCGGCTTTTCACATCTATAACCGGTTGCTAGTCATTTTACAGATGTGCGCCTATCAAAGATTATATCCCTCCTATGCCGAACGGTCCCGATGCCCCAGCGCACCCGTTCGGAGGGAACATTTCCGTGCACGGGATATTATCTCAATTTTCTCAAGTCCATTCGACCATGCAACGCACTATTATTCAAGCAACCAAACATAGTCTTGAGTCCGAGACTCGGACTTTATTATCTTGTATTTCTTCCATTAACTTTCTATGTTCTCACATTTCATACTTCGTTTCAATATTCAATGGCATCATGCCTCAACTCAATGTTCGTCAACCGAACGACCTGAAGGTCCCGAACACTTTTCGAGACATTATGCCACATCTGACAGTTCCGTCACCTACATGCCACAACTGTTCTCTTAGCAACGAAGCCATCTTTTATGATTCTCGTGCACGTAGGCACGCTTTGACACGATTGTTCTCATTTCTTCGAGTCGTGCATGCGATGCACGTCTCGATATCGTAATTCCATGTTCTTAGCCTTAATGTACAATGTTCGTGGCTTGCACGCTAGGGCGCTTGCCTTCATACTCTTCCAATGTGCTAGCCTTTCTAACTCGTGCACGAAGGCACGAAATAGCTCGTGCACAAAGGTACTCACCGAATACAGTTATTCCATGTTCTTGTGGCTTGCGCACCGAGGCGCTCGCCTTTGCAATATCCAATGTTCCATAGCGACTCGTGCATTTGATGTACGTTTCATTTCAATTGTTCTAACTAGTGTTCAATACACACTATGATTTATCTTCCGATCGGACCACGTCCGTGGCGTCGATAGGTTAACTTAGCATACAATGATACATTCTTACTTAGGCATGAAGGAGTAAAAAGAAGAGTCGATCCTCCCACCTTAAGTCGATACGCCTTGTTGTTTGCCGAGCCGATGCGGCTCGATTTCATAACTTTGTTGCATTGCCAAATCTTCTGACTTAGCCATCGAGCACTTCTTGTTTTATTGAACTACTCGATCGATTCCGGCCTACCGTGTCCAAGTTCCAGTCCGTTGCAAGGCGGTGATTTGGTTTTGCGGACCCCGTTGCGAATGAGGCAAGATGTCGACCTCTAATATTTCAGCGAAAACTGATAGCCTGCACATGAAACCAACTAAAATCAATACTTGCATTGATTCGGAATTGCACCTTGGGTAGATTCGATTTCTTAGAATCTTCGAGTTGACTCAATGCACTTATCCTTCGGGGCAATGCAGCGCTTCGCATCGATTCAACTCGATACATTTCTTTGGGACAATGCAACTCTTCGCATCGACTTAGTTCGATGCATTATTCGGGACAACGTAACTCTCGTATCGATTCGCATCGATACATTCCATTTGGTCAACGCGACTCTTTGAGTCAACGTCTCAGCGTAATGCGCCGTGCGGAGCGGGGCATTACAGCAGGTTAGGGAATGAGATGTCTCTTTGATTGTGTATTGTGCAGCTATGCTACGTGTAGGTGTATATGTACTAATGTAGGTGGCAGGTTAGAGAATATGCCCTGTACATGTACCAGTGTAGGTGTAGCACGGTACAAAGTAGTGTACTATAGGGAATGGGTCTAGTCTTCAATCACAAATACATCATACTTTAGGCTGAGTCTTTGGACTAATAATTTGCTTTAAAAATAGAACTTTAAAAAAAAAAATTAGTGGGGGTCAGTTGACCTCACTTGCCCCTACATGTATCCATCCCTAGTGGTGGGGGTTGTCCTTTTGTTACTGTTATTCACAATGATGAATTGGAAAAATCGATTAGAACGATGAAACTCAATGGTGCGAACTACCTTTGCCTGGTCAAGTCTATCTTAGTAGTGTTGAGGGCAAAAAAGTTCAAGTTTTTGACGGAAGAACTCCCACCTAAAACGTTCGCTGAGTATGAGGATTGGATGATTGCAGATGCATATGTTATGTCATGGTTGTGGCATACTCGCCTCTAATGTGTGGTGGTGTGAATCCTCCAAACAGATTTGGACATATATGGAAGAATCATATTCACAGAAGCAAAATGTGGCTTGTATCTATGAGTTGTACGAGTTATTATTTAATACAAAACATAATTGAAAGCTTGTGAATGTATATCTGGCTTCAAAGAAGGCTTTGTGGGAGGAACTAATGTAATATCATTCTGTTACACTACTAATTTGAAGGAAGCTCAATGATAGAAGAAAGAGTTTCATGTTTCATTTATCCTAGCCGGCTCGGATGCTGAGCTCGAACTTTATAAGACTCATATCCTTGCTGGAGAATAGTTACGATAGCAGATACTTGCTCTCGTCTCAATCGTTTCTTTCTAGGATAGGGTCCTCATATGTTCGATCTGAGGATAAGTTACATGATGTCCTTCCCAAACCACTTGTTCGTGGTCTATTTTCTGATTTATGTAGCAAGTTGGACATGTGATCTCTATGCTCTAGCTTGAGGGAGGATGTTAGAGTTATTATTGTTATTTATCTTATGTGGATACAATGAAGTAGTTGTGGGTGTATTTATCAGCATGCATATATAAATACACATGAGGTGCAACCTGTGGACCAAGCTTTTGCACTCTCTTTTCTCATTTTCTCTCTTCTCCTCGTCTTCTCTCTCTCCTCTCCAAACGTCACTCTTTCGATAGAATCGAGTCATCGACTACATTCCTTAGTCTTATTCCACCTAAACTTTAGCTTAGATTATAAGCCTTTCGATAGAATCGACTACATTCCTTATTCTTATTCCATTTAAAACTTAGCTCAGATTATAAGCCGTAAAAGTATTACATAAACTGGTTCTAAATTAGATAACTCGTTTGCTGATACACATAATTTATAGTGATTTTAGTTTATCATCAATAAAAAATTCAATCAATATTGACATAAGATGTGCACAGTGTACTAAAAATCGGCCTAGGCGTCCACCTAGGCTCTACGCGCCGGCCCACCATACCGAAAACCCCTTGGTGGTGTGCTAGGTGGCTAGGCGGGCCTAGGCGCCCCTAGGCGGGCCCTAGGCGCCCCTAAGCGGCCGTGTTTTTTTTTTTTTTTTTTTTTTTTTTGATTTTGTTTATTTTTAGTTGTATTTTGGATATTGGTTTGGGTTTTAAAATAGTATTTGGATTTTAGAACATTGAAATTTGAAACATTGAAATTTCAAATTTCAAATTTCAAATTTTCAAAAATTAAAAAAAAAAAAAAATCTAGGCGGCCGCATAGGCACTAGGCGGACCTCCGCCGCACCGAGTCCGCCTAGCGATTTTTAGAACACTAGATGTGCATATACAGAAAATACATGTAAATCACTGGATACATCCATGAAACATATACGCATCCCAAAAACCGCAATAATGGTCTGTGTTGATTAAATTATATGTTTCACTGGAGTTAAATCAGATATTTTGAAAGAAAAAATGAAGTAGCCTATCAGACTACGAAGTAGCAATTTCTTTCGAGTATTTCGTACAGAACTCTCCTCTTCCACTTTTACAGGGATCATGCAAGTAAGTTGCCAAATTTTCCTGCTAGTTAGAAAAGATTTAATGCACAAGTCATGAATCATTTTGTTCTTTTTGCTGGATTATAAATTACTCTTTTAGATATTTCCTTAACATCTTAAATTAGTTAAAAACAATTGATAAATGGAGGACTTGGATCTTCTACTCATCAACCAATATGAGATGTGCTAAATTATGACATGGATTTATTTTTAATAATTCCTTTCCTGAAATTGTAAGATAATGGAGTATAAATTTTTTGACTATCATATGCTGTATATGTTTCATAGTGCCTTGACATCTCTTGTCAAACAAAATATTTAAGGACCATTTTATTTCTAATTTCATCAATCATTCCTAGGTTTTAGTCTTCTACTGTATCAACTATTTTTCTATCCGAGTATCGAGAAAGCTTTAGGGCCTCTCACTTCATCCCGCGTGGCTGCGGTGTGCAATCTACCTCTCTTTTGTTTTTGCATTTCTGTTGGATGCTTGGATTCCTTACGCAATCGGAAGCTTTGATATGCAGGTAATAGGTTTGCCACTTCTTGCCGGTTATCCATTTATGGCTAAGTTATCTGGACTTAATCTTAAACTGATAATCAATTGTGCATCCATGTTGAAGAACATTTCCTCTGTAAGTACTGTATAACTCAAATATCTTTTCTCTTTGCACAAGATTAAAAGATGGACATACTATTGTTATCCAAGTATCAGTTGAAAGAAAGTTTCATAGCTTGTATGTTCTTAAGTTGTATATCAGATGTTGACATTGATTGCGGGGCTATCTTTAACTGAAATATTTCAGTATATTTACTGTTGTTATCCCTATGTCTCAACATCTTTACACGTAGGTGCACTATAATATCATTTTATTCTATTCTACAAGGAATTGGAATGGAGATACTAATGTCAAATACTACGTATCTGACCAGACTATAGTTCTAGTTACATGGGATCAGAATTCAGGTCTAGGCAGAATCAGCCATAGAGTGGAAAAGTCCGTTCAGGCACCGTCAAGTGGTGTTTACGTCCTGTTTTCGATTATATATACATCCTTTCTAAAATTAATAAGAAGAAACCTAATTTGTTCTGCCTCATTTCGCTTCTCTTCATCTTCTCTATTTCATTTATTTTCCCTTATACGACATTGGTAAGAGTACGGGGATCTTGTTTCTCCCCTTCGTTTCCATTAATCTGCGCACATAATATCCTTGAATTCTTCAAGAAAGGTTGTGCTCATCTTCCTTTTTGATGGCCTTGGATGAGTCCAAAACTTCGTCTCCCCCAAATCAAAAGTAGCCTTCTAGAAAGTTCCTTGACCCCAAACAACTCCTTGGAGTGACCATCCAAATCCAGATTGCTACGACAAAGATAGATAGTGGTCTGACTCTTCTTGGATGTATACATATGCAAAAAGGAAAAGCAGGATATATCAAGATTGTGACATGGATGATCCAAACTATAAGAATTAAGAGCAAGATTGTGAATGTGAGATATTGGTTGTTGGGATTGATGGTCCCTTCAATCAGTGACACTTGCAAAAGAGGTATGGGATAGAGTGGATATGTGGTATACCTAACCCCAAAAGTTGGTCAGAGTATGTCCGGTCCTACAGAAGATCGTGGTTGTCACCAGGAGGAAATCTCTATTTTCTTCCCCGCTTCTTGGACCAGATCTCCCTTTCGCCTGTAAGAACCTCCATATCTGATAAATGACAAGGGGTTTTTACATATTATAGGGGCTTATTTTTTGTTATTGGGGATTTAATTGGGGATAAATTACACTTCTCCTTTTCCTCATTGGACAAATATGTTACTTGTGTCTCAGTGAGAAGTGCCATGATGGTTTTGATGAAAGAAACTTTCTATAATCTTTCACGTCAATAGGTTTCATAATTCATCTTAAATAGCTATTTTCCTGATGTGTATTCCTTCAAAATGCATTCAGATAACTATCACTACTGGAATGAACATCTTGCAGAACAATGCTGTGGTAATCTTTAACACCTTAATGCATTTGCAAATTCATGCAGTAAACTTTATATGATAATCTCTACAAATGGTATACTTTGTTGAGTCTATAATTACTGAATATATATACCATGTTGGCAGTGTCAACAACAAAGAGGAGCTGCAAATGGAATATCTGTAACTGCAATGTCTCTCTTCAAAACATGTGCTCCAGCAGGTGCTGGAATACTGTAAGTTCATGTCTCTAACTGCAATCTCTCCAATTCGTGAGATTTGCTTTAGAAGTAGTCCTACGTTAAAGCATTTATACAAAGTGGACAGAAAAAACAAAAACTCTGTTATGAACATTTATATTGTTTTTTTCCTACAGAAATTGTCTTATCTGATGCTCACTACATGCCAGACCACTAGTTCTGATTGGTCAGCCTCAAGTGACAGACTAGTCAGTACATTTATAAATTTACCTGAATCCTGTATGATTGAACATATAAAAGGAACTAACAAGGTCATAGGAACATGAATATGCGCAACTTTGTAAGGGAACGACTTACTATGCCAAACTAATCAGCAAAAGGAGAATAAACTGACATGCATGTCATTGATTTGTCGCGCCCCGCTCCCAAAATACGGGAACCAAGCACGTGACGCTGGCCAGCCACACCATGTGAACACTAGCCCAACATGTAAAAGCTATATACTAGTTGGGTGTATCTAACATGCAATAGTCTTAGGGCCAAGCCATCACAATAATAGTCTCAATCCATATGAAAGACGGAATATAAAGAAGAGCATAAATAACATGGTTTGTAGCCCATAAATACATATGCCCATAATGAGGTGGAAAGTCAAGTCCATAAACCCATCAAATACAAAAGATAGCAAGTATAAGTAGCATGGCAACAAAACTCCATTTAAGTACATAGGTGTCCAATAAATAGGAAGATATTGGATTAGGAGCACCCACTAATCAGAGCATGGAGTAGTCAAGAGTCTCCTTGGCGGCATACTCTGGCAGTTGTTGGTCCTCCGATGCTATCGATCGCTCCTTGCTACCTAAACTACAAGCCAGTCTGGTCAGTCGAAACCACCGAGTAGAAAATATCCAAAGGAAGCGTTAGCCGTTGTACACAAGCACACACAATACCATATATAGACCTATTCGTCATCGGCAACAAATTCAAACAATGCTAATGAGGGTTATTGGAAATAGACGTCGAACACACTTATGGTTTGATCCATGGTTGGGACATCAAAATATAGTTGAGAGAGTTGGATGGCAAATGTATGCGACGGTTGGACGGAATGAAAATGTGAGCACATTGATCAGGGATGGGGCATGGCACCTGGTTGATCATCCTGTTGGGCGGCTCCTGGCGAGTGAAATTGCTACAATCCAAATCGACCCAAGTATTAATGAAGATAAATGGCAGTGGACCGGCTCCCCCACAGGTCAGTTTGTGTTTCATATTGTATATGACCAGATTAGACCAACGCATCCGTCCATAACACATGAGGAGTCCATCTGGATGAAAGGGCTTGCTTGCAAAATGCAATATTGCTTGTACAAAGTTATGAAAGGGCAATTATTGACCCTTGACAGATTGTCAAGGTTTGGTGTGCATATACATCGGCAGGGTTGCGTGATGTGTAACAGGGATACAGAGACATCTCAACACTTATTCTTTATATGTAAATACACCTGGACCATTTGGCAGGCTCAAAAAATTAAATTGGACATTACAACATCAGGTAGCAGAATTCTAATTGAGCAAATAGAGCAGGTATCCACTCTTCGACACAAGGGTAGATGCTGGTTCCGGAGAGCAAGACTCAGGCTGGCAGCAAGGTCTGGCACGTATGGCGCGAGAGGAACAGACACATTTTTGAAGGATTGAGCACTCTTCTAATTGGGATCTTGCACAATATAGAATATGATGTCAACACCATGTTATGATTATTGGGATTGTAAATTGACTATCTATGGGCCACCTATTCTTTGAGTGTCCGTTGACTTGGCACATCTGGGCGGAGCAGTGTATGCGATCGATGGGTGGAGTTGGTAGTGCCAGAGATATCCGGGGGATCCTCAGCTGGATCAGAGACCGCCGAGGCATGGATCCTGGTTGGGCCAAGATGGCTAGAGTTAGACTTGCAGCATCAGTTTGTCATGTCTGGAGGGAGCGCAACAGGCGTATCTTTGAGGGACTGGTTACTCCGTCAGTAGGAATTCTACATAATATAGAATTCGATGTAACTGTAATGGCCCCTTAACTGGGGAGGGAGATGTGAGAATAGTGTATTGTAATACATTTACTGCGATTTGCGTGGAATAAAATTTACCCTTATTCCAAAAAAAATAATAAAATATATATTGGAACCAGGTAAATGTATTATTGAAACCATATCAGATGTACAACCAGTTTGTCAAGCAGTCTCCCATTCCCATACCCTCTACATCATACTCTATATTATGTATAATGCCTATGGTCACTGTGCGAGTGCCTTCGTATATTCTGTTGTTACGTTCCTTCCATATGTGCCATACTGTTGATGAGAGCCTCGCGCACGCTTTTTGAAACCAGCCTGGAACACTTTCACGTCTATCTCGGAGCTTCTCGATATTTTCATCGATCCTTCCTACTGTGCCATGGTGAGCTCTCAACTTGGTCAGCCGCGATTGCCAAATTTCCCTGGACACCGGGCAGGTAAAGTATAGATGTTCCATAGTTTCTGCTTCGAATGCACACAGCGGGCACATCAAGTCATTGAGTTGCACTCCGAATCTTTGAAGCCTGTCCTTCGTGAGCAGTCGTCGGAGTATAAGCTTGTACATGCACAATTGCATCTTATGCGGGATTCCCTTCATCCAAACCATGTCCGCATACGTCACCTTGTCTGAATGGGGTCTGATGTTGTCATAAACTGCTCCGGCGTTGAACCTGGTAGACAGTGAGTCTGCCTATGCCCAGTAATCTTGCTTCGCCTCTCGATCAATTAGAGCCATCTTGATCTCAGATGTCAGCACCCGCGCCTATCGGTGATGCTCCGGTAGCCATTCGTCGTTGATGAGTATGCTGCTAACTTGCTCTCCCCGCCTAGCTTCCCGGTCCATGTGAGGGCCTATGCAATGCAACATGGTGTTATGGTTGATCCACGAATCCAACCACAAGTCGGTTGACTGGCCATCAACAAAAATACACACCATATGTGGTACTATATCTTGTCTATGCCGAAGAATGTGTTTGAACATCACGTACTCCTATAAATTCCTTCTCCCCAAGTATCGATTTCTAGTCCATTATGCCCATAGTGATTCTCCCTCTATGTATTTTCATGCTATCTTGATCCCCGCCACCTTCCGCAATGTTATCAAAGACTGGAGTCCAACCCCTCCATCTGCTGGGCTGTATAATGTGTCCCATGATATCGCGTGCATGCCCCCTTGCCAGATGAAGTCTGCACACTGTCTGTCAACTTTGCGCACTATGGCCTTCAGTAGTAGAATGGCCTGCATCCAGAACTTCATGATAGACATGATGACTGATCTGACTAGTTCAATTCTACCGCCAAATGATAAGTTTTGGGCTTGCCATCCCTCTATTGTCTTTTGGACATACTCCAGCAGTGTTCTGCAGTCTTAGTTTCGAGCGTAATTAACTGTCAGCGGGATGTCCAGAATCCAAATATTTGACCGATAAATCTATCCGACCAATGCCCAGCGCGTCAGCACATTCTTCCTTGTTGGGACAAGTATGGTTGAAGTAATCCCTACTTTTGTCTCTATTTAGATATAGTCCGGTGTGTCTGCCAAAAGTCTATTATGTATGTCACTATAATGTCCCGTTCCGCATGGTGCATTACGATGAGTCGTTGACTCGAAGTGTTGCGTTGACCCGATGAAATATCAATGCGAATCGATGCAAGTGTTACGTTGGCCCGAAAGAAAGCTTTGAGTTGAATCGAATCTACAAATCGAAACGACGCAAGGCATAAGTCCGATTCGAAGAAATATTGATTTTAGTTGATTTTGTGTGCAGGCTATGCTTTTACGCTGGGTTATAAGAGGTCGTCATTTTTCCTTATTTGCAATGGTGTCCGCAAAACCAAATCGTCGTCTTGCAACGGATTGTGGCATGGGCACACTAGGCCAAAACAGTCAAGTAGTTCAACGGAGCACGAAGTATTCGAATGACTAAGTCAGAAGAGTTGGCCGTGCAACGAAGTTATGAAATCGAGCTGCATCGGCTCGACAAAACGACAAGGCATATCGATTTAAGGTGGGCGGGTTCATGACACTTCTTTCCTACTCCTTCATGCCTAATAAAATATATCCTTGTATGCGTATGCTACTATCGAGTTAACGAGTATTGGCTCAAATCGAGTAAAGGTCTTAGTGTGTGTCGAACATTAAGATAGAACATTGAACATTGGACAATTGAGGCGACGTGCATCAAGTGCACGAGTCGCGATAGGACATTGATGCTAGAACATTGAAAGACAATATTGAGATGTGCATCAAGTGCACGACTCGAAAGAACATTGAACACTAAGGCATAGAACATAGAAATACGGTATCGAGATGTGCATCGAATGCACGACTCGAAGGAAAGAGGATATATGTGTCAAAGTGTGCGTATGTGCACGGGACTCATAATAGATGGCTTCGTTGCGAAGAGAACAGTTGTGGCACGAATGTTGTGACGGAACTGTCAAATGTGGCTTGGTGCCTTCGAAATGGTTGGGACCTTCGGGTCGATCGTTGATGAACATTGAGTTGGGACATTGTGCCAATGGAATAGAGATAAGCGAACTTGTTTGGTTGTACGAAACTCAGGCGCATATTGCATGGTCAATGGACTTGGATGGATGGCTCGTGCACGGGCGTGCTTCCCTCGAACGTAGGATCGCCGGGGCGCCGGAATCGTTCGACTATGGAGGGAATTAAGGAGTATTGGTGGTGCACTTCATTCAGACAGGTTGCACCCTTCTATTGATGTGATAAGCCACAATACTACCAAGTTTGGGATCCTTTTGATATTGGGCTAGCAACCCGTGCCAAAGCGATCGCCGGCTTACAAGTTAAGATACAAGTCCATTATGATGCGGAATGTCGTGACCTTTCATATAGATAGGACCGGTAGCCTGAGACTAGGATTGGGTGCAGGCGCAGAGCCTGCTACCCTTATGCTTATGATTAAGTTGTTTTGGTTGGCTTCGCGATTTGTTGTTGGTTATGCGAATCTCTAACAATTGCAGGCTAGGCAAAACGAGAGGGAGACATGCACGATCACTATGATTATGTTCATATTATGTCTAACTTTATCTGATGCAGGGACATTGTATTGGACACATTTATGATTCAGTTGCTACCGATAACATGCTTTACTGGTTGAACTTTGCCATGAAATTGATCCTAAGACAATAATAGAAAGATCACCAAATAAAGATGCATGCTTCACTAAATTTACTTAGTGTTCGATTAGTCGAGTAGGTCTTGATCAGTACAGCAAGGACGAAAGTACTAATCCTCTACTAGTTTGATCGCAGGTTCATGATATGTTCGGCTCGGGACGAGACTTGGCTTGGACGCGCCGAGGCATGGAGTCCTTAGCGTTTCGAGGCAAGCTACCCATTGGCGTTCGGACTTGCAACATGGAGATATTCGGCCGAAGACTACTTGTTGGCTATAAAGAGGCATAATGTATGGAACAATGTAATCCTTTGTGAGCTAGAGAGATCATGAGCGTTGTAGCCTATTGGCATTTTCAGTTGGGCTATTCAAAGCCCTTGTAATCTTCAGTTCATTTATCAATAAAAGAGATTCTTATTATATACTCTGTTTCCTTCCGTTGCTTATGCTATCAATTTGAGATAAACTTACGTGAACCTGTTATCTTGTCTTGCACGAGTGCAACTCCAGGCTCATACGGCATCACGCCCCAGTGAGGACGATGATTCGGGTGAAATCTAGTGAGGACGAGCGATTTCCCGAGTCGGGGCGTGACAAGTTGGTATCAGAGCGGTTCCATCCTTTGGACCGTGAACAAATCTCTTTGACCCTCAGTTGCTTCGCTATCGAAATCAGTTAACTCTAAGTTGTTTCCACAACCGCATGGCTCATGGATCTACTCGATGCTACATTGGATGTTCCATACAATAAGTCTGTATTATGTTGCGTACGTCTGCCACAAGTATGTCGTGACTATCACGCTATCTCCGAGTGTCATCGGAAAATATTGCACGAGTTACGAAATGTTGGTTGTCCGAAGAGCAACAAGTTGCGAGTCGTTGGTTGCACGAAGTGCAACGAATAAGGGGATGTTTGTTGCACGAAGTGCAATGAGATACGTATTGTTAGTCGCACGAAGTGCGAGAAGTTACGTGTTGTTGGTTGCACGGAGTGCAACAAGTCGTGAGCTGTTCGTTGCATCAGTGCAACGAGTCGATATATGGGATGATGCGTGTTACGCGGCTATGCGAATTGATAGCGAACGTGTTGAACAGATTGAGTAATGTTGCGAATTGTTGGTTGCACCTATGCAACGGTTTGTTGCGTTGGTGTAGCACGTCACGTGAATTGTTGCGTCAGTCCAATAAGTTGAGCTACAGGATGTTACATTGTGTATGATTACGCAAATGGATATCAAATGCGTCAAACGGATTCGAGTAGTGGCTTTGAGTATCGAGAATGAATCGTTGCACGAATTGCAATAGATGAGATTGAGAAATCGCGGATGCGATATTTGCGAGTTGAGTTGGTCGCTAAGTCGACATTGAGTAGACGAATATATAAGTCGGCCGAGTTGAGTCGAGCTTGAGTAGGCGAACGTGTATGTTGGCCGAATGTTGCGTTGAGCTTTGAGTAAGCGATTGCCGCATTTGTGATCGACAGGATCACCGAGTCACAATTAGATGGGAATAGATGTCGGACCAATGCTTAGTATGTTACGAGAGAAATGACTCGATTTCGAGTGGTATATGCAATATCACTTGTGCGATCAGTGCAACGAAGCATTGTATCGATAATGATAGGCTCGATTTCTGAGCGATATATGCAATACCACTTAGCGATAGCTATGTCAAACCATTTGGTGACTTGCAATAAATTGTGTCGAGACGATTGTGTCAGTTACGATAAGTTTGTCCTCAACGGACTAAATAGTGTCGAGACTCGAGTGGGAATGACTCGATAAAAGTCGATGCAAGTATGTTTCGATGAATTGAGTTGAACGATTAGGCGCAAACTCGCATCATTGGATGATGAGTCGAACGGAAATTCGTTGAGTGTAAACCGAACGATAGGATGAGAATAGCGAGAGAATTTTGCGTTGAGAAAATAATTGACTCGGTCAAATTTGAGTTGAGCTAGTGCGAGGACTTGTTCCGAACGAGTTATGTAGGTACGAAGAAATCGTGTGAACGAATTTGAGTTAGCGTGAAGAGTCGATAGCACAATTTGGAAGTACGATTTAGGAATATGAGAATGGATATAAGGAATTGAAAATTATGTCGCTCAATGATGATAGTTAGCTACAACGGGATGGATCTTGATGCGTGCGAGACGTGATTCATATTCGAGTTTGGATAATAACAGTGGTTGCAATAAATTAGAGTTTACGAGAAAGGAGGATGTTCAGGTTATGCACATCGATGATAGTATTGAGGCGTAAAGACGATATGCGATAACTTGGGAATACTCTAATCGAATGAACAAAAAATATGCTGAGCATTGTTGTTGGATGAATAAGATACAAGTTAAGTTGATGTCACTTCGGATGATAACGGAGGAAATGCTTCGAAGAATCTGAGAATGGATGGATATATTACTTGGATGAAAATGAAAGTGTCTTGATTGCTTCGTCGATAACCACAACGTTGACGTTCTTGTCTTGTGCAAGCGCAACTCCAGTCTCGCACATGCGTCATGCCGGATTAGAACGATCATTCTGCATGAGCGCTGGCATGGTGATTCATGTCCAGCGGGGATGGTCGAACTTGCAAGGCGTGGCAAATTGGATTTGACTTGTGGTTTGATGCGAAGGTGAATTCGAGGATTGTTGCAATTAGCATAGAGTGTGCAGATATTAACCGTGGGTAGATCGACTCGTACCCGAGGCGAGCAAATATTGTTCAGTTAACAATATTGTTAACGGTAGTGCATGAGTGACTCGAGTAGTAACGACACATCAGTTGCGCGGGTAGGTAGATAAATTTTGGATTGATAACTTATGTCGGATTGGGTAAAATCCCATAGAAATTGTCGGGAATTGATTTGGCTCCGAAATAGGATATAGCATGGTTCGTAGTAACTGTCCCTCGTTGATGATCTTCAATTATCGAGCATAGTTTCGGGACAGCTGACCCTAGAAGACTTGACCGCCAAATCAAGTGAATGTTGAAGTCCCATAGGATGAACCAATGATGTCGTATAAGTGCGTCGAGGATAAAATGGTGATGTAGTGCGTGTTGAGAATAAGTCTAGGCGATCAGATATATGTTACGAGAATTGATGGAACGGCCTTGGGCTAGATTGATAGGAATAGACTCTGAGATTGATCGAATAAGTATTCGAGTGGGTTGCTAGTCGATGATCGGATAGATGTTGAGGAATGGACTTAGCATATTGATACGGTAAGGCGATTGCAAGAATTTTGTAATGCGCGAGAGCGACGAGTAGTGGAACGGCCCTAAAATTTGTGTCGTAGATCGGTTTGAGTAACAATTAGGCTATGTGTGTTGAGCGTACAATCTATGTTACGAAACGAACTAGTCGGAATTGATTCGAAAATAGAGTAAATGATTCGTACTCGATCAAGAATCAGAGATGGACGTATCATAAGAGACCTGGGGTTGGAAAGATTGTTGCCTTTGAGCATCATAGACTCAAGTTGACCTCTTGTGTCGGGAGAAATTAAGTACGATGTCTGGATAAGTTACCTAGCGGGGGTAGCCCCAGACGCATTGCGTGGATAGATCGAGAGAATGTGAATCATACCGGAATAGTTGTGTGCGAGACATAGTACGAATGGTAGGCAAAGAAATTTGGGACATGTTGGACTTAGTCCATGTCGTTGAGGCAAAATTTTACGAACGATTAGATGAAAGACTTGAGTTGTGCGAGAGATAGAAAACGGTTGGACGAGTAGGCGCTGCGGAGGATTGTTGCGATTGGATGCGCAACAACTTGATGCAACACATTCGTTAAATAAGTCGGTGAGAAACGTATGGAATCAAAATTTATGATTTTGAATCATGTTGTGTGTAAAGGTGTTTGGGGGATGATCGCGTGTTATGGAATAAATGCATACAAGAATGATTTTGGGAATAGACGCTAAGATCCGACCAAGTCGAGTACGGAATGGCTGGTACTTGAGGATTTAAGTTGAGCCTGTTAGCTTTGTCCTAATATCCTACAACTGAGCTTGGCTGAAATGCATATATTGGTGGGACACCTAAAATATGTGTGATCCAAACTAAGTTGTATGATTCAAACGATAGTGGCACGAGATTGCATATATCTTACAACTTAGCTTGGTTGAAATGCATATATTTCGGTTCAAGGACGAACCTTGTTTTGAGTGGTATATTATGTAATGTCCCGCTCCGTACGGTGCATTACGATGAGTCGTTGACTCGAAGTGTTGCGTTGACCCGATGAAGTATCGATGCGAATCGATGCAAGAGTTACGTTGGCCCGAAAGAAAGCTTTGAGTCGAATCGAATCTACAAATCGAAACGACGCAAGGCATAAGTCTGATTCGAAGAAATATTGACTTAGTTGATTTCGTGTGCAGGCTACGCTTTTACGTTGGATTATAAGAGGTCATCATTTTGCCTTATTTGCAATGGTGTCCGCAAAACCAAATCGTCGCCTTGCAACAAATTGTGGCATGGACACGGTAGGATGAGACAGTCAAGTAGTTCAACGGAGCACGAAGTGTTCGAATGGCTAAGTCAGAAGAGTTGGCCGTGCAACGAAGTTATGGAATCGAGCTGCATCGGCTCGACGAAACGACAAGGTATATCGACTTAAGGTGGGCGGGTTCATAGCTCTTCTCCCCTGCTCCTTCATGCCTAATAAAATGTATCCTTGTATGTGTATGCTACTATCGAGTTAACAAGTATTGGCTCAAATCGAGTAAAGGTCTTAGTATGTGTCGAACATTAAGATAGAACATTGAACATTGGACAATTGAGGCGACGTGCATCAAGTGCACGAGTCGCGGTAGGAGATTGATGCTAGAACATTGAAAGACAATATTGAGATGTGCATCAAGTGCACGACTCAAAAGAACATTGAACACTAAGACGTAGAATATAGAAATACGGTATCGAGACGTGCATCGAATGCACGACTCAAAGGAAAGAGGATATATGTGTCAAAGTGTGCGTATGTGCACGGGTCTAATAATAGATGGTTTCGTTGCGAAGAGAACAGTTGTGACACGAATGTTGTGACGAAACTGTCGAATGTGGCTTGGTGCCTTCAAAATGGTTAGGACCTTCGGGTCGATTGGTGATGAACATTGAGTCGGGACATTGTGCCAATGGAATAGAGATAGGCGAACTTATTTGGTTGTACGAAACTTAGACGCGTATTGCATGGTCAATGGACCTAGATGGATGGCCCGTGCACGGGCGTGCTTCCCTCGAACGTAGGATCGTCGGGGCGCCGGGACCGTTCGACCGCGGAGGGAATTAAGGAGTATTGGTGGTGCACTTCATTCAGACGGGTTGCGCCCTTCTATTGATGTGATAAGCCACAATACTAGTAAGTTTGGGATCCTTTGGATATTGGGCTAGCAACCCGTGCCAAAGCGATCGTCGGCTTACAAGTTAAGATACCAGTCCATTATGGTGCGGAACGTCGTGACCTTTCATGTAGATAGGACCAGTAGGCTGAGACTAGGATTGGGTGCAGGCGCAGGGCCTGCTACCCTTATGCTTATGCTTAAGTTTGTTTGGTTGACTTCGTGATTTGTTGTTGGTTATGCGAATCTCTAACGATTGCAGGCTAGGCGAAACGAGAGGGAGACATGTACGATCACTATGATTATGTTCATATTATGTCTAACCGTATCTGTTGCAGGGACACGGTATTGGACACATTTATGATTCAGTTGCTACCGATAACATGCTTTACTGATTGAACTTTGCCATGAAATTGATCCTAAGGCAGTAATAAAAAGATCTCCAAATAAAGATGTATGCTTCACTAAATTTACCTAGTGTTGGATTAGTCGAGTGGGTCTTGATCAGTACAGCGAGGACGAAAGTACTAATCCCCAACTAGTTTGCTCGCAGGTTCAGGATATGTTTGGCTCGGGGCGGGGCTTGGCTTGGACGCATTGAGGCATGGAGTCCTTAGCGTTTCGAGAGGAGCTACCGCATTGGCGTTCGGAGTTGCAACATGAAGATGTTTGGCCGAAAACTACTTGTTGGCTATAAAGAGGCATAATGTATGGAACAATGTAATCCTTTGTGAGCTAGAGAAATCATGAGCGTTGTAGCCTATTGGCATTTTCAGTTGGACTATTCAAAGCCCTTTTAATCTTCAGTTCATTTATCAATAAAAGAGATTCTTATTATATACTATGTTTCCTTCTGCTGCTTATGCTGTCACGCCTCAGTCCCAAAATACACGGGACTAGGCCGTGTGGCAATGGCCAGCTACGTATCTAAGTGGACTCCAGTCCAAAATCGAATACGCATAGCTGTCCTAGATTTGTGTAGCTATCTCTATAACAAGTTTATATCTCAATCTACGGAACAAGAACATAAAGAATAGGAAATTTGAGAACCAGTCTGCAGCCTAATAATTATACTTCCCGAATAGACTAGAAAGGAAGAATATAAGTCTATAAATACTACACTACTAAGCGATTAAAACAACAAAAAATAAAACATATAAACTACGGAAGAATGAATACCTACAAGGAGTACATACATGGAATATAACGGAAGCTCATAAACAATCTTGCAAAGTTCTCTGTAGTCCTCATCTAAATCTGGTGAGAAAACCAGGTCCTCAGCTGGACGCAATAAGGTACATGATATACAGGCCAGATGTACGACAGTAATGAAAGAAAAGATAAAGAATAGTAAGATTGATAAAGTGAACCTGTTATCTTGTCTTGCACGAGCACAACTCCAGGCTCGTGTGGCATCACGTCCCAGTGAGGACGATGATTCGAGTAAAATCTAGCGAGGACGAGCGATTTTTCGGGTCGGAACGTGACAGTTACTGCCCGGATTCCTTTTATCGTTGGCACCAAGAACACTAGTTGTAATGCCCCATCCCGCTCAGTCAATCGGAGGAATGAAAACGCCGATGACGTTCGGACTTAGCCATGCAACGGCTGCTCGAAGACCCGCTCGGCCGAGGCGACTCCTCGCTCAGGTGGGTGGCTTCGGTGAACTTGTCTCATCTTGGCCTTCGCACTAATAAAACGAAAGTTTTCAACTGCACAAGTAGGCTTGATAATAAAAAAGACGCATCAACATAGCCAAGGGAATAATACCAACTTGGGTCGATTGAGTTAGAACATGGAAAATATCCCAAGGTCGGCTTAGAAATGTTGCACGATGGCTTTCAAAATGACCCTCGGTCCTTCGTCCCGTGGCTTGGGAGAAGGAAAGTCGGTCTTCGCCACAAAGTTATGAATTAGCCTAAGTCATAGGCGTCGTCCGCATAAATGCTTAATAAAGCATGCATAGTCCCATCGTCCAAGGCTTAGCCTAGCCCCTGCTCGTCCTACGAGTTAAGTTGCGTTGCACGATTCGTGGCATAAGTCTAGGCACCCAAAGAACTTGGTTGTTCAAGTCAAACGCGTGCACGGCACGTTTCTACAATGCAAGGCTTGGCATAGCCCTTGCTCGTCCCGCTGGTTAAGTTGTTGCACGATTAAGTTAGGCAAGAGTTTTGTTGCGCTATCGAAGTCATGGCAAGTACTGTCCCATATTTTCTGCGGTTGTCAAGTCGCATAGTCCTACGATCCCAAGGCTCGTCATATAAAGTTTGACTTGAGCGATAGTGTCGCTTAGAAAACAAGTTGGTTTAAGGCACGAGCCACGGTAGGTTTAAGGGTAAGTTTGCCACGGTTAAAGAACACATGTTTGGTCCAAGTTAAGCTGGAAGACTACGCAATAGTCGTTCCTTGGGTTTTAAAAGGATAGAAAGTTCACGCGACTGGTTGTCGCCGAGATCGGTCCCGCTACTTGGGAGTCTCGATAGAAATATGGAAGGCACGATCATGAATAAGGAAGGACATGGTAAACCGAGTTGAGTCTTGCATGGCCATTGGACAACTTGTCGACAAGGATGGTTTTGTTCCTCAAACGGTACCTGCGGCCACAGGACCGGTCTGGCCTAGGAGGAACATGCTTGCGGGACCCTCGGATGGTGTGCGACCTGACCTGAGGGGTGTACCGTAGAGCGGGTAGTACGGAAAATTCGGCGAGATCGCGTCTCGTTGTATACGAACGTACCGTATTATCCAATTAAGGTCCAAATATAGCTTGTGGTGCTAGTGACCCTTTCATATAGATAAGTCGGCATAGGAGCGGCTATCCGCGTGCATGTCTTAAGCGAGTCAAGATGTGTGAGCCCGATTTGAGTGGGTTACGAATTATTTGCTTGGTATGTAACACAGTCGATAAGTCTAAGATTTGGCTATAACCAAGGCACGTGCTTCGGCACGAGATGTGGGTCGACTAATGAGTTCGTTGGCACATAGTGCATAGGTTCGAATTGAGTCGTTTCAAAGTTAAGTCAAGAAGGGCCTTAGGGCAAGTTGGTTAAGGCATCATGAGTTACGAGGCACGACCTCTATATGTCATGGCACGACCATGCTGTTATGACACGAGCATAGGTGAAAGACTAAGTGGGGGCACTGCTTCGATTATACTGAAGCACGAATAAAGTATAGCACGACCATGTCGTTGCGTCGCTAAGTATAGGCCGACAAGCAAGCTCGAGTCGGTGCGTTGATGTTGCTAGTACTAGAATGGTCTAAGGTACAACGATAAGTAAGATATCGGAGCTAGGCACGGTGATGGTCTAGAGACACAAATAGGCCAGGTGTCGATGTCCTAAAACTGATCCTAAGGCAAGAATAGAAAGGCAATCATAAAGGGCTATTGTTGTACAAAAGTAAATAAACGTGTTGGTTTTGTTGGATGTGCGAGGAGCTCACGCACCAGTACAGTTGAGTACTGACACCCATACAGTTTCCATGTGTAGGCACAGGTAGAAGCTCGTTGGCGCGGAGCTCGCTTGGATGCGTCGAGGCACGGAGTTCCTTGGCATGTCGAGGCATACGGCCGCTTGGAGTCAGAACTTATACGGGACATAATGTATGGACATCGCCTATCTGAAGCATCTGCCACTTGCAGTCTTGAAGCTTGTATTGAGAAGTAAGAGAGAACAGAGTGACTTGTAATATGAGAGAAAAGTGAGCATGAGTGAATGTAATCTTGGCTATGTGCCTTTGTAATCTTATGTTTGAAATATCAATAAAGACTTTGATTTTGTTTCAATGCTTGTGTTGCCTTGTACATTCAATATTTCTGCTTGGGACTTCTGTGCGACGACCCCGTCGCAAGCCGCTGTAATCGGCCGTTATGGAACCTGCCTTGTGTGAGCGCAATCTAGGTTCATGCGGCATCACGCCTTAGCGAGGACGATCGGTCCTACGGGACCGGGGCGTGACATAATAGTATCAGAGCACGACTTTACGTCCTTGAACTTTCGATTGAATTCTTTAACTCTGATGTTCCGCAAACTCTGATGTTGTTTCCGCAAATCAGTATCGTTGGTGCGCTCTCTCTCAAATGTCCCACGGGATGTCCATACAATAAGTATATATTTTAAAAAGTATCACGGAAGAAAATTGGTTAAACAAAGTTTAACTTTAAATAAGCACGGTTGGCTAAGTCGGGCTGGGCATATATACCAAGAATTGTGTCGACCTTAGCAAAGTCGAGTGCGAAATTGAATTCGTTTCGGACGACAATAAGTTGAACTTGATTGAGTATGTGGAATAACTATCGATTAAAGGACTATCGAAAAGATGATATCATCGATGTGATACATATGAATCGTGCTTGAAATTGAGGAATGGTTCGAACGGACATTCGAAGTATTCGATTTTGATTCGAAAATTACTTTGAGGATTCGTCGTATAACTTCATCCCTAAGTGGTGTATGGGATAGTTTCGGGAATGTTGATCGATTGAGGATGTGGGGTGCCAATGAGTCTATCAGCAAGCGACGAGTATGCAAAGCCTTAGAAAGAGTGTTTCAGAGTAATTGTGATTCTAGATGGCTAGCGCGAGATGATACGAACAAAAGAGTAGACGACGCACATCAACATGATTGCCTCGAGTATGAAATGCAAAATGATCGAGAAGGTAAATTGAATCGAGAAAAAGTTAATGTGTACAAATGGATGACTCAATCGAGAAAATTGATATGAATCGTATACAAAAGTTAGTACGATCGGATGATAGCGTGCACAAAAATGATTCAAATATTTGAGAATGACTCTAAGGATTGGAATAGATGTTGCTCGATGATTGAGTTTGCATGGATCGGTGCATTTTGAAGAATATGTTGCTCGATGACTTAAGATAGTCGGATGTGTTAGGGTTATATACTAAAAGCATCACTTTTGTAGTAACCTTATTTCCTTAAATTTTGAATGAGAATCATATGGGTAAATGTTTGCATATTGTATTTGTTGCAAGTGTTAATGCAAATGTCTGATATTCTATATTGTAGATAATATGGTGTGTGGTGTCACACAGAAGATCATATTATCAGTTCCCTATGGAGTATATAAATAGTTCACAACCTAGATGGACTTGGACAATCTATTGGAAATGTTGTAGTGTAATCTGGTATTAGTCTATCTTGACTATAAGTTTACACTAGTACACTTTGTATGTATTGAACAGACCACTTGAGGTTGTTCTCTTTGTACTGACTACATAAGAGAACAAACACCTCTGTTATTGTGGATGCTTGTGCTCTTAATCCGGATATAATAACACATGTATATGCAGTGTGCATTATTTTGACTCATGAAAGAGTGAGATTCATTATGGATCAACAACCTCTATGAATTGGGTAATAACATTGTATGTATGATGAGCTGTTGATTATAAATAAATCCATGTCCGATACATCGGATTGATGATGTCCCCTTAAGGAGCTCATAAGGATTGTCATGTAAACCCTGCAGGTGGATTATATTCGACATGACAAATAAGTTGAGCGGTACTACTTAAGGATAAAAGATGTCGAATCAATATAGTTGTCAGTAACTTAATTTGATCGACGAACATACGATATCTTAACATGGGGAGCCAAACGAGCATATAATAAAAGGAGCCCACAAACATAATTTGGGATTAGGGAGGTAGTACAACAGTAGCTCATTAGTTGACCGAGCTATTGTTAATGGGCCTGGACTGTGTGTTCGGGCTGAACACGGGATATCAAGATCCGTTAGGAGGCCTAACCCTAATTTCTCCTCATGGTCCCCGCCGTAGCCTATATATCCTCTATTCTCTGGCCGCCAAATTATGGATCAGAAATCTGAAGCTTTCTCTAAATTCGTGATTCACGTAAGAAGAAAGAGAGGGCTGCCAAGAGAAGAAAAGTTGGGAGATCGTCGTCCACACGACGTCCAACTCGAGGAAGGAATACGTGTAGAAGATCTTGGGGTCGTCCGCTCGAGATTGCCAGGAATTACTTGTCTTCTTTCCGCCGCAGGTAAATTCGTGAACCCAAGTTTCCGCCTATGAAGGGTTAGAACACGTATTAAATCTGTTTAAACTTTCTATCGATCAATACGCACATCAAAGTAAGGGTCCTGGGAATCCCCATTCCATCAGGATGAATACACTTATTTTGGTTGTGAACGAATTGAACATGTACCAATTCGAGGGATAATGATCAAATTTGACCTTGAATATTGATGAGATTATCTAGTTCGGACAATAGCATTAGTCGCACGACTCGAAATTCGTTGCAAATGAAGATCGTCAGGTTACGCATATTATCGATGGTTTTGAGGCGTATCAAAGATCGATGTGCGATAACTCGGGAGTACTCTGAGTCAGGAAATGACGATCGTGTGTGAAATGTTATTGTTTCGATGGATGCTATGCTTGGGATTTTGATTGAAAGAAATATTTGGATGTAAAGAAAGTATCTTGATTTCTTCGACGATAGCCACAATGTCGACGTTCTTGTCTTGCGCGAGCGCAACTCCAGCCTTGCACATGTGTCACGTCAGATTTGGGGTGATCGTTCCACGTGAGCGTTGACATAGTGATTCATGTCGCGGGAAAGATCGAACTCGGAAAATCAGGACGTGGCAATTTGGATTGCTTCGATTTGTGGTTTGATGCGAAGGTGAATTCAAGGATTGTTCGGATTGGTGATTGATGATCAAGTAAGCGTGAGGATTGAGTAGATCCAATCTGCGTATCGATAATGAATTAGTCTAGACTCAAAGCAAGAGTTACATCCCGATGAGAATGATTATTCTACAAAAGCGTTGCATGGTGATTTCATGCCTACTGTGGATAATCGGACTCGCGTGAGATTGGGGCGTGACATATTGTTAAGCTAGACGACCTGGTGATCGAATACGTGAATTGTGATAAACGACTTAGGGAATATGGAATAAAATTATGGTTTAGCGACAAATCGTATCGTAGCGTGTTTGACTTGAGAAGAAATGATAGGTGGATTTTATCGAACGTATTCAAGGAGATAGACTATGCGAATTGCTTGTTGGATGAGTGATATTGATATGTCGTGGAAACAGTTGAACAAAGCTTATCATAGGATGACTTTGCTGAATAACGCGGACCCCTTGGACTAAGTGTTGCGAGTGCGAATAGGAGGAATCTATGCTCGAAGTTTAGATCGGAATCGGAGTGATGCGAGCTTGGGTAGAAAACCCCGTATTATCTTTGGTTTGACCCTAGGATTGGGGTCAGTGTTGGTATTATTGTTGGGGAACTATGATTTCAATCCTGACATTGAGTTTAGCCTTGAGAGATGGCCTAGCGGTTAGGCGAGACGTCCATGTTTCGAGAGATAACAATGGCATGATTGATCTGAAGGATTGATAGGATTGGAAAATGGTATGGATGGATAGAATGATTCAACTAGAAGAAAATCCACTCACAAGGCTCGGCTGAAATACATATATTTTAGGGGCGCCTGAATATGTGCACGATCCGACTCGAGTGAGAATGACGAATTCTCTATCATGAGGCTTGGCTGAAATGCATGTATTTTGGGGACGTCTGGAAATGTGCACGATCCAACCAAATGATACGTTGAATTCATATGAGACTAAAGGAGCGGAAGGGTATCGAGGATTTCAAAATCGTGTCTCAAGTAAAAGATTGATAGCAGTGCGATCGTTAGTTTGGAAATGAACTTGAATATTGATTGAGGTGAAGTGCGTGCGAGAGTCACTGGATGATGAGTCGAATTATAAGTCAATAAGTGTACTCAGTTAGTTTCAAGGACGAAACTTTTTCTAAGTGGTGTATAATGTAATTCCCCGTTCGTTCAGTCAATCGGAGGAATGAAAACGCCAATGGCATTCGGACTTAGCATGCAACGGCTGCTCGAAGACCAGCTCGGCCGAGGCGACTCCTCGCTCAGGTGGGTGGCTTCGGTGAACTTGCCTCAGCTTGGCCTTCACACTAATAAAAGGAAAGTTTTCAACTGCACAAGTAGGCTTGATAATAAAAGAGATGCATCCACATAGCTAAGGGAATAATCCCAACTTGGGTCGATTGAGTTAGAACATGGAAAACGTTCTATGGTCGGCTTAGAAATATTGTATGATGGCTTTCAAAATGACACTCGGTCCTTCGTCCCGTGGCTTGGGAGAAGGAAAGTTGGTCCTCGCCACAAAGTTATGAATTAGCCTAAGTCATAGGCGTCGCCCGCATAAATGCTTAATAAAGCATGTACGGTCCCATCGTCCAAGGCTTAGCCTAGCCCCTTGTCACGCCCTGATCCTGCAGAGTCCTTTCGTCCTCGCTTCAGACTCCTTGAGACGATCGTCCTCGCTAAGGCGTGATGCCGTGCAAGTCTAAGTTGCACTTGCACAAGGCCAAGTCCTGAAGCAAGATAAGATGGACAAGATTGACAATACGCAGCGGAACATATTGCAGATAATTGAAGCAGCAGCGGACATATTTCAGAATACATGCATTGAACACAATGGTAACAAGAAACAATTCTCTTTATTGATTTTATTTAAAAAGATTACAAGCTCTCGATTCTCTCTGATACAATGTTACATTCTCTCAGAACTTTACAGATTACAATGATCCTGTTCCCATACATTACATCCCTTTATATACAAAACCAACTCTTGTAACAGATGTCATCTCTTGGCATCTCTTCTGATTTCTGGCTCCTAAGGATGAGGCTCGGGCTATCGCTTTCGGACTATCCTTCTTGATGCATATTGCACCTGCATGCAAACTGATGGTGGATCAGTATATCAGCATACTGGTGACTGTGAACAAAGAGCTACATTTGTCTGAAACGATCACTGTTCATTTAGTGAGAAAACATTTCTTGTGATGTGATCTTGCTACTTTTACCTATATTCATTTGTGCATACAGAGTCAGTTTACATTCTTTGAAAACATCTTTGAAAAGCCAACATTTATTTCATTTCCTTTCAAGCATACAAGGGTCTAATCATTTCAAGCACGATGACTATTCATTTCTGTGGAGTGCGCAGCGTGTTTCATGAGCATATTCATTTATCTGTTCAAGCAACTCTTAGGGACAATTATAAGCACGATATTATATCTTTTCTTTAGAGAACATAGCATTTCTTTGTAATGGATTAATCTCTACAAGCAATTCATATAGCAAACTCAAGCAATACATATGTATCACTTTTCAGTGATTCTTACCATAGCCGACGGTCCATCCTGCACAAGACAAGGATTAGCATAAACATGATAAAACCAACATTTTTCCATGTTCGTCTCTGCATCGTTAGCTCTTAGTAAAACATTCTTGACACATGCAGACTCGATTGGCAGTTGTGACTCTTCGGTTCAGCTCTGCACCAACCAACACCTATCTATATGATGGTCCATGGAAATGTTCCCCATGATTAGCCGCTGAGACTCATGGTTCAGCTCGTCGCTAATGACACAACATTTCGAGGTGTAGCATTTACCCCGGAGTGCTATTACAATCTCTCCTAGGCCGATCGATCCCGGGTGCCCCCAGTATCGTCGAGAGACTATTACCTTGTTAACAAGTTGTCCGAGACCAATGCATGACTTGTTCTTTTTATCAGATAAAACATAACAGTGCAACAGGTAGCGACCAGTTCATAACTAGCCTTATTCGTTCGGTCATCATTCACATTCAATTCTCATTCGGTCATTCGATAACATTCAATTCTCATTCGGTCATTCGATAACATTCAATAGCATTCAGTCATTCGATAGCATTCAATAGCATTTTACTTCCCTGGAACGAAATAACAGTTCTATACCGATATAGCATATCATTTTACCTTTGAAAGCATACTAGTTCGGGGCATATAAGCAATCTCTTTTCTTTTCTTGTTAGCATGACAACAGTTCAATGATTAAAGGCAGCATCTCTACTTTAGCATACGGGCATCAGTTCGTTTCTTATTAGCAGGCAACAATTCTTCTTAGCATGCAGATTATCTCTTTTCTCGTATTAGCATAGCAACATGTGGATTCTCTTAAAGCATACTCAATGATTTACTATCTTGTTATTAACAATAGCTTTCAATCAAAAACAGATTCTTATTAGGCGTAAGCGAATCAGCAAATGAGACTTCGTCCACTCACCCAGATCAATCGTCTTCTGTTGCAGAGCCAGCAATCCGATCTTTCTGTCTATGTAGTACCTTCGCGGAGCGGGGCACTACATAATTACCACCGAGAAGAAGTTTCGTCCTCGAAACTTAAGGAAAAACTTACGATATCCATAGCAGCGATAGTCCTCATCCTTCGCCATCGTCAATCCATAAAACTCTCAAATCAGGTCATATCAAAACTCTTGTTCAATAAAGCATTTCAACCTCAATCCATTAAATCGATAAAATATATACCGGCATCATAAAAATATCTACGGACTTATTGTATGGAACGTTCATCTCATTATTGATATCGAACAGGCAAAAAGGAATTTTGATCAGAAGAACATGTTCGAATTCAATTGAATCAAAATTGGTCAGAGGATCGTGTTGCTCTGATACCACTTTGTCACGCCCCGATCCCGCAGAGTCCTTTCGTCCTCACTTCAGACTCCTTGAGACCGATCGTCCTCGCTAAGGCGTGATGCCGTGCAAGCCTAAGTTGCACTTGCACAAGGCCAAGATCTGAAGCAAGACAAGATAGACAAGATTGACAATACGCAGCGGAACATATTGCAGATAATTGAGACAGCAGCGGACATATTTCAGAATACATGCATTGAACACAATGGTAACAAGAAACAATTCTCTTTATTGATTTCATTTGAAAAGATTACAAGTTCTCGATTCTCTCTGATACAATGTTACATTCTCTCAGAACTATACATATTACAATGATCCCGTTCCCATACATTACATTATATACAAAACCAACTCTTGTAACAGATGTCATCTCTTGGCATCTCTTCTGATTTCTGGCTCCTGAGGATGAGGCTCGGGCTATCGCTTTCGGACTATCCTTCTCGATGCATATTGCACCTGCATACAGACTGATGGTGGGTCAGTATATCAGCATACTGGTGACTGTAAACAAAGAGCTACATTTGTCTGAAATGATCACTGTTCATTTAGTGAGAAAACATTTCTTGTGATGTGATCTTGCTACTTTTACCTATATTCATTTCGTGCATACAGAGTCAGTTTACATTCTTTGAAAAACCAACATTTCATTTCATTTCATTTCAAGCATACAAGGGACTAATCATTTCAAGCATGATGACTATTCATTTCTGTGGAGTGCGCAGCGTGTTTCATGAGCATATTTATTTCTCTGTTCAAGCAACTCTTAGGGACAATTATAAGCACGATATTATATCTTTTCTTTAAGAGAACATAGCATTTCTTTGTAATGGATTAATCTCTGCAAGCAATTCATATAGCAAACTCAAGCAATACATATGTATCACTTTTCAATGATTCTTACCATAGCCGACGGTCCATCCCTGCACAAGACAAGGATTAGCATAAACATGATAAAACCAACATTTTTCTCTGTTTGTGCCTGCATCGTTAGCTCTTAGTAAAACATTCTTGACACATGCAGACTCGATTGGCAGTTGTGACTCTTCGGTTCAGCTCTGCACCAACCAACACCTATCTATATGATGGTCCATGGGACTGTTCCCCATGATTAGCCGCTGAGACTCATGGTTCACTCGTTGCTAAGGACACAACATTCCCGAGGTGTAGCATTTACCCCGGGGTGCTATTACAATCTCTCTAGGCCGATCGATTCTGGGTGCCCCCAGTATCGTCGAGAGACTATTACCTTGTTAACAAGTTGTCCGAGACCAATGCATGACTTGTTCTTTTTATCAGATAAAACATAACAATGCAACAGGTAGCGACAGTTCATAACTAGCCTTATTCGTTCGGTCATTCATTCACATTCAATTCTCATTCGGTCATTCGATAACATTCAATTCTCATTCGGTCATTCGATAACATTCAATAGCATTCGGTCATTCGATGGCATTCAATAGCATTTCACTTCCCTAGAACGAAATAACAGTTCTATACAGATATAGCATATCATTTTACCTTTGAAAGCATACTAGTTCGGGGCATATAAGCAATCTCTTTTCTTTTCTTGTTAGCATGGCAACAGTTCAATGATTAAAGGCAGCATCTCTACTTTAGCATACAGGCATCAGTTCATTTCTTATTAGCAGGCAACAATTCTTCTTAGCATGCAGATTATCTCTTTTCTCGTATTAGCATAGAAACATGTGGATTCTCTTAAAGCATAATCAATGATTTACTATCTTGTTATTAACAATAGCTTTCAATCAAAAACTCAGATTCTTATTAGGCGTAAGTGAATCAGCAAATGAGACTTCGTCCACTCACCCAGATCAATCGTCTTCTGTTGCAGAGCCAGCAATCCGTTCTTTCTGTCTATCTAGTGCCTTCGCGGAGGGGGCACTACACCCCTGCTCGTCCCACGGGTTAAGTTGCGTTGCACGATTTGTGGCATAAGTCTAGGCACCCAAAAAACTTGGTTGTTCAAGTCAAACGCGTGCACGGCACATTTCTACAATACAAGGCTTGACATAGCCCTTGCTCGTCCCGCTGGTTAAGTTGTTGCACGATTAAGTTAGGCAAGAGTTTTTTGCGCTATTGAAGTCATAGCAAGCAGTCCCATGTTTTCTGCGATTGTCAAGTCGCATAGTCCTATGATCCCAAGGCTCGTCATATAAAGCATGACTTGAGCGATAGTATCGCTTAGAAAACAAGTTGGTTTAAGGCACGAGCCACAGTAGGTTCAAGGGTAAGTATGCCATGGTTAAAGAACACATGTTTGGTCCAAGTTAAGCTGGAAGACTACGTAGTAGTCGTTCCTTGGTTTTAAAAGGATAGAAAGTTCACGCGACTGGTTGTCGCCGAGATCGGTCCCGCTACTTGGGAGTCTCGATAGAAAGTTCACGCGACTGGTTGTCGCCGAGATCGGTCCCGCTACTTGGGAGTCTCGATAGAAATATGGAAAGCACGATCATGAATAAGGAAGGACATGGTAAACCGAGTTGAGTCTTGCATGGCCATTGGACAACTTGTCGACAAGGATGGTTTTGTTCCTCAAACGGTACCTGCGGCCACAGGACCGGTCTGGCCTAGGAGGAACATGCTTGCGGGACCCTCGGATGGTGTGCGACCTGACCTGAGGGGTGTACCGTAGAGCGGGTAGTACGGAAAATTCGGCGAGATCGCGCCTCGTTGTATACGAACGTACCGTATTATCCAATTAAGGTCCAAATATAGCTTGTGGTGCTAGTGACCCTTTCATATAGATAAGTCGGCATAGGAGCGGCTATCCGCGTGCATGCCTTAAGCGAGTCAAGATGTGTGAGCCCGGTTTGAGTGGGTTACGAATTATTTGCTTGGTTGTAACACAGTCGATAAGTCTAAGATTTGGCTATAACCGAGACACGTGCTTCGGCACGAGATGTGGGTCGACTAATGAGTTCGTTGGCACAGAGTGCTAGGTTCGAATTGAGTCATTTCAAAGTTAAGTCAGGAAGGGCCGTAGGGCAAGTTGGTTAAGGCATCATGAGTTACGAGGCACGACCTCTATATGTCATGGCACGACCATGCTGCTATGATACGAGCATAGGTGAAAGACTAAGTGGGGAGACACTGCTTCGATTATAATGAAGCACGAATAGAGTATAGCACGACCATGTCGTTGCGTCGCTAAGTATAGGCCGACAGGCAAGCTCGAGTCGGTACGTTGATGTTGCAAGTACGAGAATGGTCTAAGACACAACGATAAGTAAGATATCGGAGCTAGGCACGGTGATGGTCTAGAGACACAAATAGGCCAGGTGTCGATGTCCTAAAACTGATCCTAAGGCAAGAATAGAAAGACAATCATAAAAGGGCTATTGTTGTGCAAAAGTAAATGAACGTGTTGGTTTTGTATGGGTGGGCGAGGAGCTTACACCACCAGTACAGTTGTGTACTGACACCCATACAGTTTCATGTGCAGGCACAGGTAGAAGCTTCGTTGGCGCGGAGCTCGCTTGGATGCGTCGAGACATGGAGTTCCTTGACGTCTCGAGGCGTGCGGCCGCTTGGAGTCAGAACTTATACGGAACATAATGTATGGACATCGCCTATTTGAAGCATCCGCCACTTGCAGTCTTGAAGCTTGTATTGAAAAGTGAGAGAGAGCAGATTGACTTGTAATATAAGAAAAAAGTAAGCCTGAGTGAATGTAATCTTGGCTACGTTCCTTTGTAATTATGTTTCAAATATCAATAAAGACTTTGATTTTGTTTCAATGCTTGTGTTGCCTTGTACATTCAATGTTTCTGCTTGGGACTTCTATGCGACGATCCCGTCGCAAGTCGCTGTAATGGCCGTTATGGAACTTGCCTTGTGAGCGCAATCTAGGCTCATGCGGCATTACGCCTTAGCGAGGATGATCGGTCCTACGGGACCGGGACGTGATACTAGTCGATCGTCCGCTATATCATATGGCTAATATGTGGGTGAACTGATATATAGTGGTTGCACCTGGCCCGATGCTACTGCCGCATCCATCATTCATGTGAAGTATTCCATAACCAAAAGTGAAAATGTATGGGGATAAAGGATTCCCCTGTCGGAGTCCCCTTACTGGTGAAGAACCCACAAGATCGACCTTCGATAAGCACTGAAAAGGTGGCTGTAGTAATGCTCACTCTGTCACCCAGATCTTTGAGAACCCCATGACAACATCACTGCGCAGATGAAGTCCCTAT